>JAYKAV010003321.1:1847321-1913423 GCA_035582835.1 Phoebastria nigripes | reverse complement strand
GGGGGGGGGGGGGAGAAAAGAAGGAAAAAAGGCTAAGAGAGATAAATTGGGAAACATTAACCAAGCAAGGTTTTAGCTGCAGATCTCTTAGCATTAGGTGCTAAAATACAGCTACAAATTCTTAGGCAGAGCACGCCTTAAAGTCAGGCCGGAGAGGTTAACTGCTGGCTTTATTGGTGTCTGATCTTTGCATGGCTCCTTCCCATTGCCTTTATTGTGGGGTCGCCACCGGGTTGCATTCAAGTGAAAACATTTTGACCGTGTCATCAAATCTTTTGCAGAGCATCCAAGCTCTTCTGCTGCTGACAAAGAGGTGAAACGAAGGGGCGTGTTTCGCGGTGTTGGAATGAATCGAAACCAGCCAGCTAGCAGACATCTTGCTGGTTTTCAAGGGACTGCAGACATCTAAATCTCTGTGTCCACAAAAACAAAGAGTAACCACAAGGAATCTGACGCCAGCCGGCGAGAAGGCTTAGCTTTCCATTCAGGGCTTCGGCTGCCAAAAGTCAATGGAGTCTGAACGTATACGGCAGGGCAACAGATTTCTTTACACTACTTTTTTGAAGTATTAGCTGTGGGCTATCCAGTGATCTAAAATAGCAAAATATATTAAAAAGAAAGCAGGTAATTCTAATTGGCAGTGCCTAATTGTTAGACTTTATGCTCGGGCACATCTTTTTAATTTACGATTCTATCAAGTGCCATTTTCCCTCCTCTTTTGCTGTTTTCCAAAACCTCTTCAGTCAAATCACTGGTTTGTTTTTGCAGGGATTACACCGGGCCAAATACAGCTGCTGTCTGAGGGGACAGGCCGTGGCAGTCCTGCGAGCGCCGTGCTATCGGGGGAGAGTGCAGTGCTACAGCTTCGGCTTCTCTCACCTTTAAGCCTGTCTGTGGGATGAACAGTCACTCTTCCGTTATTTTTCCACATTATTACTTACAGAAATCACTCAACAAATCAGTCGGTGGCATTTAACCCTAATACGCATACACTCACGCTATAGATACCAAATATATATACCAAAGCCAAATATATTTGTTTCCGTATCTGCATCTACATATTGCAAGAGAGAAGAGCAGCCTCGAAGGAAATGTACCAGCGGCAGGGCCCTTTTCCCTAYAGAAAGCTTCTGGCCTTTGAGAGCTGTACGCTGTTTCAAGTATGTTCAAGTAGCGTACATACAATAATTCTTTGCGTGGTGGCCAATAGGATCACCAAAACGAGACCTCCTGTATGTGTAGAAGAGTCATAGGACAGCAGATACAATCCTTAAGCATAACGAAGTTTCAGACATTGCAAGCTGCGTTGCTAGTCCCGATAAATATTCTTAGTTCAGATTCACAGTACGAGGTGCTCTCTACTTAGTAAAAATTGTAAAAAGGGACAGGAAACTATTTCAGTGCCCAAAAAATAGAGCCTCTGGGATGGAAGGTCACTAAATAAGACCAATTGCTTTGTGCCACTTAAGTCTCCAAAGGGGAATCCAGGAAAACAGTGCTGGATCTGGATCAAGATGCTATACTGCCATGAGTACACTGGGATATTGTTAATGGGACATAGGGAACTCAAACATAAATAGTGAGTGGGATTTTCCTTGCATTGGCTACAATACATATGTTTGTTCAAGAAAAAAATAGTTGGAGCAAGAAGACATGCATGTCTGGTGTTGAAGAAAAGCCTGTTTGTGTCAGATACAGTGGAGAAATTGTTCAAGAATAGTTCATCTTTAAATGAAGATCACCCTAATAATGCCGCCAAGGTCCGTGTCAGCTTGGATTTCTGGCTGCGTAAGTGCCAGCAGCACAACTAAAATCCGCCTTGGTACGGGCTTTAAACATGGATATCTGACATTTCGCTGCATTTTCAAGAATTGCTTCAACTTCTTTCTTTGTTACCAATGGTGCCATTGATCCTCATACTTCCTTGGTTCCCTTGGGACTGGCGGTCTACCACGTACACAAGAAAAGTGACCACAGTATAGGCAAATGTCAGGTAAGAAAACAGGAAAATAAAGAGTTCAGAAAGAGCAGCATTTGGCACAATTAGGGGCAAACATTCAGAATTTGATTCTGGGTCATAATCAATGAATACAGTTAGGAATAAGAGAGTTAAAAGGTTTCCCATCTTCATCTTATGTTGAATATGCACTGAATATACATACGTATGTGTCTTTCCTATCGTTTACAGGCAAATAATATCTCCTTACGGCAGCATTGCCCCCTAAAATAGCATCGTGCTCAGCTTCCTCGCCACGCTCGCACTTCTCCGATGTCTTTTGCAATAAAAGGTAAAGGCTCCCTTCAAAAGACTAAGTTTAGGTATGGATCTTACGAACCCAGAGACGCTTGTAATTCATTACCAACATTTTTCACTCGTGACCTCTTTATTTGGAGTTCCCGATTTTCTTAATTACCTGTTTCTAATTTATCATAATCTGAAGTGCTTCAAAAGCATTGCAAATTCTGACACAACCATGGGCAACATATTCCAATGAAATATCTGAGCTGATTCATATTCTTTCCCCTCTGACACCAGAGGTTTATGTAATTTAGGAATAACAGAGCTGCTAAAATTAATGGCTGAAGGGCAAGCCATTTTCTTTGTCACATTATATATAATGCTTTGGTTCAGCAAAAGAGTCACTGGATTATTTTGATTCTTTACTCATAGTTAATTACAATTAAAAGTAAGACTGTAATTACCTTTCTTGTAAACTTTGGCCTTAACTGCTGAGCACAGCAAAACAGGAGGAGGCTTGGTTAACCTCAGTGGAAAAAAAATGAAGGTTTTCTTCTGAAATAGCTAGAGCATGGGCATTCAGGAGGAACGTTTCTGGGAGGGTGAGACAAAAGCAAACCGAGAGCCAGTATCAGAGCGTCCATTCCTGGACTGATCATTTATAAACCAACAAAGCTTCAGGTGGGAGGGGGGGAAAAAAGACTTGCCTGCCCCAGCTGACACCCCGAGCAGCCCGCTCTGCGGGAAGCACGGATAATTGGGTGTTTCCAATAGCTGCAATTTTCAACCAAGAGAATTTAATACAAAACTTCCCCTGTTTCTATGTCTCACTTTTTATTTATTTGAACGGTTTGCTGCTATTGTTTGCGTGGGGAAACCAGCGGCTCCCTGTGCCGGCTGCACGGATCTCCAAGGGTTTAACCGTTTCCCTTTCGCCAGGGGTGCTGCAGGCTGAACAAACCACCGACCTTCCGTCCTTACTTTGCTCACAGTTTCCTGCGGGAACTCGGAGTCCTAGGCTGCAATAAGACCTCCAGTCCCTGTTTCAAATATGATCCTTTATTTCTCTCTCTGAATACAGAAAAGGCATCTCAAGGCATTGCTAACTTCAGCAGAAGGACTGTCTTGTGCACACACAGGAGCATCAAAGAAAGCAGCAGCCTTTCAGGAAAAAAAGAAGTTTTAATGCCAGGTTGTTATGTCCCTGAGCAGGCCCATTGGGAGAGGTTGCCCTGGCCACTTCTGAAGCTGCAGATCTGGCTTGCCAGGAAAGAACAATCTATAGGAAAGGCAGATTATATTTTAGTTTCATGGCTATATCTGTGCCAGGCCCAACCCTGACTCAATGCACAAGCCAAGAGCTGGCACTCGGAGCCGAGCGGGAGAAAGCTCAATGGCTCCCATTAACTCTCCATCTCATGGTGACAAACGCGCCATTGTAGCACAGTCGCCTTAAGACAGACAGACAGAAGGAAGGAAGGAGGAAAGGAAGGAAGGAGCTCTTGAAGACAAAGTTGTTCTTTGGACAGTAATTATAGATATTTAGAGATTTGAATTGATAGTCATAGGAGGAACTTTTGATTTTGCAGTGTGTAAACACTTCCTGATCTATGATTCAACATTGAAGATTTTGGAGAACACAGTAAGCCTTGGAATAGGCTCTGTCATAAGCACCATTATTTTTTATTATTATTGAGAGAATATCTAAAATGTAAGTACATTAAAAATTCCATTTCTCCAGAATTAATTAATTTTTTAAACATTCCATTTCTCCAGAATTTTTTTTTTTTTTTTAAATCTTTACAAGCATTTGTATATAGATTTAGTAATAATAAGTGTAGGAGGAAAGAAACATAAAATAACCCAAATCCCTGCCCAACAAATGCTGCTAGTACATAAACTTTATAAATACAATGTTGGCAGATTCCGATATATAAAAAGGTAGCTAAAAAAAAGTAAGAGCCATAAATAATGCCAAGTAATAAAGGAGGTGAATGTTTTTGTTATTAGATTCTTTCATTGTATAAATCTGTTTAATAAGCTGGCTAGGAATCATTGATAGAAAACAGACTGCTTGTGGTGTTACAGATCAACCTGTTCTAAATGTTCTTTCCTAAACTCTATGCCAAGCAATACTTTTTACAAATACAATTTAAAAATTGAATGTTCTTTCATCATCCAAAGGGAGCAAATAGCACTAAAAGTCAGAACGCACCTTTTGAAGAATGCATGACACGTGTCTGTATCAGCAAAGCAGAAAATCTTTGTTTTCTAAATGTTCAAGACGGTTTGCTCTGTGTTCAGAGTAATTAATACCATACATCTGATTCGTCAAATGTGATCAGTGTATGTGTAAAACTCTTGATTTAAAAGTCTTATTTCCCAACATATGTGTATTTTTGGAAAGCCCTATCATATATTTTTCTTCAGAAGTTCATGTAAAAAGTATGCAGTAACATTTCACTGTAATGAAAACTAAATGTTGTGAAATGTTATTGAGGTCAGTGATGGGTTTGTGACGTTAATCTTTGTACACTATTGTTTCTCATTACTGTGTGGTATTTTTGGTTTTCATTATTCCTAGAGGAAAGGACAGAAAAAATGAGATGCTATAACCCAAATAAGGAAAAAGGAATAAACACTAAAATGCAAAAATGAAGATAATAGTAAGAAAAAAAAAAAAAAGAACCCATTAGGATGTTATTGGTTAATAAATTGCTGAACTTAACCCCCCCCCCCCATTAAAATGTTAAAAAGCAACAGGCTTTTTTGTATTATTATCAAATAGATATCCTTATTTCTGCTTTACATTTTTTTATTGCTGCATTAACTTCTAGAACAGGTGGTTTAAGTGTGCAGCTCTCAAGATCCTCAAAATGATTTTAGGTTCTGGCCCCAATTTTGATCTTACGGAGTACAACTCAAACAGCTCCGGTTTCCATGTATTAAGGGCTGCTGAGCTTTGGGAACTTCATTCAGTGCTTCACCACGTCGTGCTCAGGAAGACACTCAGGTCTCCCGGAAAGAGTCCCTCCTCGGAGTACATCAGAAATAGAAATTATATCATCAGAAATAGAAAATCAGACAGGATGTGATCATTATTTTAATTTACGGTGAGTATATGTGCATCCAGTGGTAAAACTCAGTTGAACTGAGAGCAAGAGAGCCTCTGCCTACGCTCACTGAAATTACTGACAAATGCCCGGGCAATGATGCCCTGTGCATCACATCCACCCGGCCAGAAAAGCTCCCAGCACCTCCCCATCTGGGTTCTCACACGGTCCCAACGCCGGAGCCGCCCGGACAGGCAGCAAAGCACATCCACAGGCAAGAGCCCTCACCTGGAGCCTGGATTAGAAAGACCTTTAACTAGTTTCAACACCATCCAGGGGCTGAGCGTGAAACAGACTTTAAAAATTGAAATGACCCCTTTTTCAATTAACAGCCTAATCTCAAATTAGATGGAGATTTATCAGTGGGAGTCCTTGGAGAAAGTGAAGCAGACAAAAAGGGCAGACATTTGGCAAACACTGAGAATCAAAACTCTCTCTCGCCCATCAAAATAATGAGGTGCGCCCCGAGTACTTGAACGCTCATGGGAATGGGATACAGAGACTTTCAGCTCTAAATCACTAGTTTAAATCCAGCCCAGTTCATCCTGATTGAAAGTAGTTACCATCTGTGACTGCCGTGGCCTACAGGGAATTTGTTGGTGGTCTCACCCGCACTCCTACGGGGCAATACAGACAACGTGGTCCTCCCGCCCAGGCTCCGGGCATCCTCACTGCTGGCCGGGGGGGAACCCAGGGACTGAACCGACATGGAACAAAGTGGCGGATCAGGTAGGGAGAACAGCTCGTTTTACCCTGCTGCAGCACCCGATGGAGATATAAGGACTTCACGGCGCTTTGGCTGCCACTTGCACGGCTTCTATTTAACTATTTTTACCATACGGATGAGCGCTGTTTATAATACTTGCAGGAATGCAAAGATTTCCTAAAGTGTTGTGCACAAACATCATAATATAATCCTCAGAGCTTCAAAGCCAATCCCAACAACTAATCCCACAGATAAACAAAGCTAAATCTCTATTTGCCTGCAAAAATAATGAGCAAACATTAGGGATATCAGTGTATTGAAGGTCTCCAATCTTCTGAAAGAAGATCTCGACTTTCACCCAATTAGTACTGTGAAGTCCTAATCTACTGTAAATTACAAAATCTAATTAAAATGAGGGAAACTGAGGTAGGCAAACCCTTCAGAGCAACTCTGCTAAGATTCATAGCTGTGCTAGTCTTCATTTCAAAGAACTGTTTGCAAACCTTGTACTTCCTAGCATGGCACTTAAGCCATCTGCCTGGTCTAAGTGCTTCTTCATGTTGTATAGAATAGATGTACAGCTCAAATCCCTACTTAGGGTATAACATTATTTGTAAAGTTGCCTATGACATGCTCAGGCTCTCTTCTAAAATAACAGCATTAAACATCGTTCAGTCCCAAAAGATACTGAGATGGGTTTAAGCTCTGTTGCAAAGAACCCCTCCACACAGACACCAACCTATATATTTACTAAGATCTTTCAGGCATTAACAAGAAAGAGGAACCATACTCGTGTGACACTACACGGCCATAGAGAATGGACATCCTTGTGGGAAAAGGAATTAATCTGCATAGGTGTCACTCCAACAACTGATGATCACATTTCAAATCAAATGCTACAGCAGCGAAACAAAGAGAAGATAAATCAGGCAGTTGCCAGAGGTCTACTGAATAATTAAAGAAAGTAACACACTGCAAAATAAACAAAGTTTTCGTTTCTTTCCAGATACTTGCAGTGCAAGTATGTTTAAATCCAGGCCCAAAGCGTTGGAGCAACTTCACGCATCCCCTTAGGACTTCTTGTATGGATAATGTTCCTCATTGGAGATACCACAACTGAACCTGCTGTATTTGTTTCAAGATTTTCCAGCTCATGAGACTAAGAGCCTATCTCAAACATAACCAGGACACAGCACTAACCAAGAAGCATTACTGCATGACTCCCTCAGTATGAGGTTAATTCTTCGCCTGCGTTATTCCCTGCTCTTATCAGYATCGTTTGATCTTCAAATTTTTTTTAAAAAATGAACATCTAATTCCAATGACAACAATAAATACCAAGCCAGTTGTGGTATCAAGGCCAAAAAACCATGAGCCACAGCAACTATAAAGCAATGTTTCTATATCTCATCCACCATGACAGCAAAGTTCATATAACATTTCAGTAAAAAAAACAAGTGCTTTTTCATTCCCACCATCAACTGACTGCAATTTTGGTGGGTTTCTGAAAGTGTCCCTTGAAGTCACCCATCTTTTGAGGAAGATTCCTTGATAACAGCAGTCTCCACTGTACTTCACTCGGTGGTTCATAACCAAAGCTCTGACTAAAAGCAGCTCTCGGAGGGACCGTGGAAACCCAGCTCCAGTAGCAGTAAGTTTCTTCTTGTAGCAACAAGCACTTGGGGCGTAAGCAAACACTGGGAGCTGATGACGTGTCAGATATACGAGTGTTTTCTTTATCAGTAAATGTTTGCTGACTGGGACCCCCCTGAGTTGAGCTTTCCTCTTTTTTCTCCTTCAGATTTATTGATCTGAGCTGATAATGGAAACTCAATTTTTTTTCATCGCCAACTAGCAGAATCAAAGAGGAAAATTTAGCGAACAAGTAAGAAAATCGGTGTTGGTGGAACAACATTTGCCTTAAGAATATGAGGGTGGGAAGTGTCAGTGTGTTCAGGAAATTACATGTCAAAACTAGTAAAAACATGTTGAAGCAGACATTAATGGATGCTTAAATCACCCTGAAATTCTTAAGAAATACAAATCTGTGTTACTATGAAAAAGTAAACACAGTTGGAGAATAAAGCAGTAAGGAAACTACTCTTGCCTTCTTATTATCAAATGAAGCCTAAACATTCAGTAAAATTAGATTCTGAATTATTCTAAACCCAAGGAAATAAGGGAATAAAGAGCCTCTATTTTTACTTGAAATGGTACTAAATGGAAATCTAGGATTTTCTGCATAGCCTAATTATTCTTTTTTTTTTTTTCCTAAAAAAAACCCCAAAACAAAACATGAATCGATCAGCAAAATATCACAACATTGAATTTCTTCTGGGACCGTACAAGCCCCCTGTTCCAACCCTCCATCCTCAATCCCCAGGGCACGTTTCATCCATACTAGAACTAGAGGATCAGGCCAAAATAGTAAACAGTGAATAGGCTGAAAGTAGATTGTAGTATTGCAGAAATACAGCTGAGCAACCAAAATAAGGTTTAAGTGAAAGAATCTAAAAGTTGTATCTTTGAACTGTGCTTTAATCCGATTCTAATTGATTGAACTTTAGGTGAAAGAAGGACTACTTGTAGGATCCATGATGGCAGGATCTAGTCTGCATGGCAGAGTCACGCAGCACGCCATGGACATAGACAACGTCTTAGTTACATGAAATGAAATGATATATACATATTTATATGGATATTGTCACCTGAAGATGTAATTTGTAGATCTGGCAATTACAAATGGGTTTAGAGATCAAATGGAAGGAGTTTTGTGACAGAGATTCAAGTTCAAGGATCTGTTCTTCCTTTGCAGGAACCGATAGCTTGATGCAATACTTAGCAGACCAGGGAGCTGTATATAATACAGAGTTTTACTTATCTCTTACAGAAACAGCACAGTAGAAGGGAAGTGCAAAGTAAATCCCTATTTGCTAATCTGGTAAATGTTATAAAAAAGTAAAAAAAATCCTGATATTTGTCTGGTTTATCTCACTTCAAAGATCACAGAGCAGGGGAAAGGATTTTGGAGATGTAGGGAGAAGCTATTTTTAAAAGCAGTCATAGGACTGTGAAGTAAGATGTAGGTTTTATGGAAAAAGCGTTACAGCGTTTTTGGCCGTCCCCACACCTCAAAACTAGATTCTTCCTAAGAGTTCTTACAGAGAATTAATGATAAGTGATCGTGAGACACTGAAAAAGATCTGATTAAGAAATGAGACAGAAAAATTAGACACAAAATCCGTGTTAAGGCTTCTGCCACCATCAGGGCTGGCCGGTGTCTTCCAGGTTTTGTCACTTCATCTGTTTGCACTCACGCCTGGTCGTGGCGCTGCATGCAGAAGGAAGCAAGGGAGGAGAAAGTAGAGGAAAGGAGAGACTCGAAAGTGGGAACGGAGAAGTGGTTTTACCAGGTGGCCCCTCGATGAGAGCACACAGCTCTGAACAGGACAGAGAAGCTCAACCCCTTTTTTCTCTGCGCCAGGAGCTTGGAAAGCACTCGGCGTCTGCCGTGCTTCGCTTCCAACGAAATCAATGGTAAAGCTCCCTCGACTTCAAAGGGAACTGAATTAGGCCAATGTCAAGAGCTTTCAGAAGTCCCACCCTTAAATCCTTAGCACTCGTAACTCTTCCTGAAGGAAAGCAGATAGTCAGGCCCGTGTATACGTGCAGACGCTGGAGACCTCAATTCAAGGGACTCCTCCTGGATGAGCCCCAACAAGCGAGTTTACCCTACTGAATAAGCCTGATCTTGCCCAATTTTCAACACTGGGCAAGTTTGGGTGTGAGAAGTCCCTGGGGAGGTGACAGAGAAACCCGTCAGGAGAGGCTGCTCAGGGAGAGCAATGGCTGAGAGTGCCGGGACACGGTCCTGCCAGCCCCGAAAGGCTGCAGGGTCCAGCACCCTGCCTTCCTCAGAGGAAGACTCCCATGGAACAAAAAATGTTACAGGGAAAAGTCCATTAAAAAATAGTCTCTCTTTGGAAGATCTGCCGCAATTTAATTTCCACCAAAGCTCCTCTCCCCAGCGCCGGATACACACCTATCTCTGAAGCTGCTCTTTATAACGCACTTTGCATCCAGCGTGTGCAGTGCCATGCATGAAATTTGGCCACGAGCCTGCAGAAAGCAAGGTCTGCAAATGGCAGGAGGAATGGCTCCGAGGTACAGTGAAGAGGTTGCACACATCTGGCCTTTCAATCTGAATAAAACCTTTTTTTTTAAACGTAAAAATCTACATTAAAGCCAACTAAAAACTCCTCCTTGCACAAATGCAAATTTGCACAGTAACAACCCTTACATGGCTGCTCTATGCAAGCAGCTCTGAAACCAGCAAAAGAAGCAATCAAAGCATCCCGTCTCCCGAGCAAACCTGAGAATCACAACCACACCTTTTAACACAGAATTTGACCCGTTTATTTTATAAAGTACTCGGTTCTCAGCCTGCTTCGCAAGGAGGCTGCAGGGGCTGCTGGGGCACACTTTTCGCTGCAGTTGACCAGATTAGTCGCAGGTTCAACTTGAGAATAAGGGCATTTTTTTTCTTCTCTGATCAAGGTCAAAACTATTAAAATACCCTTAGGTTCTCAGTCTAGTGAAATGAACTGGTAATACATTTGGCAAGTTAATCTGTGGATTGCCTTCTCACATGAGACCAGCTGTTGTGTTTCTAAGTACAAGCAGTATTTACCTCCAATAATGAAATGACTGAATATAATATGAAAAAAAAAAAAAAAAAAAAAAAAAAATAAAGCTTGAAAAAAAAAAAAAAAAAAAAAAAAAAAAAAAAAAAAAAAAAAAAAAAAAAAAAAAAAAAAAAAAAAAAAATCAGTGTTCCCTTGCCTACTGCACAGTCCTGCGTTACATTTACAGTTCTAATAAACTGATTTGTCAAAACCGTCAGAATCAAGGATGATCATCTGGATACCAGATGAACTAAAATACATGTAATTATAAGTTGTCCATTTGTTCTCTTTTATCTCCCACATATCTCTCCTTTGCTCTCAAATACGTGTGCATGTTTATGTGTAACTAACCATTTAGCTACGGGCCTAAAATCCAGTCTTTTTATTACCACTTTTACTGTAGTATAACACGAGTGAGTTCTTTCTTCATAGCACACTCATGCAGAATAAAAATCTGGTCATGTTACTTTAGTATTTTAATGTATAGCATGTGCACATAGACACACTGTACATATAGGAATAGATAAACACAGATACACAATATACATATACACACAGACACACACCTACAGTTGGATATAACATGTTTCCAAAGCCAAATACAAATTCAGCTCATCTATTAAACATGTCTCATAGCTGAGAATTATAGAATCAAACTTTCTAGTTCACTTCATTTCCTGAACAGTAGCTCCTGCTTTTTTAATAATATTTATTATTATGTAGAGGAGTAGCTATAGGACTGCACTGCTACGCAGGAACCAGGGTTTTACCCATGATCTACACCAGCCTGATGTTGAACTYGTCACTTTGCCTCTTGTACCCTTTGAATTAGGATGTTACAAAGCACCAGAGGTGTATTGGTGAATATTTATAAAGGCTCAATATTCTCTTTTTCAAGGTTCTAATATGAGCAATATTTCATAGCATGTATTTAAAGTATATATGGTAAAGAACAATCTGAACAGACACACTCCCCGCCTTGCAGAAACTCTGACAGAAAAACAGAGAACAGGACATAGAAAAAATGATAAAGGAGGATGTGGGAGAGATTATTAGTGACAGCGAAGGAGGAAGAATTTCCTGGAAGATGTTAGTTTTAAGAAGGGATCCAAACGAACAGACAGTGTGCTGCTGGAAGAGTGGTGGGAGACCTTCTGCAAACCTAAGGGTGCGTAAGGAACGCCAAGGAGGAGAATGCAAATGAAGAAAGATGTGGAAGTAAAATAGGGCATAAAAAGCAGCCTGGGAAGATGCAGCACCAGAACACGACAAAGCAGCTCAAATTCTGTCAGACTCAACCCCTCTCTAGTAAAAGAGAGGGAAGGGATTGGCATGTTATACCAGGGTTTCCTGCAGTCTGCCTTGGAGAAAGGGCAGGGCTGAAATATTAAGACCAGTGGCTACAGTAATGAAAGGGTTTTACTAAACTCTATTAAGCTAACCAGTCAAAATAAACCTTTTTCATGAACTTGGGGTACAAAGCTCACTATACAAGTCTACCCAAAGCAAATACAGACTAAATTTACCCTAAATACTTATCTGCAAGTGTGTTATTACTTCCATAAAAAAAATCACTACTTCAATGTTAGAACTGTTTCAGATTGCTTCTAAAAGCACTGGCTTAAGAGAACTCTTTTTTAACATCTTTTTTTTTTTTTACTGATAAGGAGGATGTCTCTATACAGCATCTGCACAGAGTCATCTGGGGTATCCAGTTGGTTTATAACATCCTGTTCAGATTAGCCATAAAGATTTCAGTGGCCACTGCAAAACACAGGGACGCTGTTGTAGTTTCTGAACTGTATGAAGTCAGCTATTAAACATAAAGTTATTTGATGATGACGATAATTTCCAGGGGATGCATAGCAGCTTTTATCCACAGATCCCAAAGCTGTTAAGAAAGAGAGTTACATCACCACAATCTCATTTTGAATAGAGGGAAACTGAGGCAGCCGTTCATCCAGCGAGCTGTAATTGAGCCTGGGTTCATGTGGAGTGCCCTGCACAAGGGAAGCAGAGCTCACCCCTAAGGAGGAGGGTACTGTACCCCAGAAAGCCACCCTTCAGTAGGCACTCATCTGAAAAAGGCAGCAGTTCGTGTTTCAAACACCTAGGTTCAAACCAGCAACATAATCAATAAACATTTTCCTTCTATAACTTGTCTGATGCACACAAATATATGCAAAGGCAAGTCAATGTTTACCACTGGAAGACAGGCAACGTTTCCAGCACTTCATACAAATGGTGAATAAAAGTATCTAGCTAATGCTGTAGTGTAGGGAGCATCTCCTTCAAGGTATTTAAGATATTCATAAAGCTGTTACAATTGCTCTGAAACATAACTGCCCAATATTTAAGCCAGACGTTGTTGATCTCCTTTTTGGGTTGTAACCAAGTGCTCCAAAAGCAGAAAACAGCTTCGCTACTGGGGGAAGTTGGCATTTCGGACACTGGAATTACACACCACCATAAACTTATCTAAAAAAGAAATGTCCACTGCCAACAAAAGACAAGAAAACAAAACCCGTTTTAATAAGGATTTAAGCATTTTTAAACTTTACTTAAGATCCCGGACCAAATGCTCAACATGGCCCTATATCATTCAATCAGAGGAGGGAGTCCTGCCTCCGCTAAAGTCAGCAATGGTTTTGACAGTGATTTCAATACACCCAGGATTTCACTGTCTGAAGTACAACAGAGCTAGCAAAGTTCATGCTCATCACTAAAGATCCAGAGATTTTACTCCAGCAAAACTCCCAGTACTTGCGTAAAAGGTCTTTTGATTTGGCTCTGAAGCCGGTTAGTAAAACTGTATTTTACACCAGCATGGTTTTGCTACCTACAGAGAACTGGCTGCTTTAAGGTAACGCAGAGTCAGTAACCATCGTACATGATTTCACACTCCTGCTCCCAATGCCAAGCCAAACTCCCACTTCCTATGCATACAGCTCATCAGAGGTTTGAGCTTTCAATTCCTCCATCACATCGATGCCAAAACTTTCAAACAGTGGTACAACGCTCCTCTATCCGGTTGCCTCATGGCAGACACTGCACAGACAAACGTATTGGATTGTGACAGTCACAAAATCTACTGTATGGAAGCTAATCCACAGAGAGTAATAACGGTGAATTAAAGGAAGACTTTCATCACTGAGAGGAAGTGCTAAGGGCATTCAAAACACCTCTCAGGGCTGGGCTAAAAATTTGCAATCCTGGCAAAAAGAGCCCTCTCTGAGAGATTATAAATCGTCCTTCAAATTGAATGATTTAGTGGTAGTTTATCAAGAGAAAAGAAAGGTCATTAGTACATAAAATAACTACAGGTCAGGAGCTTCACTGCCATCTTCTCAGGGTTTGAGGATGACGGTGAATGGAACAAAATGCTTGAGAAATCCAGATGAAAAGAGAACAATTCTTACCCTTGATACAGTTTGAAATTAACAATTTTGCAACGCTAACTTTTCTGTTTGTTGGCTATGTGGAATCAAGAGAGCAACAGATTTCATTAGATGAAGACTTCCTAAGTCTAACTGAAGAATAATCAACCTACGCCAGTGAGAAAGCCCAGTGTGCAAAGCCAGATGGAAGCTTAAGCATGATGGTACGTCAGTAACTGAGGTTCAGACTCATCCTGCCTTGCTCCAGGCGCATAACTGGTGACTACGTTACGGACACAGTTCCCACAAGTTTCTTAAAAAGTCAGTGGAGAAGATGAGATCAATTCAAGCACCTTTTCTCAGGTGCTAAAACCCGTATGGAATGGATCCTGGCCTTTGGGCATTCATAAACACCCACGATTTTTTCCAGTTATAACTAATAGCTCCCACCTACTGCCTCCCATGTGGTCATTTTTAAACACTTTATGGAAATACTCTTATTCTCAGTTTATTAGAGGGGAGAGTGAATTCAACTATATACCATGAGAAATAGTGGAAGAATCACAAATAAAACTCCAGTCTTCTGCATCCCACTGCTGCCTTCTGACCTCTCGATCTCATTTCTTCCCCCACATCTGTGAATTTTTAATTACACACACCACTAACAGCCTAAAAATCCAGGTTTTATGTCCCCCTCCCTCCCCCCAGTATTGAAAAAACCATGTGTTTATATACAAATCAGGCTTGGAAAGGTAATTTTCTAGTCAGAAGAAATTATCTCTCACAACATCCTGAGTGGGAAGACGAAAGTGATGCCAACAGGAAAGCTGTGYGCTGAACGGGGGAGCTGGGAGTCGTGCAGGACAGGCATCTCTGGATACAGCATCTAAAAACTGCCTCGAGTACGATTACTTCAGGGTTTCTCTAAATAGATCTTTTCCATACACAAATCCCAAGTTTCTCCCTACACCTTTCTATATATTTAGCTCATTAGAAAGACCCTTTGCAGAGGTGCTAAAACAGAAAACCAGGAAGGAATACTTCAACCCTTCCAGATAAACTGCAAGACTGAGCTCCCCAAACTTCTCCAGACTTCAAAGACTTTCAGATATTGTTTAATCAATGATAGAGCTAGAAGGCCAGCTGTGTTCTTCTGTTTGTTCTTAAATGCTAATCCAAGTTTACCAAAACTGTGGGATTTTGCATCTGGGGTATTTGGATTCAGGCCCACTCCTCTGGTAACCTGTCCTTGGCCTCTCCTTCCATCTCCTTGTCACGTTCCATCCTTCTCTCAGTTGTCCCCGGTGCTTTTTTAGCACTGCTTTCCCTTTCAGAGAGATTAATAACTGCTTTGTCATGCTTCATGACAAGTTCTCTCTCCTTGTGGGCTACCGTGCAAGTCCACTGTATATTCAGGTATGGGTGACATTTATAAACTACATATGAAAGCTCTTCAGGCCATTCCTTCATAAATCTCACGATATATTTCAGTTCTCTGCAGTTTCCTGCATTGTGTTTTAGGCATGAAAATAATTAAGCACTTATAAGCTGATTATATTCAAAGCTGAAATATATGAAAACTGAACCTTTTCAGGTTTCTGAGACCCTTGTATATGTTGCATTTTTCCCCAAGTTTGAATGAGCATCAATCTTTTCTTTGCACTGATTTGTCCTCTACTTCTTTGTATTTTACCATTTCCTATTTTACCTTTTGTGAGAGCCTGAACAGAAACAAAGAAGCATGAGAAGAAAAATAAAGCAAAAACTGTGTTAGGTAAACAATCACTTGGGGGCATAATGTTGTTTGGAGTTGGCACTCCCCAAGAACAATGTTGTTTGGCCGGTTGACTGTGTGGCAGGAAATAACCTTTGGGAGCCCGTGACCCCAGCTGCTGCTGCCGAGAAAAACAACCTGGTTAAAACCAGGACTGATTTTTCCAAATTGTAATGATTTGCCTGCCGCCCCAACAAGGGGCTGAGGGCTCCAGTGACGGGAGGCCAACCTCCGTTCAAAGCGTTAAGCAGAAGAGGAATGTGTGATCTCCGTTTTTGGCTTCTGTCCCCTTTTTTTTTTTTTCTTTCCTTTCTACAGAACTAGTCTAACAGAAGGCGGCTTTTTTCCTGAGCGAGTGTTTCACATTTTTCAAGTTTCAGTCAATTGTATTTCTAAATCCTTTCAAGATAACCATTCTGGGAGCACAGGCTCTTCCACAGGTTGCCTCAGCAAAGGGGATTCTTTGTCATAAAACTGCTATTACCATTAGGGAGTGAAAAAAATACCAATTTCACAGGCTTCTGGAGTCAAGACTAATCTCTCCCCTATCCCGCCTCATCTCCTGGCAGAGGCAAGGGAAAAGAGCGCAAACTCTCTCCAGCTCTCTGCTCAAAAGCCGGGAGGTTGGCCGGGGGGTGCGATGGTTGCTCTGGGTCGCAGTTATCACGGCTCGTTTCTAACAGATGGCTCCTGCAACCACCACGGCCTTTTCTCATGGTGCTCTATCTGAGAGGAAGGAAATTGAGATTCCACCCCAAATCCCAGCACATAGTTTTGAGGATTCCCACATCTTCCAAGGATTAAGTCACCACATGTATAGCCTAAAGTGCCTCGAGGACTAGAGCGAGGCACCATTTTTAGAAGGCTGTGTAGGAAAAACCGCTAACAGGCTAAAATCCTTTGTAGTTTGCCCCAAAGATATTCACAAAGGGATTTCAAGAGGAGGAATGAGATACAGCTCTGATGGTGGGGTGAAAGAAGGATCCAAATGACCCCAAAAGAGCATGTACTTTGACCGATAAATCAAGATACCTCAGTAAAAGACACAGCCTGTATCGAGCTACAGAGCAACCCATTTGTGGGTCTTCAAGGTGACAGTGCTTGCCAGCAGAGACTCAGAAGCCTTGCCAATATATACAGGACAAACCYTGCTGAAAGAGAGGGGTGAACAAAGGTAATTGCCTCCTGCTTGAAAAAGCAGGATAGCGCTAAGTTAGAACGATGCAAAAGTCTGAAATAAATGTCATCACCATGAAGTGGACTGACAACATTAAGCCTTCCAAAGAAATGTGAACATGATTATCTGGGGGGCTTTTGATTACAAGTTTGTTTTAAACTTTGCCGCTAGGCCTACTATCTGTATTGCTCATAGAGAAAATATTATATTGCCTACCCAAATACACTGGATCCCGCTTCAGCAGGACTTCTCGTGATGGGAAGAGAAGGAAGGTCCATGTCCACTACACAGTTTGACTCAAAGCTCCAGGTAGTTTCTAAAATAAATTTCCTGCTCTTTTCTAAATCGTTTTCAAGCCTTGGGAATATCTAAATTATCTCCTAGAAAGTAGGAAGACAAAAGCATAGAAAAGCGTGATATTATTTTAATAGGTGGAAGACAACAGGMCAAAATTTATCGCTAATTTAAAATCAAAGTCGGTGTTTTTAAACCAGGGATGATGTATTCAGCATTTCTAGACCATCCTGACATACTTCTTCCACCCACCCACGAAGACAAGCTGTGTATGTGCTGGCCAGACCCACCAGTGCTCGTCAAGCCACAGACCATTTGCACGCACTCACTGCCAACCTCGGCACAGAGGGGCAAAGTCCACAGGAAGCCGTCGATGATACCACAGCATGATCACGCTAGTAATCCCAACAAGATAATCACAGATGTTGTGACCCACTTAAAAATGAGTTCATTTTCCAGATATCCAATTTCAGTGGCTTTTTAGGACATTACCCCCCTGAAGGTTTATGGGCAAATGAGTGTTCAGCTTATTCTCCATCATTTTCTGCACCAGTAATGCTATGCTATAGGAAGTGTGAAATTAGTACATAATCTTTAAGCCATCTTGTTTTCAGGATGATAGATACTTGCTTAGCTAATAACCCCAACCTCCTTGCAGTGTTGTATTCCCTAGGAGCCAAAGTAGCACGTTGTATTTGACATTACCTTGCCAGTCATAAATACAGGGGGAGACAACAGCAGCAAATAAACCCCAACCTTTCACGCACGCAAAAAATGGCTTCTTAAATCATTCATTCCCGTTCCATCTCTTTTGCATGGGATGCAGCACCAAAGAGAGACTAAGGAATTTCAAAAGGAGGGAATACCAAGAAATCAAGTGGCAGAAGGAACAAGAACACAGAAGAATATGTTTTTTCATCGAGTCATCCTTGCAATTGTACTCTGTGTTCAAAAGGACCAAGCCATGCAAAATTACCGGCAGTGTGTTTAGAAGATGGCACAGATGGCAGGAAGCTTCAGAAAGAAGGACGATACCTTTCCCCACACCGGAGCTCGTTTTTCACGTACCCGTGTCAGTGACACCAGGTGCCCATTTTAAAGTCAATTTAATACAATGCTGAGGCAGATAGTGGTAGCCTGGATTTCCTAATTCTACCTATGCTTCTGTTTTTTTTCAAAAAATACAATCGGCATGGAATTTTTTAATAAAAAAAGGAATTCCAAACACTTACTGTAACTATTTTGATTCTGCTTCTAGTACAGATAAATTAAAAATGAACGATTTGCTTGTTTGAGGGATTTTTACAGTACTGGCTACTTCTTCCTCTTGTTGCGAAGCAATGCAATCCTACATGTTAATTCCGAAATTTCCTTTACACGGTATTTCTGTTGTCCTTTTAGAAGAGAACATGTAGAAGTACCCTGTAATTACTCAGAAAAAACGTTGATATTTGTTTTAATTGTGCCTCTCCTCTTTGAGCCCCTTTCCATGCAGCGTATTTTTATACGACAGCAACCTTTGTAAGAACTAAAAAAATGTTGTTTATTCCTAAATTAGCATTACCTTCTACCAGGGAGAAGATGACCTTTTCTTCCATAAACGACACACTACTTTCAGCCAAAATATAAGTTAACTTCGATTTTGATCGTAGACGAGTACAAATTTGGCCAATCTTTTCTCTAAATAGTGACACCACCCTGGCTGATACTGCTGCTCTCTGAAACTCCACCTAGGCAGCTGTCAATCACCTCCCAATTAAAGCTATGTATACAGACTGCCACATGCTTTCCTTACATGAGAAGAGGCATAAAGTTTCTCCCAAATTTGTTTAAAGAATGCAAATGTAACAGTCTCTCTCAACTAACGAAGAAGCAAGGCTTTTAAAAATACATTCTTAAGCTAGACACACTACAGTATCCTATTTCCAAATTATTCCAATTCACCAATTACTTGGGTTTAAGCAGTCACAAACCAAACCAGCTTTGGCACACCAAAGTTTACAATTTTTAAATATTCCAGTCTTTGCCTTGGATTTATAAGTGCTTTGCACCTCTCAGGACTTGGCTCACAGTCATGGGTATCAAAGGAAGAGAGCAGAAAGACATAGTCAGCAATACCGAAGTACAGTTGACATTCCATCAAGCAAAGCTGACTGCTGTTTCACGTAAAGAATGGTGACTTATTAAACCACCAGATAGCAGGAAGAATTAAGGGGAAGAAAATAGGATTTTTTTTTTTTTTTTCTTCTTTTAAATTGCATTTCACTTCTTCACGTATCGTTAAAAACTCCCTAATCGGAGCACTCTGCCTTTTCAAAATGGCCTTTCTTGGAAGCATTTGCTTACACCAGCAAACACCCTCCACAAGTACACGCTCCGGCACTTCATAGCGAATGCTTTATTCACTCTCTTTCCAACCCGAACCACCAAACTGGTCATTGCTTCCCACTTCTCCCCAAACCACTTTCAGAAAAGAGAAGGAAAAACACACAAAAAACACACGGCGAGTGATCTTTCCCAGTTTTGACTGTGTGTGGTAACGAACGCCCAGCCCAGCCTTTCCGTGCGAGGCGACGGGTCTGCTCCAGAACGCAAATCCGCAGGGCTATGGCAGGTTCTGCTTTTTCCGAAACGATCTCCCCAGCTGCAGCACATTACTTGTGGCAACTTTTCTTGGATCTTAAATGGGTTTTGAAGCCATGCTGTCAGCTGCCTTCATGTCACCCCACTATATTATGATTGAATCTCCTGTTCCTTTTATAGAGTTGTTCTCTCCTAATAAAACACTAACTGCTGGTCTGAAAGTCGGCTTCGGGACCACTGCTTACGGTCTTATGATAACCTTCTGCTCTGCTCTTTTCTCGGCTAAAAAGTACACTCGTGAAATGTTAATCGCCAGGGCTGTATTCTTAAATATGCATAGATTCAGTCCCAGAAATTTGCCATGTTTATACAGTATCTTGACCCCACCCCCATTTCTAGTTATTTTAAGAGCTCATACTTTCGAACTGGGCAATAGTCCTGAACACATGAAAGAACACACAGAGTACAAACAGCTATAAATGAATATCTGCAATTCATTGCGGCAGTCGCCTACAAAGGTGATACCTTCAAGCTGTTTGTCAGAATAAACTAGCAAAAAAGCTGTTACTTGTCAACTTTTGGATAAGATACATTGCAAAACAATATTCATTTTCCCTGGCAAATGCAAAACCACATTTTATAGGTGTGAACTATTTCCAAACTTCAAAACTGTGCCATAAATGAACTGTGAATGGGTAGAAAAACACTCTGAGCAGGGTTGCAAAGAAGCAAATGACTTCAAATGTACAGAATTAAAATAATCACAGTTTATTTTTAATACGTTTAAAGACTAAAAATATTTTCACCTTCCATTCTACTGCATATGAACAGAATCCATCAACAAAAGCTTATAAATCTGTTATTCTTAATGGGTTTCATGCCAATGTTGTGTTTAAAGTCATGAGACTAAAAGAAAAACTACATTCCTGGGGCATAATGCTGCACAGTTAAAAAGAAATGCTTCGCTGAAATCTAACTTGACAACATTTGTTGTCAGGATTTCCAGGACTTTCATCAGGGATGTTTCTCAAAGAATCCCGGCTCTCAGAAATTGTTTTTGTCGTGGTAACAGACTTGACTATTAATGAGAAAACAGTAAGAAGCTTTAGTGTCCTAATGGATACTAAATGACCTGGAGGATCTGAAACACTTATGTGCAGAAAAAATACATATATGCAATTCCTTTGGCTTCAAATATTTGTTAGCTGGGATGCAATGTATTAAATGAGGTAACTAAACACATGTGGAAAAACGACAGCATTTTACGTATAAACCATCACATTAACTTTGCACATTAAAAAAATATAATATCCCGCTTAATGTGACTTTTACAAATCAGAAGAAAATCAGGTCATAATAGTAGATAAATATGCAGTGCCTAGAAGCCTCCGTATGTCCTCAAGACAGCGAGGCTACGAGCAAACACTGACATTTGACACAGATACAGCTGTTTAAAATATGTCTTCATCATACTCAGATGGAGATAAAGACAGAATAAAATTCAGCCAGAATAAATCCAAAGTTAAAAAAAATTAATCTAAAACCAGATGCGGCAGAACGTGCAAAAATGGAGATGCAAATTTAATTTTGCAAACCTGGAAGGAAATCCCCGCGAGCGTTCACGCTCAGTCCACCTTCACTAAGAAGCCCACAAAAGTTAGTCAAAATCAACAGCAATAAATATTTTGAAGGAGGAAAACTCTGTAAAGTCTATTCATTTCACTTTCTGAAATGGTGCAAAAATGTTACCTACTCCCTGTACAGTTATTAGTCTCCGTAATGTAACATAACAGATACTTTCTAAATCCTTTTAGGCCTTCTCCCCCTCACTGGAAAGATCATCATTTTTTTATTTCAAAGTGGATTTAATAAAGAAAAGGAGTGCTGTTAAAGTAATACGTGAGGCTTTGACATTAAGCAGTGCAACCCTGCAGAGTCGGCAAGAACAGGGTCTCTAATCTCCAGTGATTTATAGAGGGCTCTTCCTTCATCTCTGCACTCAGGGAGGGCCAAAAAGTTTAGAGACAGGCTGGCGTCCCCCTTACTCCACACCGCCAGCTCCTGCTGGCCAGTCTGCCGGCAAAAACCTTTAACCACTTCGCTGCTGGCTTCCCCTGCACCCATTAAAGGGGGTTTTATTTATTTGTATTTATAGAACAAAGTGATCTCAGAGTTAAGTAATGCCTACGGAGGTAAATGTTTATGTCTGTCATCAGAAATTTATAAGCAGAGAAGGAGAAGCTAATAGGCAGAAAGTAAAGACCAAAACTATGTAGTGTTTGATGCTCATCTAAGTAAGCTCTGAAAAGCTCCGAGTAGAAACACATCTTAATTAAAAACTTACAAATATATACAGTTAATTTTAAAGCTAAATAACTGAATTACAGATACCAGACAGCCTATTACCAAGTAGAGAAGAATGTTTGCCTTATACTGGCTGAACGTTACACAAAAGTTCAAAGAATATGTTTCCAAACACAAATGCAAGAAGCTATTAAGCTCTTGTCACAAGACAGAAATATCTCGTTTTAATGGATTTCAAATTCATCATTTTTTAGGGAAATGACCAGTTACTTCTGCACTGTAAAACCACGGAAGCCTCTGCTACTAATCTAAAAAATTAAACCCAGTTCTAATATGAACTCGATACTGGGAGATTCACATCACCACCAGGAATTCAATTGGGTCAAGAGGATCAGATGTGAAAAGAATAAAACTTAAGGCCTCAGTGAAGTCGTACTTAGGCACTCGGTCACCTTTCCGAACGTGGGTGACCTCACTGAGACCAGTGGAGATTATAACCAGGTGCCTATAAAGTCAGGCAATGTTTTTCCCTTTAGAGTCGATGTACATGTCTGTAGCCACTGATGGTCTCACCTTTATTTAAGCTTTAAGTTCTTCACAGGAGCAACTGCCCTTTTGTTCTGCATTTCTACTGTACCTTTTACAGTGAAATCTTGGTCTGCAATGAGCACTTTTAGGAAAACTGAGGATACAAATAAACAGTAGGTATACGAGTCCTAAAGGGTAGAGATAGACACATGAAGCAATAGCAACCCGGCAGCCTTCAAGAAACCCTGTAGCATCTGCAGCTCTGCTCACACACATGAATACAATCCTAAATGGTTTCAGTGGAAATTATATGAACATGCAGACCAAATTTAGGCCCACTTGAGATGCTATGGGTTTAATTAAGCCTTCCTCCATATACACACTAGATGGGCCATTTATAGACTGTCTTCTCCTTTCCCCAGAATCCTAGCAATCCCAGCATGGTAGGACTCCATATAAGAACAAGAAAATCAGGCTAAAATTCATCACAGTGTCAAGAGGTTTTGATGTTCCCATTTGGGGGAACACACAGAGAAGCCATGAAACACGTGCAGAACTGCCTTGCACTTTTCCAGACCCGTGAAGGTAGCAACGGTATCTTTTAGCTGCCACTACTTGGACTGGAAACTTTCCGGCCAATGCAAGCTGCCCTTGAAAACTGAACCCTGCATAAACATGTGTTGGGTGTTTTAGTTTTTTATATTCATGCTAAATTACCCTACACTGTCTTCCCTAAAAGGCTGGGGAATGGAAATATTGACATACTAATTTAACATTCATTAACTAGCATATTGCAACCTATACAAAATATTGGCAATCAAGATGCACTATTTTGAAGTTTGCTGAATTTTCTTTTGAGTGATTGAGCTCATTCCTTACCCTTCCTCTTGCCAGTGAGGCTGAAATTCCTCTGTGTAGTTGTCTCAGGGACAAACTTTGGAGACTGAAGTTACTCCTATATGGACAGACTCCACTCTGCTCACAAGACGCTTTTCCCTTGTTTCAGGCAGCAGTGAGGGCAGGACAGCCAGGCTGGGCCGGCACACGGCTGTTATTAGCTGCTGGGGCAGAGCACTGAGTGTTTCTGTACATTATTATTGGGAGGGGTTGCAAAACATTCATTATTCTACTTCTAAGAAGCAATCATTTGCAATCACTGAATTGCAAAGGGCAATCCTTTATTTTATTTTTATCTTAGATTCCTTTTGTTTAATCTGATGAACAGATGTAATTTAGACAGTGACACTTTAAAACAAAAATTAGCTTAGACTAAAGAAAAGATAATCATAGGATGTTACTTTATCACAACGGTTTTCTGTAGGCTGTTTCATGACGCTACATGCTGCATCCTAGACGCATCAATGGATACTCAAGCAGAGTTGTCAGAAGCATGCGTACGAACACCCAGAATGACTAGATTAGAAAACACATGCCACGATGCTCCTTTTCTTCCCAATTAGGAAAAAACAGCAATCTGACCCTGCTGGGTACCAGCCACACTGTACAACCAACTGTTCTCTTACAGAACAGCCCACGTATGAAAGGGGTTTAAAAGCTTCAGTTAAGATTCATTTTCACGCAAGGAATGCTTTAGAAGCATCCTTCACCTTCTGTAATGGTGTCTAATGACAACTTATTTTAAGGTATGCAGACAGCATAGAGGCAGCCACAAGCTCTTGAGGAAGATGGAAGAGAAAAACACTATGGGCAGTAGGAAGGAGATGGACTCACATCACACCAGCCAGGTCGTGCCTCACACCACCTGCACACGCATGCCCGGTGGCAATACAGGGCCTCATCCTTCTCTTCACGCGTGTGAGCAGCGTGAAACTTCTGGGGAAGGAAGGGTGCTCGAGCTGACCGCAGATCCTGCCCTTTCCCTCCCATCTCCATGCACGAGCATGTGCCTACAAAAGGAGTGGAAACTTGGCAGGCTGGAACGAAGAGCGCAGTCAAGGGTCGGGAGCGGAGATGAACTGCTCCCGTTCTGCTCCGTGGGAATTACACCAAAAAGGTAACAGAAGCTGGGGAACGCACTGCCTTTTCCACGGAGCCTCCCAGCACCGTCCCCGACAGCTGAACAGGCAAGAACGGGTCCTCCACAAGGATGGACCCTGTGATCTGTGCAATCTCCTCTAGTGACCAGCTTTAGAGAGCTTTGGTTTCATTTGCCAGCTCTAAAAAGGACTGAGCAGGGTCACAGCCATTTCTTTAAAGTGTTCAAATTCTCTGTAACAGGTAGGATCACTACATGCAGGAATGTGATAAGYGGCACAATGCTGTGAAAGGGGCCGATTGCCAGGTTCAGCCCTTCATTAGGCTCAAAAAAGGTGTCAATAGTTAAAAATTCTTTTCCAAAACATGCATTTGTAGAAGACTTAATCCTTTAACACTTCTGCTCCCTGGGTGTCTCTGCAGAGAAAAATTTGAAATAGGAATTTCAGGTCTACAATCCTGAAGCAGAAAGTAGAAGGCATTTTGATTTTCTTCTGCATTAAACCGCTTATGTGAAATAGTATGCAGAATGGGTAATCGACCCTTAAATCGCCAGGTCCTGATGCTCAGCAGGCCTAAGACAAACTGATCTGGCAGTAAACAAGTCTTATCAGGGCACCCACAATTAACTGCTGTAACTAGAGAATGTAAATCACCCCACCCCAGCAGACGTGTGATCCCAGTTTGCACCTCATCCAAGCCAACTAGATCTACATTATTTACACAGCCACGGATCTCAGTTGTACCTGCTGTCAGATGAATGCTTGTATTTAATATAACTGTAAAAGTAATAAATTTTAAAACTAGGGGAAAAAAGGATTTCCTAAGATGCCTCTTAGGGGGTCCCACTAAACAGCCCACTAGGTTTTGATCAGATGAACAACCTATGACACAGCTTTTTAACTCCGTTCTCAAAGTAATTTTTACTTTCCAGTAGTGAAGGGACGAGGTTCTACATGAAACACACTTTCATTCTGCATAGTGAAGTGATACAACCTGGGAAGCCACAACTTCCTTCAAGGCTCCTGAAGCAGCAATAATCTTGTTTTCTTGGTACAGCTCCTGGCACATGTGAACCTAGCGTAAAGCTGGTGCCTAAGGACACTACTCCAAAAGAAATCTGAAATGCAAATAACTTATTTAAACTATAATACAATCACATTTCTCTTTATAGTAAACATAAATCCCCTTCTTTATTATAATCACACCTTCTCACATATAAAGTAATTTAATACAAGACCTACCTTCCTACATATTATTGCATCAAGGAAAGCAAACTTTTTCAGTGTTATTTATTTCAAGCAGAATCTCCAGAAGGCGCTCTGGCTCTGGAAGGATTGTGTCCTAACTTGTATTTTAGAATACATTCTTTAGCCTCCATTAGGTAAGAGTTGCTAAATGAGCTATAGTTAGAGCTATCTGTAAGTGAAAAAGTTCCTGAACACCCAGAGCAATCTGAGAGATGACATGTGGGAGATATCCTGAAACAACAAAAGTACCACATCTTCCATGAGATGGAAACAGACTCCCAAAATACATCCTAAATTTTAGTAAGTGTCCACACAACTGCCATAAACAGGCTACAAACAAGAGCAGCTTCAAGTCAACCCAGAATGAGAGGTTAAAGGGTAAACAGTAATTTGCCGGTTTGCTGCAGAGATCACCTTTACCTACTGGCCCCCCAAAATAATCTGCTAAAAGAATGAGCATGACGAGCTATCTTGACAGTGTTGTGATTCAAATTTCAGTCTCTGTGGAGCTGCTGCAATTTGCCACTAATTTTTGAAGAGGGGAGGCTCTGGGCATAGAAGAGACTAACATCTCTCTAAGAGACGATCCTGCCAGCTGCCACCAGCCAAACCAAGCAAACAGTTAACATTGAGGGAGACCAGAGAGTGGAAAGCAAAGTACTGCCCTACCACAATCATCCAGACTCCCTAAAAAATAGCCAACACGATGGCTTGTGGTTACCTGCCATACTCTTTGTTGCACAACAGGAGATTCGAACAACTCCTAGCCATTGTGGCACCACGGTTTGGTATACTATTAGGAACATATTTTGCAACCCACATAATAAACACTTTATCCAACTTAGTAACAAGCCCTAAGGCAAAATGAGTGTAAACATAGGCACAAAACAACTGATATGTGGACAAATACTTGACAATGTGAGTATCAAAATTTGCCAAGTGTCATTCTGAAAAGCCCATGACTTTCTAAAACAAGCTATGCTTTTTATCTTTGGTTTACCAAAGATTACATGCAGCAGCCAATATAGTATCAAAGCTTAAACCTCAAGTCACTGCAATCTCCTACCCATCAAAACATTTCCCATGGTTTTATTAGCACTAACAATGAAGTCAATAGGAGAAGAATCCAGCCAAAACCAAAACAAAAATCTCACACGCCATATTTTGCACAAAATGAGCAGACGACTTGTGAGAAAGACAGTATCACCTAGCAGGGAACCACACACATGGAGTCTATATATTACCCGTTCCCTCTCCAAGTAAAGGCTGATAAAAAAAATTTTAAAAACCCATGAAATGCAAGAGAAAAAAACCAAACCACTCCTCCTGTTCACAGAAAAGCCAAGGATTAGATGGGCAGATGTAAATAGGCTAAAGCTCAGTGTGTCTGCAGCAGGTACCAGGGAGAAAGATTTAAAACTTCTTTTCAATAAAGGGTTAGGGTTTTGAAAACCAGCTGGTGATCTGTCAGCAAAACTCCCATCCCTGTCTTCTGAAAATCAATTTTGAAATCTCAAGGAGTGATTTGGAAAGGACACAATAAACTACTGCTGTCAAGCAGAAGGATGTTTTACGCACCAAATTTAACAGCAGTGGAGAACCCTTCCCGTTACATCTGTGCTTCTTTACCTGAGCCATGATTTACCAACAGCAGTGACGACTAACGGCATCGTGGTGCCAATCAGGAAATACCTAAAAACATGCTGAAAGGAGAAGTTGTTCGAGCCAATAATGATCAAAAGAGAGAAAGGTTCAAACAACCCCCTTATAGACTCTTCTGCCTCTCTCCGCTTCTGCTCTAGAATCATAACTGGTAGCTAAACGTTTCTTAGTGCTGGAAGACAAAATACAACCTCAACACTAAATGAGAAAAGGATCACCACTGTGACGGTTGTTATCTAGAGCGGAAGACAACATGGAGCACTGACAATAGCAGATCACGTTCTCTTTTCCCCAAACTGGAGAGCTGATGCAAGTAGGTATGCTGGCCATCCGTCTGGGTTCACTCTGGACCTCTGTTTGGTACAGACAAATGCTGGTACTTAATGAACAGCATGTACTCATCATGGATATTTCTACAGGTGTCTCCACTGATGAACCACTTGCTTAGAGACCTGTTACCTTAATATGCCAGAAAAGAAACGCGACAGTTGTAGAGCAATTGTGCTGCTACGTGCTGGGTGGGAATCTTCAGGCGAGAGGAAGGGAAGAAAGCGGGGGGGTGGGGGGGGGAGAGCAGAAATCTCTGCAGCTGTCCCGAGGTGAGCTGTTCTGCTCCTAACCAGAGCCCGAATGGCACGCGGTGTTAGCAGATAAAAAGATGATAGATCACAGTGAAAAACAGCCCCCCTGAGCAAAACTCCATGGGAACTACAGTAGCAAACAACAGGCCTGATACAGGAAAAATTGAGCTGTTAATTATTTAATATCAAAGAAGTAATAACTATCATTCTCTTACTCCTGAAGACGCAAAGGAAAAAAATCTAGGAAACTTATAGGATAAAGTCCTATTTTTGTGGAATGGGGGATAAAAAGGTGAATCCAAGAGCTAAAAGCAGACTATTTGGAGCAGTATCGCTGCTAACAGCAAGTTATTCCTGTGCACCACAACTGAGTTCCAGTCACGTTGGCTTTTTATACTATGTGACTTTCCCTGAGATATAGCCTCCATTTTTCATCATCAGAAGACCAAATCATAATCTCTAGCTTATAACTAGAGTAAAGTCTCAAAGCCCTACTCCCAGCAAAATCAGATCCACAAGGATCAAGTGTGCAAGTTACAGCAAGTTGTTTCTGCAGCTGGTCTGAAATAAAGGGATTCCTTCTCCACTGTGGATCCCCAATTAAACATGAGATCTAACACCAAACTGGTTTAGATTCAGATCTACTTGTAATGTCTTTGATGCACCAAAGTCTTCCTTTTAAAGTCTTAACCAGAGTATCATTGCAAAATGACTCCGAACCCTTTTAAAATTTGTTTGTTTTTCCCTTCTGCACCCTTGGATGGCAGTATTCCTAACGCCACACAGCCTGACGACACTCCCTTTTTAGAAGTTTATTTGAAACAACTCTCTGTCATTTAGTATTTCTCTTTCAATTAACAGCAACAGCTTATGTAGAAAGACTACCTACAATTTATGTCATGTTTCTTTGCCTAGTTACAGTCTGTAGAGAACTAAAAATGATGCAAAAAAAAAAAAAGAGGCTGTAAAACTAGCAAGATACTGCCTGTCTTTTAGTGAGTATCCAGCCTTTAGGGAGGCAAGTTGCATGAAATACGAATAAGATCTTATATCACTATTCAACTGTATAGTCATTTGATAGTTCGAATTCCTTAGGACTATCCCTCCTGGATACAAGATGAATTGAATCAGCAGAAGATTTGCTTTCTTTTGTAACCACTCCAATGTTTGGTAGATTTAATTCCTTTCTATGAATGGGCATGTGTATGTGTTATCAACACACATGAGTAAGTATATAATACACTTACATAAAAGTGATTTAAACAACATTCACTGTACATTCAATCAGGAATTCTTCAGCTAAAATTCCTTAGGATCTAGGGAAGCTAAAGGTTGTCTCAGATACTGCTAAAATGCAGTGAAAAAGCTGTGGACTTCGGGGATTCTACAAACAAGTTTTAATTTTCAGCAAAGTTTTGCAGTCGTAAGTCTCCTGGCTGTTGCTGCCTGGCAATCCCACTCCACTGCGACGTCTAAGCTTGTGTGTTTATAGCATCCATAGCCAGAAGCTGCTTGATGGAGCTTATACTTGTCTAATTACAGCTTAGCAATTATAAGCAGAAATCCAAAGTATAAAATCAAACATTTTGGTTAGCTGCAGAGTGTATCTTCTGAATACTGAATCAAGCAATCAAGTGCCTTATAGTCTCCTCCAACAAGTTCCGACTGTCACAAACTGTGCCACGTTTTGGATGAGACCAATGCCACCAGCAGCAGGCTCCGAAATACCAACTTGTAATTCCAAACTTTATTTACGAATTCAACTTACATAGTTTATTCATGGCAAGAAGTGCTTTGAACTTCTAAATGGCCAAGCTGAACAAAATGGTGGAAGTTTCCCCTTTGAATTTTTAAAGAGTTTACAGGCTGCTGGGTTTAGAAATCATGTTTCTTCATGAGAAGAAGAGGAGAGGCTGCCTGAGGACATTGTTTATTAAAGCCTTTTGTTCAATTTACAAATTGAAACAAATAATTGTGGAGACATTTGCAGCTATGGAAAAAACGTGTTTACAAAGTGGAATAAAATACAGACTAAATACATTTGGATTATACTAGATCAAAACATATGAGTTTCTAACGTAGCATAAAGGGCGGTCAACACTATGAGGACGGAGGGAAAGGCGCCACTGAGTCATGTTTTTTATAACAATCTGGTCACTTAAAAGATTTTGGATAGTTATACTCTCAGAGTCCTTAACACGCAAGAATCTTACAGCCACACTCACCAGTGACCAGAGGCAATCCGTCCTAGGGACACCTACCTGCTCCTAACAGACAACAGATGCTTCACAGGAGGTATGAAAGACCCCCGAGTTCCAGCTGATATTCCATAGGAATATTTCTTGATGATGTTTTACTTGGTTTTTGGTTCAGCCTTCCCCATGTGGTTTTACATGTAAACTCTAACTGGATTCAGAAATTGAAAAGCCCTGTTAGAACACCTCACCTCTCCCTTCCACAAATTGGTATTGCTCTCTACAAATGTCTCGCCTTAAATGTCTTACACGGTGAGGTCGCTATCACTTGGAAGATCGTTCTGTAGTCTAACACAACTTGCCAATCAGAATTATTTCTCCAGTGTCCAGAATATATTTTCCCAAAAGCATTAGGGTCTGTCTGAGCTGACATYTCAGTTCAACTTCTTAAAAAAATCACAGCCTGCCTTGACTGCACAAACCATAAAATTCCTAGTTATTTTACAAAGGTCCTCGTATTTGGCATGGAGCGAGGCAATTGTATCAGAAATACATCTAGAAGAGCCCCACCAAGGCAGTGGAATTAGATCGGTGGAAAAATGGCACAAGAGGGACAAAGTGCTGTTCCTAAACGTTAGCTCTAAAAAACTTATGTAAACAACTATTTCCTATAACATCTTAATTAATAGCACAATGACAGAATCAAGCTCTGTCTGTAACACTAACTGGAATTTCCAATAAAAGATATCTATCACCATTAAAAAAATATGAGGAACAGAATTAATCAACCAAATTCTCCTACTAATTTACAAACTACATACAAAGGAAAACAGCCATTACTGCGAACTGAATATGATGACTAAGGATCGCTTTTGTGGCACAGAAGTATTTTCTTAACATCAGTAAAATATGTTAACTAATATTATATTTAGTTAGCTGAACTCCTCTGGGGATTAAAGGCCCACTGTGCCTAACAAAACTTTGTCTTGAAACAGACTAGCAAATGTTATTTTAGTACAGAGTATTTGATAGCTAATCATGCTATAAAACTATAAAATAAAGTTGTGTTTATTGGTACAATTAATCCTTCCATAGCCCACAGGGCTACATAAGAAAATAGGGGGATGAGGGAGATCAGACCAAGGGGGGTGGGGTGAGAAATGAGGGATTATTGGCAATAGGGAAAGACCAGGATTGAAGCAGTGGATGTGACTCACAGGGAACTATTATTATTATTCCAGTTGCAACCAAGAACACCAYCTCCATCTGGGAGTGCCAGAGAGAGAAAAAAGGCAAATGTTTCACGTAGAAGGAAATTCACCCCCGACCAGAGCTGAACGTGTGCTTGAAGATTTATGGAAGTCCACGAAGCACTAACACACCAGTACCCAGCACAGAAGAGCACCCCCACCCAATTCCAATAAATATATTCCCTAAGATAATGCAAACCGCAATTCTTTCCCACTGTCTGAATTTGTTAAAAGGTTTTCCAGCTAAGAATAATCTGGAGTAAAGCATAAGAAAAAAACATTCTGTGATGGAAGAAACATATGCTTGAAATCTAGCTAGCATGTTAATTGTGGTTAATATGTGAATCAAATTAGGAATGTAAACAACACTAACGCTCAGAGCCTATGCAGTGACTTCCTATTTTCATTTTTACAGCTTTGGCATTAATAACCAGCAATTGCTTACAGTTGCCAAAGGCTTCTCCTGCACTTCAAATATAGGTTACTGTATACTAATGGATAGCAAATGTTTATAAGCCAAAATGTCTAGTACCTTCATCTTGAATAAAAAAAATGCACCTGAGGACAATAAGGAGAAAACTGTGCAAGTTTTGTTAAAATACAATTTTATACCACTTCGTACTAGTCTAACCAACCTCTACGCAGGACACGACAATGGAGAATAAAGTCAGAAGTTTACTGCGCATACCTTCAGAATGCCTTTGGGATGTACATTTTACACACAAACAGCTATAAATCTCCAGTGATTTATGCACTGATCCACAGAAYCGAAAATCACCTTTGGTGTAATGAACTATTCCCTAACTCTAAAGGAATTTGGCCTACAGAGACCTGTCTGGTTCTCCTAAAGCTACGCAGCGAGTCAGCACCAAGGCTGGCAGCAAAGCTGCTGCTCCAGGTTAGATTATGTTTCCTCCCTCACTTTGTCCCTCCCATCTCGACCAGGAAGACAACAGGCAGCTCTTCCACAGATTTTGCAGCAAATGCGATTTGCATTTCTGAGGGTGATTAGCTGCATATGAATAATTTTCTCATATCTAAGGAGTGCCTATAGTTGTGATGACAAAAAGGAGAAATTAATGATAAACAGCACATGGTGTGTTTTTGTATTCTTATCTTAAACTCCAAGCTGGATTAAATACGTGAGGACTCTGCTAACCCCACCTCGCGTCACTGTATGGGATTTGTGATGACTACTTACTATTCCCACAGCACAGCCACCTGAAGGTCCCAGTCCAAGCAAATGTTTCAGACGTTTTATGAATACAGAACAAAAAGCAGCCAGCCCCCAAACACCTCGCTATGAGCCTGGAAAGAGAAACTACAGGTGGCAAAAATAACACACAGACCTGCCAAAAACATAAGGTAGCAGTGAGATAGGAACGATGATTAGTCTCGCAAGCGATAGTCACACACGTTTCAGGAATGGCAGCATCCTCAGATAGTTGCTAGATTGGCCATGGGCTCAGGTTAATATTTGTATTAAGGAAAAGCTGTCAGCCTCAATCAGGATTAGACCAATGTTGTGCTAGGTATTGTGCAAACAAGTAGTTAGACAAAAGTTCTTCTCAGGAGAGCTTCCTTCTAAATTACAGTAAGTATTTGTATTATTATTACAAGTAATTGAAATTACAAATACTATTCCCAGCACAGCATCTCTGAACAGTCCTCGGTGTTGATGGTGATATCAGTCTGCTGACAAAGCTGGTGCTAGCAACAATTAATATGCAGGAAGAATTGGTAGACAGTGATTTTTCTAAAATAAATCATTGTTTGATGGAGTCATTGCATTATTTCAAAAGATAAAAAATAAACTTGTGGGATGGAAATAAACACAACTTTTTAAATGAACCTAATAACATGAAAGTAATGAGTTTGGAAAACAGATGTGGACAAAGGAAAGCAAAGGCTACAATACACTCCACGCAATCTGGGAAGGAATGATAAAAAAATTTACAAGCTGTTTTGAGTCCTGAATAAAAGGGGTAATCAAGCCAGGCTGAGTTATAAGTGGGAAGGGTACAGCATCCTGCAGCAGAGACTAAGCAGAACACCTCAGCCTTCTGTACTGTATGTTGAGGCTTTCCCGTGTTGCTGGAACTCCAGCCTAATTCTTGGTTCGGCAGTTCATAATTCACATCACGTACTGTAAGGCCTTGTCACCCTTTCTTTTCCCCATGTTTGTTTGATCTTTTGCATTCTGCTGGAGCAGCAAACTGCTTGCGTACTTCTGTCACTGACAAACGTTGGGGCAAGAGGTGAAATAGTAAGAAAAAAAATCAAATCAAAAGGTAATGTAATATCCTAAAGAAAGATACCTCGTTGCAAGACAAAGTACACACAAAGATTATTTCCATGCTGCCCAGTTGCCTCTCCTGTTAATCATGATTTATGATAACATCTATGCAAGAGACCCATCGGTTAGCGAAACCATGTTACTCTGTACAAAGTGGCTTCTCAAAATGGCACTGTGAGAAAGCTCTCCTCTGCAGTTGTTTTACTTTGCCTCTGAAAGCTTTCAAATTGAACTGCTAAAGTTCAGCCAGCATCTAATTTTAACCGTGAGTTCCAGGAGAGAGTAAAGCTGGTGGGAAGATTACAGAGTTCCTTGAAGCTCTGACCTACAACAGGAAGAGAGTTGTCAGCCTTCATGTCTCTCACTCTAAATCCCAAGGGAAACAACACTGGCAGAATGTTTTATAACACATTCCCACTGTAAAATTTTGTATTTGAGAAATATGATGCTTGCTCACTCCTTCTCCTAGACCTTTGGTGTGTCAGTAAAAACAGATGACCTTAAATGAGTAATTTCAGTTTTGCCTTTACACCGCAGTTCGGATACTCAGGGTTCACAGGGTTCTGTTTACAAAATCACAGAGAACTGATATTACACAAGAGCAACACATGCACCCACACCTTTAAAATATTTGCAAGGAGCTGGCAGCTTGTAGCAATGTAATAATGCTTTTTTCCTGCCTTCTCAGGTTAACTATATAACTCAAGAAATACCCACACGGAAGGCTGCAATCTGTGATTTTCATAAGGAAGGCTAAAAGGCTTCTGTCAAAGGGCCAAAAAGCAGCATCTGTTAAAGAGCTCAGGAAAGAGAAATTAAAAATAAAATAATTGGATTATGATCTCTCAGCTAATGAAATCAGATACATTTTTTTCTTCAGGTCATGGATTTTAGACAACGCACAGTGATACAAGCCCGGTTCCACATTGCTGCTAACTGCCCGAAGGATCACAATTTCAGGTATTGCACAACATCAGGAAGCAAAACAGGAATACAGCAGAGAAACTGAATACGTTTTCAGCCTGCCAGCGGAGAACAACTTTCCTGACAGTAATGAAGGTGTGGTGACAAATAACCAATAACTAGACAGGATATGAATAATAAATATGGGAAAACTGTTATTCCAGTAATAGGTCTTCGTGTACATGGGCAGCTGAAGGAATTCAGTCACCCTGGAACAGCTTAAAAAAACTTTTTTCCCCTCATTCTCATTTCTCAGCTTTTCAGTCCCTGGGAACGATTGCTCGATAGCTGAAGCCCAACGAGTCAGAAGCAGAGGAACCCCTGCAGCTTTGAGCAAACCCACGTCCCACCAGTCACCGACGCGGCACTCATGATGTGTGCACAGCCACTGTGGGAGCAAAGGCAAGAGTGACTCCCTGAACTTTCTCCTCTCCTCTATTCCTTCAGATAATGAAAAACAGAAACACCATTCTGGGACTCAGAAGCATTTTGAATGATCCAACAGTTGTTACAGACCTCATGTTATCTGTTGCTGACCCTAAATTGAGACGTCTGTTAGGGATGATGATTTTTGCGCTCATGAATAATTAGTTTTGCTGGTTTTAAGGAAAAAAAACTTATCTTTTAATCAGGATCTAAATGAAAAATGCTAAAAGCTATTCCTTAACATCTGCCAGTTTAGCATAGATTTAGAAATAAAAATCAAGAGGTATAGTCTCATCTCAGGGAATTATGTGTTCAAATCCTCATGTATGGAGAGGAGAATGTAAGTGTTAACATTTAGAGTCTTCTGCTGCATATCCGAGGCATTAGGATGGCTTAATGAGTCACTGTCTGAAACCAATAACAAGTTAAAGTTCCTCTCTCACATACAGACACGCACACATTTAATTTTGTGTATAATTACTCAGTTCTGAGTAATGACAATTTGTTAGATTTTTCCCATCAAACGTCTGAGTTGCTAATGTACAATATGTTACTAATACACAATGCTTTTTCCAAGAAAGGCAGGAGTTATTAGTGCACCAAGTGTTAAACGTAACCATGCATTTTATTCCCCCTCATCTCTCTGTAAAAATATTTTTGAAGTGAACTTAGTGGCTGTGAAAAGCAGATTTTTCTAACCAGGGGATCCATTTCTAAGGACGAGAGAGCAGTTCGATAGCCATGATTACAGCCTGTACAAACGATCAGCATTTACTTATACAGTCAAATAAAGCACAGCCAAAGGACAACTCTGTCTTGAAGGAGYGATTGGAGAGCAATCATTTTCCCTTTGCGTTTAACACAAAATATACTGCTGTAGCATTTCAGAAAAAGAAAAGCTTCTCTGCCATAATATTCTACCTAATGCCTGGTGGGTTTCCACAGAGCTGGCTGCAAGGTAGAAAGGAGCAAATGTGGACAACAGAGATACTGAAGAACTACACGGTGTGCTAGGTCAGCAGTGCATTTCATTTTGACCTTTTCCTAATACAATATAGCAATAAAAAAGCGACCAGGCAAAAGTCAAAAAAAATCCCAGCAGTTACGGCGTTATGAACCAAACTAAATCCGTACCAAAGTGCCATACTGATTCATGGGGGTAACGTAAGCACGTAAATAGTACTGCCGGGCTTACTGGGACATCTCAACGTCTCTGAATTTTGATCCGCTAGCCAAAACCAAAACTGACCTGTGCACCTGGCTCAGCCGGAGTCCYTCAGGAAGCCGGGACCGCTGACTTCAGGGGGATGGAGAGGGAAAGGAGACAAAGCCTGTCTAGCAACACACAACTTGAGGCTTCACTGGAGACCACACAGTAAGTTCCTAAACTGGTAGGATTTACAGAAATTTGGTACGCATTACTAGGATTAATTAAATATGCTGTCTTCCCTCATTATTGTTATTAAAAAAAGCAGCGAGACTATCACGTGGAGGAAATACTTAGGGATGAGAATTCGTATGGTTATGTTGAGAAGCAATGCTTTCAGTAGATGAAATAATGCCACTTTGAGGGCAGGAGCAGAGCTCAGGTGCCTGTCCGGCCCCGGCAGCCTCTCCCGCGCACCCTCTCCGCAGCCCAAGGCATCTCGATGGCTTCCCTCGCCCTGCGCAAGCACGAAGCCTGGCAGAATCCTCGCCCACGGGCCTGTGCTCCGCTCCCGCGTCCTGCCATCCAAAAGCCAGTTGGAGGCAAGGCGGGTTGGAGCAGAAAACGAGGCCTGGAGAAACGAGCCGACTGGCACCCGCCCTGCAGCGTCGCGGGACCCGGAGGAGACACTGCCTCTTCCGACCTACGGTCTCGCGGCTCACAGCCCGGCCATGCCACCGAGCCGCCCACGCTTCCCCTCGCATGATGGTTCTCTGCGTATTTAATATGGGTCTTGTTGGGACAACATCCTCGTAACTCCTCAGTTCCTTTACGGAGAGGTACAGCTCGCGCGAGGCCTGCAGGAAGGCAAGAGGACGAGCTTCCCGGGAGGAGGGTGCGATCTCCCCTCCCTCYGCCACCAGCAAGCTCCCCCCCGCTGAACGTCCGCCCTCGCCCCGCGGAGCCGATGCTGCTAACCACGGCAACGGGACCGAGCGACCGCTCGATTCCCATGCTTTTTTTATTTATCCATTTCTATTTTAAAAAGCAGCCTGTTCCCTTGGCCCCAGCGTGCCTCCCTCCCCTCCGGAGCCCTGGGTTATGTGAAAATGCGTGTGCCAAGCAGCGGAGGCGTGGTGGAGCTCCTGGCTCGCCGTGACATGCTCCTGACGTACTGTGTGGTCAAGGAGCCGGGACTGGGGGGCCTGAACGAGGGCCAAGCCTTGCACTTCAGCTTCCTGACCTGGCAGCCATTCAGAGAGACCCTGCTAAGTGCTATTTCCTAAATACACTAGCTTTTCATAACAATCTTACCACATTGCTTTCCTTTACAAGCTCTCTTAAAAGAGAACTGGACTCCTTCTGGTTAATCTACACAGACTGCATTTGGAAGCCATCAGAAACTGAACTCTAAACAAAACGTTATTAATGTGTTGTAATCTGCCCTCAATGTTCCAGATGAAAAGAAAATGTTTTATAGTTTTGGAGTATACATTTTAATTGCCTTTTAAGAGTGCGTATACTTTTAGTGCTCTCTGTTATAAAACTGCAGTATCTGTTTCTTGATAACTGTTGAATGATCTCAGCTATTTTTATTAGGTTTTCTCCCCCACCCTGGTCCCCTTCCTTAAGCTACCACCACTGTAAGGCTTTTTCAGACCATTCCCGATATTAGGCTGGCAAACAGTTTGAGCCTAAGATAAACTCCATTATAAACAACTTCTTTACAACATCCCCCCTCACTATAAAAACACTGGGATCCAGAAAATTAGTTCTTTAAATGAACTTAGAATCCAGCTACTTTCGGTAAAAATCTGATCTAAATAAGGGCTAAACCGAATTTCCCAGATTTTTGGCCCTTCCCTGCTTGGTTTGCTCTCAGTGCCTTGTTCCCGTCGCGGCTGGAAACGCTTGGCTCGGGGAGGGATACAGGAACTTGGAGCAGAGCTGCGCTGGCGAACCTCGCGGCAGCCATTGGAGATGTTACGGCTGCCCCCGGCCCCGCCACGGCTGCCGGAGCTGGCAGAAGGTGCCTGGCAGCATCTCAACCCAAGGCACCGCGAGAAGGTGGGTTCGTGGTAAGATCCCGCCCGAGCTGTAAGCCCCGAATTTCCTTGCGATGCAACTCCCCGCTGGAAGTGGGGAGCAGAGTCTACGAGGTTTTATCGTGCTGAATAGCCCTCCCTTGAAACAGACGCTACCTCGTACAATAAGGTCTTTTAGTACTTCTGGGATAAATGGGAAGGGGATCACAAAGTTACCTGGCATGCTTTCCAGGTATCTCCTTACTAGAAAAGTACTTGATAAAATAAATAGAAATCCAGGGTCATAAAACTAACCACAGGTTTTGTTGTTCATTAAGTCGCAGTTTCAAAAGACAAAGAGAACCCTCAAAAATACTCCGTTTCAGTAAATATCAGGCATCTGGACATCACTATTATCGTATTTGTATCAACAAACGGGCTAGAAAAGAATGGCTCTAGCTATCCAGTTTTAGATATGCACTCCTTAAAATACCAAAGCCTGCTTTCCTAGTATTTGGTTCTTACACACCTTCACTATTAGTTTCTTTTCAAGATAATTAACTTTCTCAACCCCCCAACATTTAACTCTTAACTCCTCCTGTGATGTCTCTAACACCTCCCTAATACCTTTTTGACTTGCAAGATATTATTACTTGATACAATTCAGGCCAGGATATTTCGCAGCGGGAACTGCATTCAGTGCTTGGAGAACAACCACTTTTCAAAGTTCTCCTCTTATGCAATTAAAATACTTTAAATGGCAAAGCCCCTCTCTCACGTTGGATTGGGATTCACATAATGCAAGTGAACTACAGTTTATCGTTGCTCTTTTAGTTCTTTTTATCTTCAAAATTATCAGCGCTTGTAATTTTTTTAATGTTGTTTTTAAAAATATTTTTCAGTATGCAGATGTGCTTGTGAAGATTAATGGACTGGGAACACTGAAATCTTGTATTAATCAACTACAGGGAAGGCAACCGCTAAGTAAAATTTTCCATAATGCTGCACACGAGTTTAACCAGCATCTCTGCAGATTGCAGAAAGAGCCTCCCTTGTCTTGGAGGATTTCTTCTGGGCCTCCTTCTGAGGCAGTTTTAACTTAAGTTTTGCAATGATACCAGTCATGGATGACTCTTGCTGCTAAGTTGTTCTCTGAACAAGCCGCATCATGGGGAACCCTGTCAAGTGTTTCTCATGGTCCCCGTTATTAAAAACAGCTGATTYGTTCCATGTGCCAGTTAATCTTTTGGCACTGTGATGGCAACAGTCATCCCTTGTTGGAGGCTCATCTCTCCAAAGTGCTCCTGAACACCAGGACCTCAGGCCAAGGGATGCAGAGCCGCAAGAAGTCCAAACCCCCAAGAATCAGCAAAGTTATCCTCAAGATCATACTCCACCCCCATTATCTGGCAGAGAGAGTCCCATCACAAATGCTTTAAATAAAGATTATATGGAAAGAAACTTGCTTTCTGTAACAGGATAATGCAAAAAAAAAAACCCTACCCCAAAATACYGACTGAAAGCCAGCATGCGTGCACACATTTAATTAACGGGTAGGTTAATTACACCAATTTCATTACTAATTGGATCAGTTTAAACCTGCTACATTGAAAGTAACTTGGCAGACAAAAATGTTACCATAATTACAAAAACAACTGGTTTCTTGAATTAAGTAATTCCACCAATTAAGTAATTCCACCATGTGTAAAGCAAACGCAACCTTAGCCATTTGTGTAGTTTTGACTCATTTTCAGCAACATGCTATTTCTCAGTGCTGATGTCTACAAAATCCAGCACCATTACTCACGGCAGTCATTTCTGAGGGTGGATCTATTCACGCTGGTTGAAATAACTGAATGGAATTTGCCGAGGCGATGGGAAAACAAGTTCTGTGAGAAGGTCCTGGTAAAAGGAAAACTTACCTGAGCTTTCAAATGCTGCTTTTGGTATAAACCTTTGAGGTTTGAAAAATTTGATTACAGTTTAAAGAATACCACCCTTGCTTCGCACCTCTCTACTTGGGATTGCTACAAAAAGCAAAACTTTCCTCCAGCAGCACAAGTCTCCAAATAGCTCTGAATTTGCCAAAACCAGAAAGAGCTGGACATCTCACAAGAAAACCTTGTTTTCACTGATCATGTTAAAAAGGTTTGTTAAGGCAAACTGTGGTGAATGATAAAGCTGCTGGCCTATGATCAGCTCTCCTCTCACCAACAGGTACTACTCAGGTCAACTGAAATTACTACAAGGAATAAATGTGAGTAAATTATATGATTCTATGATTCTATCAAATAAAAAGGGAAAAAACATTTTATTTTCTGTTTTTAGCTTCCTAAACCAAATAGAAATTCTGTAATTCTTTAGAAAATTAAAAACCACAAACAAATCCCTGTTTCCATGGCTGACATTTTCTATTCAAAGACTAGGGACCTTTAGAGTAAGTATTTCTAAGAATGTGCTCCTGACAAATTGCATGTTAATACTGATTGAACAGTTCCTATAGGCAGCAAAAGTCCTCAAGTGTTTTCTTCTAGAAAGAAATAACAGAGCTCTGTATGAAACAAAGAAAACCACAGAAAGTATATTTAGCTGATCTCTGTATCAGAGTTTTATCTCTAGGGTGTTACTGCCATCACATCTATAATAAGAGATTTCATGTGAAATTTTGGAAGTCAAATAATGTTCCAGCTATCAATACCTCTAATACAAATTAGTACTAAGAGGCTATCTTCCCCTACGTATATTAATGCTGAACATCTATCTGCTGAAAGAAGCAGATAAATTAAAAAACACTGCAGTTTGTAAGAGAGCACTGCTTGGGAAATAACCTTTTGAGCCACTGGAAAAATTCTGAGTTCAATCAACTTTATTTCCAGTACAAAAGCAATTAGATTTTTCCCATCAGAAATCAGATGAAGTAAATTAAGATTTGCCAGTGATGGGAATTCTTAACTTGTAGCATAAATAGAATTTCCTTATTATTTTCGGCTATGGCCATCTATGTAAACCTCCATTCCAAACACAATTTGTGAGAGAAAAAGATGTATTACAGAGTTATCATAGATACGTACATTTAAATTGAATTTTCCCCCTTCTTTTTAAGCAAAAGCTACTTTAATTAAGCTTAAAACAACAAACAATCAACCCACAAGAACCAACAGACTTGGCTGCTGTTCCATTCACCCAAGACTATGACTGTACTGAGAAAACTGATTTAAACAAAACCCAAACCATTTGCATCCCTGTTAGCCTCAGAAGGCTACAGCTATTTTTGTGTGTGTGTCAACCATTCCTGAGAAACCAAAACACAGATAAAAATGCAACTTTTTAAGTGCATTTTCCTTGTACACTCAAGGAAACCATTTTATAAGGTATAATATTAATTAAAATTAAATAAATTGAAAATAATTCTGCTTGTTATAATGCATCTGGAGCATCAATAGTGGCTCCTGTAGCAATAGCCTCAGCGACAAAATAGTTCAAAATCCATTCTTTCTTTTTTCTTAAATAACGGGCATTTTTGTGAAAGGCTTTATCTTTTGACTTCCATGATCAATTTAAAACACTCTTTACAGGAAACAGCCTGAGAGTGTCCGTAACAGGGAGATCGTCTCGTGGTCTCCTGCAGCAGCTACAGTACATCAGATTAGAACAAGGGACAGTGTCTCCTTTTCCTAATGGCGAATACGACTCATGCACTATGAGAAATACTCTTTTCTTTCCCAAGTACAGCTCTGTCTGTCTGATGAAATTTTACTGAGGACCTCTTCTCGCTTTGACTCATACACCATGAACTTTCTTCTTTTCTTTCTCTGTGATTTAATCTGAAACGTTTTAAGGTTAAAGTGAAGAGTAATTCACAATAAATCCACCATGCAAGAAAAAGAAAGAGGGTGGGAACTATAGTTGAGAAAGACCTCTGCAATGGCAACTAACTCCTGTCCTGCTTCCTCTCCTTCACTCCCTTGCTGATCCAGGAATAAATCTATCTAACAGAGGAGGAGGGGAAAAAGAGAAGATGTACTGGACCACAGGTGAGAAAAATTAGGACAGGGAATAATTTCTGAATACAATATTGGCTACCTAAAGTCTGATCCAAGACTGCTTCTTAATTAGTGTTTTAGAAAACATTTGAAAAGCAAGGCTGCTGGAATCAAACTGTCACTTGCAGATATAGCATGTTGCTCTCATTTGTCCATGGATCATTCATGTTGACTATTTCTTGGCAGCTGAAAATACATTCAGACTGTCTGAAGACAGGTTCTAAAATTTTAGATTCCCTCTGTCAACAGCTAGGTGATCAGCTCATCTGCAATACCTAGTGGATCAGCTAACCTTTCCTTTCTGCTTTACTACCAGTGATATTTTCTTGATGGGTATTCCAGGTACTACAGACATTTGTATCTAGGTTGTAAACCTGGGTCCCTTAAATCAGCAAAGCACTATTTCAATCATCTCACTATGGCATAAGGTGAATCTGTTCAATACAGAAAAAAAGCAAGGACAGCAGATGTAATAAATAAAGGATTTCTTCTGGCCAGAAACCAAATACTGTTGCTTGAAATTAAATACTGTCATGCGAAAGACTAATCAGGGGCATCCCTCCTCCTTCTCAATAGCATGGCTAAGAACTACGCAAAAAGCAGATCACTGGGGGAACACAGAGCAAGAACCAGACTCCTGCCCACAACTGGGAGAAGAAACCCTTGATTGCCTCCCATACACACGGCAGGTAACCTCTGAAGGAGACTAAGTCCAAACATTTGCCCTCAGAATCCCGGTTTTGGTTCCTCCTTCTGCAGCGTTACCTCCTGTAGGGTCAGTGGTCCCCAACAAGAGTCAAGAGTTTTATGGAAAGCAGCTGTTGCCCGAAGTCCTGGTACAGAGAGAGAAGTTCTCCCTTGAGCCACGACCATGGAAAACTGAGTGTTTGACTATAAAGCCCTTGTGTTGGGCTCTGTGCTGAGCGTGGAGCCGGCACAGCCCAGAGCTGAGGGCAATGAGAGGGCAGGAGCTGATAGGCRCTGCACCCACCACAGCTTTCACGGGCCTGCGGCACAGAAATATTCCTTTTTAAAATAGCTACAATTTAAAAGGTCATGTTGTAAAGTCATTCGATTAAAATAGTAATAAAAGAGTAAACATTAACTCATAATTTTTCCTTAGGTCTTTCTTATTTCCAGTTGGTATCACTTCTCCCAGACTAAGTTGCAGCTTATGAATCTGCAAGTTTATCTTGATTAAAAATCTTTAACTTCTCAGTTTTCAATGCAAGACAACTAATGTCCTTCCATTCAAAAATACCTACTCCTTGCTCTCGTAACTCCCACGGTATCTTGATTGCAGCAATTACATATTATCCATATTATTTGTCACTACTGAGACAGAAGTACACAAACATGGTAAAACTGTCACAATAAAGGAAATGAACTTTTTCACGCTTTAATGAATGCTAGCTTTTATACTATGCAAAGACGACAAAAGATAAAACTCCTGGTATAGCCTGGTAAATATTATCTAGCTGGTGGGCTCTTGCAAACATTCTGGATAGTCTTGATTGCTTAAGTTTCAATCATTATTACTCAACAAGGTTTTCAGAAAATGCAAACAATAAACACTTTCTTAAAAAAGAAACTGAGATAAACCTATACACAAAAAAACCACCGGGCAGATCAGGGAGAGCTGTAAATTGGCCCTGCTCCATGTGAATTAATGCAAAGACATTGATTTGTTCTAGGTTAATGATAAAGACTCTTTGTTTAATTTTAGGAAAAGAACATTCATTTTCTGATTGGCAACCAGAGCTATATATTACAGAACCAGAAAGCCAAAATTTGGCTTTGCAAGTGACTAATCAAAGCCCATCCCTCTCTATAGCATGAAAGAAGGGAAAACAAGTCTGGAATGGTCAACAGCAGTTTGTTAAAACGAAACGTAACTTCTGTCTGCACATCCCTGCCACCTACCCACCCCAGACCAGCTCCATGAGGATGGCAATGGGGAGAGGCAATCCGGTAAGCCTCAGGGGGGGTTAATGAAAAGTTTGCTAATGGTTTGAAAACAGTAATGAAGACAGTTTTCCAGCTCATCTGAGAAATGAAAATCAGACCAACTCCAGGGACCATCTAGATCCTACACAGTCACAAGCTTTTTTCATAGCAACAGGAAATACAAAAAGAAGAGAAATTCAAATAGAAACACAGGAATACCATCAAAAAGACAGCAGCAACATAAGGGAGATCAAACAACAAATTGCTTGTTGTGTCCTTGTTCCTTATCTCAGAGAAATCCTGGAGGATAACGAATGTCCACTACAAGTGCCGCAGCATCCATCAAGTGCTGGCAAAGCAGCTCCCTTTGCCCTACGTCCTATAGAGCATGGATACAACTGTTTAATGGCGTTTATTGGCCCAAAATAGTATGTCTAAGCAGTAACTGTAATATTTGGCACTTAGTTCTCTGTATTCAAAGAGTTAAGCTGTGTCCTATAAAGATAAAAATCTCCACTTTTATTATTTTGTAAGGCTGCCTAACAAATGAGGATCCAGCTGTAATTGTAACATTCCAAGTTCCAAAAGCGCCAAGTTTTACTAACTATAATTTAACTGGTCCAGTTGATGCAGTCCAAATTCTTGTTTGGATAATCAGCCTTTGTTTAAATTTGTACCAAAAAAAAAAAAAAAAAAAGCATAGGCCAGCATTAGCCTCTAGGCATGTCATGTGAGCTTATTACCCCGAAGCTTGCAGTAGCAGACACTCATGCACAAGAGGAGGATTATTTTGCTAGTATTACTGTTACGGTAACATATAATCAGACCTTCTCCCCTCCAGCCCCCACCCTTTTTCTTTTCTTTTTTTTTTTTTCCCCTCCACAATTCACAAGTCTTCTTTCCAAGTTCAAATAAAGTTTAAAGGTGAAAAGGTCAAGAAAGTTTCATGACTGGCTGTTGAAAGAGGGAGAAATAACCAGGGTCTCCAAGTTTGCATATACTAAAAGCTCAACAATTTTGTATTTTGCTGCAATTCATAACTGTACAAATCCCTTCTGTTGGATCTGTTTGGACTGAAATTAAACACTTGTTAATAATTTATAACTTAATATAATTAGAAAATAATAATAACTGTCAAGCAACTACATTCAATACATAAAGCAACTTGAGTAGCTCATTAGCTTATTTGTCAAAGCAACAATTTCTATATATTTCTAGCTTATTTCTACTGGGAAGAGCAGTTAAAGAGCCACCCAGCTTGCTTGGAAATCATTTCTCCACCAGCTGGGAGCAATTCCCAAATTGCTGCACCTCACCCACATCCAAGTGATGCTGGCTCATTTTAAAAGCAGCTTAAGTCTGACTTCAGGAGGTGCCTTAACAGAAATGGAGGAGGGATGGCCAAAGCATTACACTGCTCCACAGACAAAAAAATGCATCCCACAGCAATATGCTGCACATCATTTACTCTAAATTTTACATCTGAACGAAAGCGTTATCAGTGTTTGGCCAACAAACTGACTGTCAAAATGAGTCACTTAAGAAACAGAAAATTCTTTATATATGCTGGTAAGGGACCTTAGCTCAAGTAAAGCACGAGGGCCGGACACAAAGCTGCCTGACGATTCAGAAGGTGCTGCTTTCCCCATAGCTTAACACAAACAGAAAAAATACTCTGTTTTTTTTTCTGAGGAGTAAAACTGATTTCTAAGATGTCAGTGGCCGTGGTTCTCTTGGAAAGCAGAGTGCGGCTGCCTGCGCTGGGCAGTTTGGGTACTTATATTTGATAGATATCAAAGTATTCAAATATTTTCCAAATACGTACAGTTCCCCTAAATCATTAATATTGTTGCAAGAAATCTACTACATTAAGGTGGAACAAAGCAAATACAGCTGCATATACTGAGCCAGAACCTCAACTGATTAGAATCCGTGTAATCTCACTTCAATCATGTCAATATTCCTCAGCCAGAATATCTAGTCCCTCCGAGATAAAAGTAGCCATATAAATGTTCATTATAACTGATATACTAACAGTTGTGATCCTCTGACATCAAAGATCACTGAGCACCAGACAGACGATCTTTTTTATCTCTTTTCTCTCCTTGTGAGTACCTATGCCAATTCTATTTTTGTTGCATATTAATTTATGATGTTAGAAAATGTCAAATTTAAGTATACAAAGCAAGGAAGTCCGGATTAAAAAATTAGTCTCTGGACTCAACTCAGCCAGTCTGTCCAGATCCTGAGCTAGTGTAAACTGATTTGAAGTCAGTGGTGCCAGAACAACTTGCATTAGTCAGGGATCTTGTTTTCATCTCTTTATCTAATTTCTAATTTACTTACTGAATAAATCTCTTGTCTTTTCATTCCTTTCAACTCCTCCTCCTCCTCTTGATTTTGTTYCTTCTGTCCCATTGCCTGTAAACTGAAAACTGAACACATCTTTTCGCAGAGAGCCATCTTCCCCCCGCCCAGCAGCTCCCTGCATCACCTCTTTTCCTCTCACCCAGTTCTTCCCTTCCTAAGCCTGCCCTGTTTTGTTGCCATGCTTTGCTTGTATTTATTATCCATCTTTCTGTAATATTTCAAGGAAGGAGAGAAGGGCTTCAAATACTGCATGTTATTTAACAATCGCAACAGTTCCCAGAATATTGTTTAGTATATCTTGAAGCTGAAGAGCTACCCAATTTCCTACTGTATGAATAGGCTGTGGGGTCCTTTAAAGTGACCATGTAAATGAGAAAGGCAATAGGAGAAATGGTATTTAAAAAAAAAAAAAAAAAAAAAAAAAGTTTCCCATGCTTCTCCCAGAAATCAAATGGTGCCTACAGAGAAACCAGAAGAAGATGTCATTCTGGCTAACTGGAGTAGGTCCTTATAATTCACCTTTTTTTAATTCTTTAATCATTAGTTAAATGTGAAAGGTTTCCTTTTTTTAAGTGAATCTTCTAAAACACATGGAAAAAAGGTATGAATCGATAAAATTGATCTATAACATATTTTTACTTGAGAAAGGATTACAGGGTTGGATCTTAACGTTATATACCTAAAATAATTTCTTGTTCCACTCTCTTTATAGTTCCAAAAAAAAAAAAAAAAAAAAAAAAANAAAAAAGTACATTTTGGAGACAAAGGCCTTTATCCTCTTAAGTGCTGTGGATTTCATGCCAATCTCCCAATACAAAGCAGACTTCAGACTTATACCCAAGAGAAATGGTCTCAGAAAGATTAGATTTTCCACCACAAAATAAAACCCTTGTGTGGTGAACCATACCAGCTTCAACACTACCTTCCTCCTAAGTGCTTGTTCGACATGGAGAAAGGCACCCATCCTATCTCCTCTCTTCCAAAACGGAAGTGGTTTTATCATTYCTCTGCTGGTGTGCCAGCCAGTTTTTTCGTACGTAAAAATTCCAGAATTGTCGCATGTACCTGAAAAATCTGTAGATTTATCTATTTTTTTCTTATTCTGTACCATTTTGCAATACAGAAAATGGCGTACRTTGCTCTTAATATTCGTGTACAAAATTCATTCTCATTCGTGATGTAATACAGGTAAAACCAATACGAGTGACGTATGATGAACATAACTGGATGAAAAATTCTTTTAAATCAGCAAGATATTTTTGAGGGTTGCCCAAAGACGTGCACCTCTAATAGGAATAGTATATTACAGGGATTAATTTTGCTAAGTATCTAGCAGCTCAACAAAGATGAGAAAAAACTTTCTTAAACTACCCATTTGGTAGAAAGGTATTTTATCAATCATCCCCATATTAGAAAACACAGGTTTTCAGGACATTTCAAAATCCATTGCCAGTAATAAAGTAGAACATGCAAGGAAAGGAGAGAAATATAGACTTAATACAATGTAACTGCTGAGGATTAAATTTTAACACCACCAAAGCCACACAAAAAAGAATGAATTCAAGAGTCGGAAGATTAAAACTGCATGTAGTGAGCTTGGGATTGGCATGCTACAGATGGAAACTTTCTTGACAACACACAGTTCAAATTCCAGTTAGGATATACTATGATTAAATGCTCCTACAATTTTTGAGTACATCACTTTTTTCCTACCGGCTACTGTAATACAAAAGACATCTCTTGCAAACATATAACTAGTAAAAAAAGTGCAAGTAAAAGCCATTTAGGTTTCCAGCAAAGACATAAAAGCAAAACAGCTAATGGACATCCAGGGTAGTCAAATAATTTCTGCAAAATCCATTAGTTACTAAAAGTTCTGGAGGGCTCAGTTTTTACAGTAAAACTTGTAAAAACTCAGTATCCAGTTTCTCTATTGGGACACCGAGGTGTGAAGATCCAAATGATGCTGGAACTGAACTTGTATATTTGAACCTTTTGAACTCCATCTGCCCTTCATAAATTACTTTACCACTAGCTTTAACACGTTTCTAACCTACTGTGCTAGAAAAATAAGGAATCATTAAAGTAACTGAAAATGCAACTAACTTTGTAACACTTCCAATAGAACTTGTCTTTGTTCAAAAGACATGCACCTATAACAGAACCCCRGGATGAGAAAAAGCTTCCAGAGAGTCCAGTGGAAATAACATCTGTCTTCAAGCTACTGAAAACAAAGCAGCAGACCCCCCTCCCCAAACTCAAACCCRTTTAAAGTAAATGAAAATTGCACTGTACAGAAACAGACAGTTGCTCCTTTCCATCTGGAAACCCTGTCAAATGGCAGCAAATTCCACAAAATTCCCAACTGATAAAAGAACTTAATTTTGCATCTCACACAATCAACACAAGCTAGCAGCAGCTCTCTGCTCAACATCCCATCAGTAGGAAAACATTACGTTTTTCCTTCCATCAGAAGTACGAAGAGGTGACAAAACAGAGGCACGGAAGAAGCACTGAGAACACAGTGTCACTTGAAGAGCTATTTTGCCGTTCCTTTTAGCCTTCTCCTTTATTCTGCAGGACGTGGCTGCCACGCAGCAGGGGTAGCAGCCAGCAGCACAGGGAAAGCAGTGCACAGATGGCCTTTTGCAAAGTTACAGCCCTGCCTAATACAAAGTGTGAAATTTATATCACTCGGATTTATAACAACTGAACAGTTAATTGTATTTTTTAAAATATAAAAACTTCAAACAGCCCTAAGTCTTCTACAGCCAAATCTTACCCCGTGCGTGCTAAGACAGAGAAGGGCAACGCCATCCCCTCCGGCTCCTAACGAACCCCCGTAGCAGCCAGGCGGCAGAGCGCCTAGCAGAAATATTTGAGCGTGGCGAGGAACCTGGGCATCACTTGCCTCGAATCCCACGGTCCCATGCTTCCAGAGCCTAGGAGATACAGTTGCACCTTCAAGTCTGAAGAGCAACGCTTGCTTCACTATTGGGGAGCAGAGTCACTGCTGGGCCCAGCGTGGGTGGCCCCAGTCAGGGATGTGCCACCTCACTGGAGAAAGCTTCAGTCAGCAGCGGGGGCCACATGGAGGTCCTGCAGGATCTGCTCTGGCACGGAGGACCCATACATTGTCTCTGTGGGGGAGTAGATGACTTCTGGAGCTTCTCAGGCCCTCGGGGATCTGCTCCCCTCCCCTCTGTACGAGGTAGAYTGTGGATGTTGGCTCGTCTGGCTGCTAACCTAAAACCTGGTGCTGGGTATTTTACTAGCACATGAGAAGCAAGCCTTCCCCTAAAGAATTTACAGTCTTTTTTTTTTTTTCTTTTAGAGGCATCGTCATCTTGACCCAGAACTCTAGGTTTGAACCTTGACTTGTGCAAAGGATAATACTCTTGCCATCCCCTCTGCAATTCCAAAATCAAAAGCATCATCAAAAGTGGTGCAGTGAAATAAGCCTTTGCACTTCTGGTAATTTTTCCTGCAACCGCTCCGGCTGCGTTCGGTGTTATGCGGCCCCGGGATGTGCTGCTCTGAACAGACACGACTTCGCAATGCAGAGGCAGGGGAGGGTTATCATCTTACTGCGTCCACAGAGAAACAGAGGAAAAAGATTCACGCTTCCTCTACAGGAGAGGTTGAAATAGTTTAGATTTTAAAAATTAATCCAACTTCAGACAATGCCCATAAAGATTCTTAATTAATTTTAAGCTGCCTTAAACTGAAAGAAGAGATCCCATAGGAAGGCTGGGGAAGACCAAAGAAGGGAACCCCGGTAAGACGGCAGCCCAGCTGCTTAAACACGATGTTAACTTTTTTCTGTGGACATAACACACACATGCACAGTGAGCAGATTTCTCATCATTATTTTTGAGACTGTCAGCATGTTTATAGACAGTCAATCATTGGGATTTAGGAGAAAAACGAAGACTTTATTTGAAGTCCAGGAAGAATGGAAAGGCTGGTTCACAAACGAGACAGCATATTGTCATAAGCAAAACAATCTGCAAAAAAGATATTACTTTCTCCTACACCTTTCCTGCCTGCAGAGAGAGCTCAGCATTCAAAGCTGCGTGCCTGCCAATGCCTGTACAGGAACTCTTCAGCTCTCGTCCCGCTTTCATAAGGACTTTCTTTGGGTTCAGGCAAGTCACCTGATGTTTTTTTCTGTCTCAGATTTGTCACTTAGAAATGAGGAAACCACCCATCTTTCCCTCAGAGGAAAGCTATGAGAAATAATTAATGTCTGAATGTGCTTTCAAGAGGTCAACTAATATAAAAATACTTACTGATYTTCTCTTTGGATTAAAATGTTATCATATTGTATCTGGACACTGTATTTCAATTCTTCTTTAAAATCAACTTGCTAAGCAGCAAAGGAACACAGCAGCTCCCATTTACAGGTCACCTCAGGTCTCCTGAACCAACTATGCCCTGGGGTTTTAGCAAAACTCAGGAATTCCAAAAGCAAAGCACATTGCCCTTAGTACATAAAATGCTTCTGATTCACAGAATGACACAAATGTACAAGAAAAAAGGATGTCTGATTATTTTTTGCAATGGATGGCTTTTAGATGGACAGAATACACTTATGCATTTCTTAAACCAGCAAACAGCAAGTGATTTTTAACAATGGGCTTGTGTGAAGTGCTACTTGCTTATCAAAAAGACTCAGAAAAAGAATTTCAGAGGTTGAACTCTCACTGCGTTTTAAGTCCTGAACAAAGAATAAGATGCTGTAGCTGCACAAGTGTGTGCTCCTTCATATTGTGGGAAGGCAGCCTGTCCAAAATGCCCATGCTCTGAGACACGATGCTACCACAACTTTTTAATACTTCAGATTAATAAAGTCATATGACATTATTTGACATTTAGAAATAAAATGAATAAAAAAGGAAAATGACAAAACTTTCTGGGCAATGTAGTTTTCCCATAGAAGTCCATGTCACAGTTTGCCTGTTTAAGCAATAAGGAATAAGATGCATGCAATCTAGGGCACAGTTAAACGTGTACTTGCAATTTATGAAATTACCACTTCCATTAATTATGACTCCTAATGAGATATGATAACTGACAATGTGAACAGTCCTAGCCATATGAATGAACACAGGTGTTCAAAGAAATGAAGATCACTGAAGATCACGTAAGTTAACCTGTTTTACTTCCCACTTGCATGAAGGAAGATTTGTGGTTTTGCATTCCCTCTCCCCCAGCACAGACTGGCTTTCTTTTCCTTGCTTCCCAGCTCGGAAATGAGCCGTGTATCATTTATAGACTTCCAAGGTTTGGTAGAGCACTTTCTGAGGATCACTTTGGAAAATGGTACCACGTTTCAAGCCAGACGGATGCAGGTATAAGCCTTTAAAAAAAGGCCAACAACGAGAGTGGTCATCAATAATTTTTGTTTAAATATATTACCAACATAACCTAGAGTGTTTCAAATAATCGAAGTGTCTCACTATCATGCATTGGATCTACAGTCATTACATCTCATAAGCTAGAAAGGACCTAAATTTCTGACATTAAACAAACAGTAGACAAGGAACCAAACCCAAATCAGAGCAACAACCCCCTCTCCAAGCCCAAACCCACAGAATTTAGCTATTTCAGAAAGCAAAGGTATGCATATCCAAGTTTTTATCCCTTGGAGCTCATTGGTTTTGGAATCACAAGCAAGGTCAATAGGTAAACGCACAGGCTGATCTCATCTAAGAGCTACGGGTTCATCTGTTGGGTACCTTACAAAATAGCAGAGATCGGTCCTGCCTGATGCAAACGTTAAGTCATAAGAATAACATTACATAGTGTGCAACAAAACGTTAATTTACAAGAAGGCAAATCTAATGCTTTTTTTCTCGGAAGCCCGGTGATATTCTAGAACACATTATACACACAAGATGGCATAAGTGAATTAAATCTTTTTAAAAACATTTTTGTATTATGCCATTTTGTTTTATATTTTGTTTCACTACTTGATAATCTTAGAGACAAGAAAAACCATGCTGCTGGTGAAGTACTAAATCACAACAAAAGAGCTAAGGTTTTCAGATGAAACAAGAAGCTGATTACACATGCACCGAGTATACCAGTCACTAAGCGTTTCTGGATTGTAGGGATAAGATACTCTCTTTGCTTATTACTGCCTTCTTGATCCAAAGAGATTTAAGCAACTGTTTTCAATTAGATGTTTTTAAGCTAGTAAAACTACATCCATAAAGACATATTTATAGAACAACTTAAAACTAGAAGAATTAAAATGACTACAAAACTGATGAATTCCATTCCCCCACGCCCCCCAGAATCATTTACTGACCATTAACGAGCAAAAAGCACTGCAATTTTAAGAATTAATCCACTGTCGCAAAATTAAATCAGATACACTAGCAGGGATAATGACAAACTGGTGGCTCCAGCGTTGTCAGTTTGCGGGTGATACAAGTTCAAGTCGTCTGTGCTAGTGGCCACTCTGTTGGAACAAACATGAACATAAAAAGGTAACATTAAACGTGCAGCAGCACCAACTGAATCAATTCTGTCACTGAAGATGCAGACTCGTAATAACTGACATAGGGTAAATATTGCATTTTAGAAATGATCTGGCTAGTTGCAAGATTGCCAGACCTCAGCGCATGGAAATAAAGGAAGACACAGTAATGAAAGTAAATGAAAGAGAGATGATACTCATTTCCCTCTGAATTCCTGAACACAAGAGCCCAGCAGTGCGGCTTTGCTACACATGACTGCTTTCATCCCCGTTAACCTATGACGAATATTCTGAGATTTACAGGAACAAAACTGAGCTTTGATAGTTTTCATCCGACAGTTGCTTAAACAAAATTTGCCTAAAAAACTCTGCAGCATGTGACTACAAATATTTGCAAGATGAGTCGCCTTATCTCTAGTCACTGAAGAATACGCAGCAACGGCACAGGCTTCCCCATGAGCCTGCTCAGAGATGGCCGGAGGCACACGCTCTCCTCTGTCAAAGCCAGAAGCATCATTAATCAAGTATCTACTAACATCTATATTCTATACCTGACTGCCCCAGGGCTAGCTCTAGTTGGAGGCAAAATAACTGGTAAGGAAAGTGCCACAGCCACGGAGGGGCAGAGGCAGCATGCAGCCACGCTCCAGCCCTGCCTCCTCCTGCTGAAGAAGCTTGAGTCTACCTGGCATCCTAAATTTCAACTTCCCTACGCATTTCTACAAGCCCAGTTTGTTCCCACCTAAGCACATCGTCATGAAAACTCTTAAAAGCACGTTAACAGTGGAGTGACTTTAAGATTCAAATACATCATTTAAACATACATATTTTATACATGTAATACCCTTCAGAATCAGGCCATAAATACAAACGGATATTACAAAGCATGAACCAGCGTCTCCGCTTTCTTCTGTCACAGCGTGGCCTTCGCCCAGGCACCCTGCACCACGGGCRATGGGTGCCGTGCCCAGGACAGCCCCACGCCCCGCAGCCTCCCCGCGCTGCACTGCAGATGCAGGAGATGCTCTGGGACAGCACGTGAATCTCACAACTAACGCGCTAGTCCTTGCAGGGAAGCATGAGAGAGATTTTCTTTTCTGTTTTTTTTTTTTTTTTTTTTTTTTTTTTTAAATAAGACCATGCAGCTTGCATTTGCTCCACATGCCGAAGAAGCACATGCTATGTAAGAAAATTCTAGAAATTATTTTAGGTGAATTAACCTATAGAGTTACACACAGGGTCTAGTTTTAGGGAAACTCTTCAACCCTGAAGTAAGGAAGTGCCCTTTATTGGCTATGCAGTACCTTGCCTGTCCCCAGACATGCAGGATAAAAATAGATTTGTTTTACATCTGCATCCTGCCCATCCTGACAAAGCAACAGTAACCAGCAACCAGCAGCTGAAATCTTCTGCCGAGCCCCGGACAGCAGTGCCAGCCGTCCCCCTCTGCCCTGCCTTCCCCATCGCCTTCTGATCTCGGAGTGCTTGGGGGAACCTGAGGTACCCTCCCTCCTCACGAGCTAAATGGAAATAGAGGAAAGGAGACAGAAAGAATTCAAGTAGTGACATAACCTGTGCAATTGTACAGTTTTCTGTTCCATGATGTCAAAGAAACAGAAAGCTGTAGTGATGCAGTCATCCTTTAAATCTCTCCGTATGGATCTTACTACAGTCCAAACCTGCTCAGACAGGCAGATCGTTACATGCTTACTGAAATCACACAATGCACCCGGAAGAAGATGCATAACTACATCAGGTTCACCCTTTTGAATGAATGTGGCTCTGATTTCTGGTTTTGACCTTATTTATAACATGTTAAAAAACAAGATTAAAAAGATTACATTTTTGTTAATGGGAAATTCGGTAATAACAAGGCTAGTCCAATGCCTTTTATCACAGAAGTGTCTTTCTACATGGTAAAGGATGGCTCCTGTAAGAAAAAGTTACAGGATAAAACCAAAAGCAAAGTTTCATACAATCATATCCAAATCGGCAGAGCAAAACGATGAAATAGAAGTGAACATAAAAGCAAGTGAAATAACATGAACAGTGAAGCAGTAAACAATTCTGCCTAAGGCACAACACTAATGCAAGACTAACTTCAAAGCATCAACTGAACCAATAAAGGTGACAAACAATATGCATAATAATAAGTTTAAACCAGCACTTGCTCCCTTTTCTTCCCTTAATCAAGATCAAACCCAACAGAAAGGAACAGCACAGAGCATCACCATCACCTTGAAGCGCAGCATGGCTGCGTGACAAGCCACTTGCTCTCGCAGGACGAGAGGTGGGAAGGGAAGGAGAAGCGCGGAGGGATAAGCGTGCTCAGCTCTTGTCCATAGCTCTGAAGCCGGTGACACACCAGGTACACCAAGCCTCTAGGAGAAGACTGTCTCAGGTCGCTAACAAGCAGGTATGTATGCACCTAACCCTGCTGGTATAAGCTGTATAGATATGGCATGTCTGCAGTGTAGAAAACTTCACATGAACATATAGCCGATTATAAAGCTCTCCCACTTAAAGCGTGCTGTCAAACAAATACTGCTAATTCTGTAATTCCAAATACGAGGTTAGTACATCTTAGAAATTTCTGTTTTGATAATAGCTTCTGGAATTTAAAACAGATAATCCCCCAAGCAAGTTCTGGTCTTGCTCATAAAACACTTCAAACTCCTTTTTTTCATTTTATACATTGAACAATGTATATAAACTAGATTATAGCATTTTGGCTACAAGTTTCTTCAAATAAACTAGGCTGAGACGTTACGTTAAGGGAAGTCCACCACATCAGAAGCTTTATTCTGCCTTTTTTTTTTTTTTTTGCTAATTATAATTTATAACGAACCTCTTCCCCAGTAAGCTGACTCAGGGAAAAACCACTCTGAAAGGCATCAGCTACTGATGAATTATTTTTATTAATTAAGTTAGAGAAACAAAACCCACAGTGGTTTTCAGTGCTGCAACTCACAGCAGAACCCACAAGCTTGAAGGCAGAAAGAAGTGTGAAAGTCAGAGCTCTGCTCTGAACGGCTCCTCTGTTTACCAAGGGGCTGAAATTCCATGACAAGGGGTTTTTCTCTCTCCCTTAACCTAAGGATTTGGTCCTTTGAACAGCTGCTTTGGACTTAATAAAGCACCACAAAAGCCACTGCCTTTACTGCATTAAAAACTGAAATAATRGGTATTAAGCAGAAGTAGCTTTTATAATACACTGATATTTAAGTAGTTCAGCTTGTGATCGGGTTTGCTGAAAGAAGAGTAGATAGAAGAGCAGAGTTAAGAAAAACATTTAATCCTGGCAAGTTTCAAAGATCTTTAGATTTTCCTTTTACGTTTTACTAGCCAAGAGATTCAAGTTTTACTTTTCACTTAGGATTTTAGACCGAGGGCATTGAGAAGAATCTCCGGATTTAGCACATTTGTGCGTTTCCCCACAATAACCGGCTCCCACTGCAGGAACCTCGACGCGCTGGGCTGCTCTGCACGGCACGCTCTCGGCCCCAGGAAATCACACCAAGTAAGGTGGGGTTTTGTTGCTGGGGATTTCTTCCTTTAAACATGCAGTAGATGGAGCAATTCATAAGATTTTCAGTAAAACTTTGGGATTGTCTTATTTAAGCCAGAATCCTCTTTGAACAGCGATACTTTATATAATGAGCCTGCCTCTTCCTCTGGCCATTGGCTCTTCTGCTGCTTGCCCACTCGCCAGTTTAGCTATTTTATGCAATCTCACACGCCTTTTATGGAAAGAACTGAAATACCTTAAATTTGCACATGCAATGAAAAGGAGGCTTATTCACACAGTTAGGTCATGCTTTTTCACGCAATGCAGGTTACTGGAAAGTTTAACTTTTGTTAAAGAGGACAGAAATAAAACAAAACAGGAAAGTGGATATTTTTCTTACTTATTTCAAGTGTACATATTTTGGGTAACTTTTTTTTTCTGTGACACAGAATAGATACTCTTCTGGGGGACTGTAATATCCCTCAGCGTGTTTTCCACCAAGAATGCAAAAAGAAACACTTTTTCTGAAGAAGTCATGGAAACTGGTAAATTGAAGACACAAGCCCTCATTGAAAACCTATAATTTTTTAATTAAATTTACATGTCAGTGGATCTTTTGAGCTTCGTCTGTACGTTTTTTATAATGTACGTTTCCAGTGCTTTTTCCCATGGGTATTATGCACTATTTCTAAACTGGGATTACTCAAGTTGAAGTGTGATAAAGGGCACATTATAGTTATATTAAGCAAAACGGGGAGGAGAAAGCTTTTACATAGTCCTAAGAAAGCTGTGCTCAGAGCCTCATTTCTGGTAACAAGCAGAGCAAGGCAACCAGTCAGCTAGAAACTGCTGCTATCAAATCAATGCTTTGTCTTCAGAAATAGTGATTTATCTTATCCTTTTTTTTGTTTTATGCTAAAAAATAAAGGTGGTTTTCTTCAAAATCATTAACTCTTGCTCTGGGGTATCATYGGAAAGAAGTTGTGAGCAACAAAACAGAGAAGAAAGCTCTGTATTGTACATCAGTGTAAGTAACTTGTACGATTACTCAGAGCTAACAGAGAAGAGGGGATTTCTGAACACAGTTCGGGTTACCATCTCATCATGCTGCTCTTCCCAGTGGTTTCACAACCACGTTGTTACTCTTCGCAGCTCACCCAAAAGATGCAGGAACTTGCTTAACTTGCACGGTCTCCACAGTGCCCGGCCCAAACAAGAAGTACTTGTCAACAGTGCTGCAGCCGTATAAACAAGCAGCAGCTGGATGAGAAAAGGAGGGCATGTCAGCTCAGAGCGGCAGAAAAGGTTTTTCACGGCAGCTATTTGCAACCCTCCAAGGAGCTACAGAGGCTGCCCATTAAAACCCTGTTAAAACACTTCTGATGTTGTCAGCAGCGGAGAGCTGAAATAGCACAGTGATCACTGAGATGCTATCTGCCTCAAGCAGTTCAGTGGTACTGTCAATAATATGAGCAAGAAGGTACAAGATGAGCAACAACCTAATTCCTACATCAAAATTTCATAAACTCCCTCAGCTGGTAAACATTAGAGATACGGGCAAACACAGGACAGCCAATAAACCACCCAGAAAAGATGACCTCTGGTCTGGAATCCTTCCCAAAAGCTTTGAACCTTTAAGTTAATTTACACTTTGAAAGCAAGGCAGCGTAACGGCAAGGAGAAAGCAGGAGGAAGGAGGTGACGGCTCTCCCATCAGTGCTCGTAATCTGCGCCCCAGCTTTGCACTTCTGACAAAGCCCAAGGATAAACCGTAACAACGCTTTTAGTTACATACGCTTCCAAATATCCCATATGTGTACCTGTAGTTTCTCCCCACTTTTCTCTGCTTTGATTTTTGAAAGCACTGACTCGGTAGCCATTCCTTGGGGTAGTTTTTGCAAATACAGTCCTATCAGGCAAGAAAATTTGCTACTTCTCCTCCAGGAGAGCGATGCCTCGTTTGAAAGCAGACCTCCTGATGTGCCAGGGTACTAAAACCGTGAGTAATGATAGCAGAATCATTTACTTCTCTGCTACTCTGTGCTCATGAGTAAGTACTACTCACAGTGAATAACGGCTAGAGAAACAGGGCCAAGGTGAAGAGTTATTTATAATACAGTAGCCAATGAGTAAGCGCTTAGCTATGAATTTACTGCTCTGGCTACAATTTCATGAGAAAATGAACAGAGCCAGCTTTTGGGTTTTCCAGTTTTAAAAGCTATACACCCACTAAAAACTAGTAAAAATAATTTGGGAAGGATTGGGGTAGTTATTTATAAAGCAACCATGAGAGAGATCATGTGCATCTCAGCTAAATGCAAGATAATCAGAGATGCTTTAGTTTCTTAGATACTGTCCTCAGAATTGCTATGGCAGTCAGTGAGACTCCTAGACTCATCGTCTTAAACCAGTATCAGATGCTTCCCCCTTTTTATGCAATAAATATCCACTGCAGAGAGCCAAAAGACAGAGATCACTGGAAATGAAGCAAAGAATTAGGCTGTCATCTGCTCAGCAGTCCTGGGTTTAGAGGTCAGAATATCCGTCTACTTTTTAATATGAAGTGACTGTACTAACTGTCTTTCAGAACAAGTTTTGGTCAAGTGTACCCTGGATTTGCAGAAGATCCAGCATGCTTAGGAATAATTTTTAATTGTTTCTATCAGCCCAGAATGAGGCAAAGGTTATTTCTAGAAATGCATTCCTTTCACCCAAAGTAGTAATAATGTATTTGGGCATATAAAAAAATTCTGACCAGGAAAATACTGGGACAACATGATCAAGCTCGCCGCTCTTCTGAATTTCCTATGCAGAAACATACCATTTCCCAGTATGCCCTGCAGAACAATTGGATACTTTCCAATCCCCACATTACAGGTCATGACTTACTGGTGCAAATTTGGATTCTGCTGAGGACCTCCTTATTGACTGAAGTTCGGATGGCATGACACAGCAAGAGACTTCGGCTCGCCATTGCATATTTGAATGCTGGTTTATAAAAAAAGGACTATGTTTTAGTTCAGCCAGCATTTTACCCCACAGGGACATATGGCTCAGATTTGTGATGGACGCGAACACTTGGAAAAACAGAAGTAGTAACGATTCTACAGGACTGCAATTTATTTCTGAATTGCAAACACAAAAGGGATGTCGTCTTATGAAATTTTTAAAACCAACCGCTAGTTTTACTATCTGTTGTGCTTCCAGTTTGGAGAGTCCAAGGGGTATATTTTCACCCTGATGTACAAAGAGTTATATATGAAACTATGCTCCTCAATTTTTCTATGGGGAGTTGGTGTTAGCTGCGTTATTTCAGTGCCGCTGAGCTCGTTGCAACGGGCCTAACTTTACCTTGGTAGACAATCACTGAACTCGGTCAGAGCCATCTGAAAAGCCTAATTAGACACTTTTGCAAATCCTAAGCATCTTGTACATTTTTACATGTCTTATGATTTTAGAAAGCTGTCTTTCCTCCTCCTTATCTAAAGGAAAGTTAAAACAATTCAGTGTTAGAGAGAAGGAATATAAAGAGTAACGACAGTCTTATTTCCCCTGGTCTCACGAGCCTGAAGTTAAATACCTGCCTTTGTACAACCGTTCCCCTTCTTTTATTAGCTAAACATTGTGGCACCATGCAACTGGAGCACAAAGAATAAAATTACAACAATTTGAGATGAGTGTAACTTTTACAAGAGTCAGATATCCCTAACAGCCCAGACAGTCAATAACCCAGCACAAATTAACTCTGGCAAATAATAGGTGTGTTGACCCTAAATTCATGAGGCAATAAAACCTACCAACAGCCCGTTGTTTTAAAATACTCAGGCACTTCTCAAAGACAATATAGTTTTTGTTTGTGAGCAAGAAGATCATTAATTAGGAAAGCTTTTAAAAAAGGTTTTAGTATCATTAGCAAAAACTAATAGGAAAAGAAATTAACTTACAACATCTGACACCAAGCTTGAAAAAAAGAAAGGCATTAAAAACCCGAAGCTGTCTAACCGGTACATGTCCCGAGGACTGCACCCTGTAGGCCCGCTTCTCTGCAGACCTCCTTAACCACAATAACAAAATTAAATTTCCTCCCTTTCTTATTGCATTTTGAGTTAGAGACGCATTGCTGTGAGCGCAGATCTGTCGTACGGTGGAGTCACAGCAATATAATTCGAACCAACTCTGTTCATCTCTTCAACTCAACAACAATGAAAATACGCTTAAAAACACAAAGCCACAATCTGTTCTTCCAAATTTGTTTTCTGAGAGTTTTTCAAAAATAGCAGAGCTCAGGTAAAGTTACTATTCAAAAGCTGTCCTATGGAAGGCCCTGGTGTGAATTCTTATTTCTTGAAGGAAAACACATTTCCTAGTTATTTTGAAAGTCTGTTTAAAAATGCAGTATTTTGAAATAACACACCGTGAAAAGTGGCCCAAAATATTTTATGGCTTTGAATAAAATTCTCTTTTCCCTTCCCCTGGATGCTTGCTAAGAGACGCCATAATTAGTCTGCCAAACAATCATTACGTACGAAGGAGTGCGCATAATGAAATTGTCCACCATTTCAACCATGTCAACTACAGAATTATGAAAGATTTATACCTACTTCCTATTAAAATTATTTAGTAAATGTCACATAGCACAGCAAAAAACACGGGCATATTATTGAGAGGGAGTCAGGACAGGTTCAGTGCAGAGCTCTCAAAACCAACGGCCAACAAGAGCAGACTCTGCAAGCGAAGTGTTTATATGGCCATAAAACCATATGGCGACAGAACACAATTTTCTGTTTTTCTAGAAAGAAAGAAAATATTGAATTTAAATTTTAAAAAGGAAGTTATATAGAAAGTAAAATGAAACATTAATAACAGGTATCAAACTTTGGAAAATGAACTGAGACAAAACGCACTCCTAACTGCAACTGCTCGGTAAATCAAATCCGTGTTCTTGGATAGATTGCCTAATTTAAGCAGAAGTAGTACTTTCCTCTTAGCTTTTGCTTCAAGCTTTCCTTCTATGAGAAGCCAAGTAATTAACATGCCAGGGGAAGAAATTTTCCTCTTCAATACCTTTACATTTGTGTAAAGCAAAATTATACAAAATGCTGACGCAAGTCCCAAAGGGAAAATACTCGTGCTGTACAGCACACCCTTGCCTAGTCCACCTTAAATCCACCCATTGCCTACGCCCAGCGCCAGATCTGGACATCTCCGTGATGCACCAGGGCCCAGTGTCTGCCTGCTGGGATGGAGTTTATTCACAGGAAATATGAAGGGAAAATTCACGCTTAGCTGCTTAATGAGAACTGACATCGCATCTCCAGAGAGAAAGAAACTTTGGATGTCAGGCAGGTTAGCATAGGGCAAGCAGACGGTCAATAAAATATTCAATAAAGTACTCTGATATGATAGATCTAATACTGTGGAAAAAGCCAGAATTCCTTTTTTTGATAAGAAAATGAATTTAAAATGGTGGTTAAAATGGCCTATACAATATTAACCTCCTAAAACTGGAAAACAATTGCGGCTGGTTTTTGAACTTGTTATAAAAGGTTAAAACAAATAAAGGCTCATGTAACACAAGATACGCTTCTGCGGACATGCAAAGCAGGTAATTTAGAACAAGAACACGTACCATTTTTTACAAAATCTCTCCAAAATAATTTTACAACTAATTTTTAATTATTAAAAAAAAAAAAANAAAAAAAAAAAAAAAGAAAAAAAAAGAATATCATCTACCGATCACCTAAAAGACACGATGCTCAAGGAAACAGGCACAAACCTCACCTAGTCTGGATCCCAGTAGAGCGTGTGCTGACCCGTGCGACCCGGGAGCAGCCCCAGGCGCTCCAGCRTCAGCACCGAGTCCCAGGGCCGGCTTCCCTCCTCCCTGACGGGATCTAACCTGCTGCTCATTTTTCCAAACAGGATTCCTACGAGATCTCCTCTCTGAGAAACTTTTTTATGATAGCTTTTTCATGCCCTGCTGTCAGCAACTTCTTAAATTTTCTCCCCACCTCACCAGATTGAAGTGTTTGGTAGGAAAACCCTGGAGAGATCAAGAAAGCAACAGGCCATATGCAGTGAATCCCTGCAATCATTCTAATGAAGCTAAATCTTCGAGTTTACATAAAAGGAAAATTAAATCAAGCACTGGAGTGGACTGGAAAGAAATACATCAGGAGATGGATAACGTTAATCACGTTTAGTCAAGGCTAATGCTGACCYACTCAGGCTTGCCTTGGAGATCCTTCGTACTTACTGTAAGTTTGGTCTATATGGGCACACGGAGCTGTAGCAGCTGCCCTGAATTTCTGCGGTGCTTTACATTTGCAGACCGCAGGAAAAGCACCACTTCATCGCTGCAGCATCACTGCTAAATATCACGGATGGAAATACAAGAAACCAGGGCTGTGGATCATGACTCGGGGACTCCTGGCCCTGTCCTTTAAACCCCACAGGCAGTAATATGCTTAATAGATAAGCCAGGGAAAAAACTTCACCTCGCTAAAATAATGAAAGCAAAATTTCATTTTCACATTATATCATTCCTGTCACTCTTCCGAAGGGAATCTGGGATTTGATCGGGACGCTCTGCCGGGCAGGCGGCTCTGTCCCGAGCAGCCACATTTCACAGAGCTGCACCTCACGCTGGAGGGCAAAGAATCCAGGTACGAGGCATGCGGGCAGCTCTGGACAGACCAACCAGCAGGAGCCTGTTGCTCTATACAGAGCAAGAACTTGCTTCTTTCTTTCTCACTTAATAGAAAGATCTTATTTTGTCTATACTTTATCTTGTGGCCCAAAACTTGAAAGTGAAATTACTTTTAAGAGAGGAAATGGCACAGGAATTCCTGTAGTCATTACATTGATTTTTTTTTAGTTTTATTTTTCACAAAGATCTCTACCACATCTCCAGCAGGTGACGGTAGGAAAATGAGAGACTATTAAAATAAACAGAACAAATTTCTTGTTTCATTCAACCGTTCTAATATGGCATCTTCTACATTTTTTTTTCCTCCTAAAATAAAATTGTATCTTCAAACAACAGGTATCCAATGTTTTGACATAAACCCACAATGTTGTCTCAGACACATGGTGGGGAAGAGCTGTGGGGCTTTGGACAAGAGGGTGGCTTGCAGCAGCTCTACCATGGAAGCCGAGCAGTTGGCACGCACACGCTGCTGCATTTTTTGGAGGACGTATCCAGTCCACGGGCCACAGGTTGACTATCGTAGTTCTAGCTGACATTTATAATTTAAGAAATTGAGTTGTATTTCCCAAAATGTTTACTTTCATGCAGTGCTGAAGCAAATGCCTTTAACTCATTCTGCTTTAACTGATATCAGCTACACAAACCACACAGCCCCCTGATGAAGGAGCGAAAAATTAGGATATGAATCTGTCAAGTTTGGAATATTTTTTTCTGTATAGCTCTGTTAAATGACCGAAGACAATAATGCTTCAGTATTTTCTGAGAATAGCTCATTTGTTCTTTATTTCAGTGCTACAGAAAAGATTATTTGCAACTATTCACTTCCTTACAAAATATTCAGATTCTTCAATGAAAAGAGTTTCCCACATTGTGTAGCCACCCACACAGCTCCATTTGAAAGTGAATGAAAAGCTGTGCTTGATGATGTTGAATATGTTAACCTCTTACAGTTCTCCAGCTCTGGTGAGCCACTTTTCTTCTGCATCTGCACAAGGAAAAGCGTTGAACACAAGCTAGATTCTGTTGATTACGTCCAAATAAAGACAACAAAGGCATCAGATGATTATGAGTGAAGCGATTTCTGAAGATCATAATCTGTGTCTGAAGTTGTTTCGTTTCTGGCAAAATAAATTAAATTTAAGCTTGCTAGGAATTAATTGTAATGTATAACAGATCATAATTAGTAATGGGATATGAAACATTTTCTCTTCTAGTTTAGGCTACTGGCGTCAGCTTTGACCAGTTCAAACGCAATCAGAAGTCATTACCATTTAATGACTAGTTAGTGGTCTACGTGAAATAGTCTAGTGGTTTAAAGTCCCTTCCTGAATCACGCTACCACCACTGTCATAATTACYACTCGTGACAGCAATCTCAACAGAGGCTAGCGATATCAGCTGGTAGACGTGAAGCTCAGTGTACATGAATCAAATTATTGAAGGAACATCCCTTCAAATCCTTATGGCTTTCCATCTAGCACTAGAGAATAACTTAACACAACTATTTTTTAAAAAAAGTGTAATTTGCACTGTACTTCTGCTTTTTGGAAAGTCACCTTTGCTTATAACCGTTTCGACACCCCAGCAAACTCATGTTCGACTCCCCAGCGAGGACAGAAGCAGTAGGACCGCTCTCCCTTTGCAGGACCCACTGCCACAGTGTGCTCAGAGGAGGGCACGCGTGGCGCAGGACGCCAGCGGGGTGCAAGGACCTCATGTTGAGTGGTGCCGGAGAAATGACAACTCCCCGAGTAGCTCCTTTCTAAATCAGCAAAACCTCCTATTTGCTAACTTGTATTTACTAAATGCCTTTAAACCTGAAATACATCTCTGACTTTGTCCTCTTCTGCATGAGCACGATTCCTCCCTCAGTGTACACCTGCCCACAATGCTGGTTCCTACAGATCCTCGAGCATTCAGAGCTCCACCACGTGCCTGCTGTGCAGCTGACAGCCAGGCCACGAGCCTGGTACCTCTCCAGCAAACAGGGGCATGAATTACCCAGGACACAGTATGAACGCACCCAGAGCGTTCACATAATCCAAACGCACCAAACCACACCCCTCGCAATTTGACTAAAACACTCCGCAGYCGCACGGTTGTTCTGAAAACCTCCTAAGCACAACACACGACTCGGGCACCAGCTCTTTAAAACCTCCAGTATTTCTTCCCCAATTTTCCTCCTTTCCCTACTCACACATCTCTGCACCGTGAATCCCAACGAGGTGTGTGAAGCTTAGGCCAACATATCATTTTTCCCTTCCCGTCATCCCATTTCACCACGAAATCTGATTCTTCCATCTGTCCCTTCCTCCTCGCCCCATCTGGTGAAATTCAGCAGTTGCACTAACACAATCTGATGCTCCAGCCAGCGCTCGCATCCGCACCACGTCTGCACTGCAGCATCGCTACTTGGCTCCTTTAAGAGATCACTAAAAGAGATGTTAGCACATTGAAGAAATTCGGGGCG
>JAYKAV010003321.1:1818150-1847296 GCA_035582835.1 Phoebastria nigripes | reverse complement strand
GGAGAAAGAAAGAGTTGCTCTTCTTTGAGAGCTGGCTGGAATGGAGAGCTATCTTCATAAATAGACAGGAAACAGAAAAGACTAATGTTGGGCAGATGACAGATCCCTGAATTCAGTTAACTGGCCTTCAAGATACGAACTGTTCTATTAAACATAGAGGCATTATGTTGGTCATCCACTTTAAGCCCAAGAGTGATTAAAATGCTGGCAGAAAATAAAAACTGGCTATTGAAGAGCTTGCCCTGAGGTCCTAATTTCAAATCAAATTTTACAGCGCCGCACAGGAACAATGGCAGCCCAGTACTCCAAGTCTTCTTTTTGTCACTTTGTACAAAGAAACCCCCTCAAACTCTCTCAAAGAACAATGGCCCCTCTAGATTCGCAACTACGCCAAGAATGGGCTCAAACCATACAAAAACACATTTTAAAAATACATTTTACACTGCCCTTGACATTTGAGATAAATAGAAGCCAATGCGTTGAAATTCCAAGTATTTTTTATATCCTTTCACAATGTGAATTTTTTATTTTCCCCAGTCTACTTGATCTTTGACATTCTGGCCTCTGCAAAAGAAGGACACAGCAGAGCAGTCAAAGAAATTAATTATGCAGATAATTGCATTTTATTAAAATGATTACTGTAGCAGAGAACTCAACAAATGACAGCTACACGAACCTGGCCCCCAGAAGAAATCAAGAGGACACAAACAGTTCATTTTTAATTGAAAAACTTCTCAGCTATTAACATTTAATTATCTGTTACTGATATATGGCACTAGTTTAATTAGCATTTTTCTATATGTCAGGTTTGCCTTTTAGTAAAAACACTTTTTTTAAAGTTCTGCTGAGCTGCTGCAAATTCCCTGTTTCTACAGTCTGACTTTATTTGAATTTGGCAGCTTGGATTCAGACAGTTGTTTCCTAGTGAACAGCACACAAGACCATATGTTTCGACATTTAAGCAATTTAGAATCAGAGGTATAATTCTGAGTGTCCTTAGCAGAAATTGTACATTAAATACCCAAAGGATCTCAGCTCTACAAGAGATACAGCCTTTTTTAGCACTTTTCCCATAGCAACAAAACCACTCTATGCTACTTATATCATATACTYGAACCACAAGCATGCCGAGAGCATTGGTGAGCTGACTAAAGTCTGCAGACAGCCGTTTCAAGGGCTGCTGTGTTTTCAACAGCAAGGGATGAGCAAGTATATCGTTTTCCCTTTCTCTCCCCTGCACCCCTCTCCCATCAGGCAGGATTCATCCAGAATTGCCTCTGAAACACAACTATGGTCAGGACTCGTACCTGGTTTCTTGATTTGTGGGCATCTACTTTGTAAGAAGACATTAATCAATAGCTTCTTTTGCCAAGAAAGGCCAAACACGTTGCTTGTGTTGTTCTCCTCATTTCTGGGATGATGAACATCACCAGAACTATGGATTTAAATCAAGATACAGCCAAGTTATGTCTGGCATGATACACCATGACCTTGTGCTGGTACGTCCACTCTGCTTTTCCTGGCATGAGGTCACGCAACCTCCAAACTGCACAAGAATATTTTAAAAGTAGGTTCAGAGAAAGAAAAAACCCCAACAAATCCTGAGAGGAGGAAGAAAGAAGAAGAAGAAAAAGAAAAAAAGAAAAAAAGAAAAAAAAAAAATCACTTAATCTATTAGTAAGTCTTCACTGTTTTAATCACAACACCTGCAATAAAACCAGAATGAAAATGACAATCCGAAATTAAAAGTTAGTGATATTTCCTTCTTAGAGGATAGGCACAAAACAAGAAATCCAGCAGTTTATCCAATACCCTCAAGAATTTGAGGGAAGGCTTGTTCTTAAAAGCGATGGAGCTAATCGTGATTCCCCTGAAGTCACAAGCCATGCTCCAGATCACGTGTTGAACACGCGGTTGCAGTTCCTGATCCTCAGGCAGACGAACTCAAGACCCATTTGCCACTTTCACTCCCTTTTAACCACTTTTCGGAACATGCTGCATAACAGTCACTTATTCTTCAATTTTTCACACTACCACTTTACAGAAAACTGAAACAGCACAGTTTTTTTTTTCCAGAGCGGGAATGTGCTGTACAGGATGCAAGACTGCCCTGCTGTCCTGCTCCTGGCAGCCAGGAACCGGTGGTCCTCACACTGCTATTGCCTGCGCGTCTACRGGGCTGTAATGGACTCAAGATTTCTTTTCTTTTTCTCCATCCCATATATGTACGGAAACTGAAGAGAAACAGTATTCAAAAATATTTCCTTATAGCTTTCATTAAAACACTGYCATTAAGTAACAAATATTAAATTACTAATTATAATTTCCAGACATAAAAAAGTTTTCAAAGTATTTTTCATCAATATATAAAGGTTGTTTTCATTTGGTGAAGGTTCTGTCTGTCATTTTGACTTGGTACCCTGGTACAGAAGTTCACTTCAAATGCATGAGTGATTCTGAGTGATTAAAATAAGCAAACAAAACCTCCAGAAGTAATGCCATTTGTGGGTATTTTCTTTAACAGCATTAATAATCTAATGCATCTAAAAGGAAGATTTAGAATTACAATTCACTTGTATTTCACAGGATTGAAAATGTAATATAGCCACAGTATATAAATACGAACATATCAGGAAGATATTTTGACAGCATCCATTTCTGTTGTGCAGGAGTTCGACGTCGACACCTTTGTAGGTCATTTAAATTTTACTTCATCAATCTACTTCAATGATGTAAAATCCAAGAAAACATTTATTATTCGGATAGGTCTGAGAATATACATGCAGTGGGATATAGCTCAAAGAATATACTGATCAGGACTGAAAACTAAGTATAGATTTCTCATCTGAAGCAGATTTAAAACATAATACCCAGTCCTTAGTGACCTGTAGAGCTAATAGAAGATATGATCTTCTATAAATTTCTTTACCTCTTGTATCCGCAATTGCAAGTTTAAAAAAAACACGTTCAATAAACCAGCTAATTTTATTTCTTTACTCTGAAATATCAGAAAGAATGATATTTCAGAATAAAGAACACTGAAAGGGACTTGTTGTAGGCCAGTATTTTGTTTCAGTATGTCTCTCCTGCTGCTAACACTAGTAGCATTTTCAGTAGAAACAATAAATACGTTAAATGAATGTATACTTTAACGGAGAAAGAGAATGGAAATAAACGTCCACTCCTGAGAGTGACTGGCTACCTGGGTGCGGAGGAGCCCCGCGTGTCCTTGCCGAAGCAGCCCAGGTTATTCCCGTCTCTTCTTTTTCACTAGAAATTCCACCCTGACCCTGAGAAACACTGTCATCAGAACAAGGACATTTCCATGAAACTAACTCCACTGCAAAAACATTTAATAAAAACATTCCCATCCCAGTCTAATTTTAATTTGCACTAAGTTTCAGTGCAAAGAAACATCAGACAGAGCTGTCTGATTTCTTCCTCCAAAGCACCCCAGTTTTTGAGTTCCCTACCCAAAACATGAAATGAAATCTATGGGACCTTAAGGCACACTAGGCAAATTAGCACTTAGGAAAATTAAGCTTTAACTAACTAAAATGCCGCTTAAATATTACTGGACTCTCTGGCTATATCTAACAGCGAGACTACTAAATAAAGCCCTTACAAGAAAAAATGCACACTGAGGGAAAATAGGATTGTTATTTTTAACACTGATAATTTTGTTTAAAAGAAGATTCCTTCCTGTGTTTCATCATTTTACGTTATGTTCTATTATAGAAACTAATGTGGGAAAAAAAGTTCAGAAAAATCCAGGCCCAGAATATTATGGAAACAAGAACCACCAAATGTAAAGGTCCTGTAATATTTGGTATCTTTAGATTTTTCTGCACTGGTTCACATGACCCCCAATTTATTTTTAGAAAGGCAGCAATTCCCACTTGGATACGGTGCAATACCTTGTACCCGAATGTTGCTTTGCACAAATAAACCATAGAAAGTGTTGACTTAAAAATAAAACATTGGAAAAGGAGAAAGTTTTTTTCTCTGTGAAAATTTCCGGAAAAGCTGTAAACAAAGGCAGGTTTGGCTCAGTGGCTGAGTGACTCTGTTGAGCTGTTGAGGATGGAGAACATATCAAACCTCACGGAGTGAGGAAATGTTTGTAAAACAGTTAGTAAATCATAGGCAGCAAGGTCACCATGTTTAACAGCAGGAATGACACTTTGCCAAAACCCCAGCTGTGAAAGGCCGTATATGCACACGGGCTTGTCCCTCATTTCTTCTTCTTCACATCCGATTTTTAATTTTTTTAAAAAAATTCTATTTCTTTAAAAGCAGGAAAAATCTACAGGATTTCAAATTGAGGAGGTCTGCCAGGACTGACACACTCATCCATCAAATAATCTCAATACCTGGTTTTGTTTCACCAAACAGAACATAAGCTGTTAAAGCATCAAGAAGTTCTCGGCAGTCTGAACGATTTCCCTACAGATTGATACCGACCGACCTTTTTATCTCAGGGACAGAGTTTTAAGTTCTCACTGCTGCTCCAAATTCACGCACAGAAAAAACCCCAACAATCTGGCCTGAGAGCTGGCATAGCCAGAAGGTGAAATTAAACATTTTTAAATACAGACACTACAAACCCATGTGTGAATACAGGGAGTTTAATTCATCTGATGCCAAAAAAACCCAGGAATGATTATTTCAAGTTGAAAAGTTGTCGTGAAATCACTTCATAATATGGAGAGATTTATAAAATGACTCACCTGCTACTGTAGAAATCAAACATCCTGCGGTGTGTCACTGGCAGGCAGCATATAGCCAAGGAAGTACTTAAGCACATACTTGACTTCAACTCCTCGCATGTTTGAAGTTAAGCATGTATGTAAGTGCTTTGCTGGACTGGGGCCTATATGCTGGACAACCATGATAAAAAAAAAATATTCCTTCCAAATTACTTATATATTACATCTCTATTAAAATGTTGGGGTTTAAATCACAGTTTATGATGAGGTTTTAAAGCGTCCCGTTCCTCTGTTCACTACGTTATGAGACAACGCAATCAGGAACTAGGGAGAAAAGCTTGGTCTACAGCGATGAAAACAGATTTTGCTTATTGGGGAAGAACCCACGGGGCACTCCTCCTTCCTTTAGGTGGCAGAGAAGTGACATTACAGTTAGTATAAGCACAGTTGGCAGGCAAGAGATTAAGTAAGAAATAATTTGATCAATGCCTGTTAAATATAGGTAAGAACTACAGCATGACATTAAGCCACTGAAGTTTAATACCGAAGTTAAATGTCTTCTTGCTTCATATTGGAGGAAAAAAACACGCATAAAGAAATACTTGATTTGAGGGGGGCAGTTTTTTCTTTTAAATTATTTTCTGTTTTGTACTATGAATCCTTTCTTTTGGTCTAGCTCTGCTGCTTTCTTTACAAAGCAAAAGTTTAAGTTAAAATGACCCCTGAATCCAAACTCTACATGTTTTGGACAAGCTCACAATGTGGTTAAAATTTTTCAAACAGCTCTCCTCACCGCTGGCCAAACCAAACCCTTCTACCTTAAGAGATTTTTTTGTGTTTTGGGGGGTTGGTAACCGAGCTAAAGATTTAAACTTTGCAAATGAAACTCACACTGCTTTTAAATGCACTTCTAGTCCTCAGCCCTGCTCTGAGAAGTACGGCAGCTGCCGGTGGGCCAGCACAGMGGTCCATTAGCGCAGCCGTGCTGGGCTGCCGAAGGCAGCACGGCCACCACGGAGAGCCCCGCTTTGTCAGCATGCTCCTGTGCATTTGTGCATTTAAAGCTACGTTCCTAGGAAAAGGAAGGAAGGAAATGACTTTAAGCTACATTTAAGCTACTATTTTCACTGGTTTTGCCGCTTCAAAACCAAAGATGTCTACTACGGAAAAATATTTGTAGTATAAATTTCATACGGAAAAGCACTAAAGAATAATTCATGAGTGAAGCTACATTTATATGGGACTTTGTAAGGATCAAGTAAGTTAACACCAAATAATAAAAATTGAGGCCAACTGTATGTATATGTACATGGCAAGGCACTAATTCTTCCGACACCGTATTTATAGAAACAGGAGTTTCTACATGATTATGACCATATTTAACAAGAACTCTACCAATCAATGTAACAGGAAGAAGAGGAAATTTATCCTAAAGGCAAGTAACTGAAAAACACTAAGAGAAGAGTGTTTGTTTAGTATTATGTAAACCTGAAAGTGACTTAAAATAATTACACCACAGTAGTGCAACTTCAATCATTTTACCTATCTCTGTTTTAAGAAGAGAGACTCTTTCTTAAATGGAAAATCCTACAGTGAAATGATGGACCTGACTACTAATTAACCAGACCCGTGCGTTGAACATTTCCATTTGGTTAATCTTCTGGAAAGAAATTACTGTTTCATTTTATGAATTCTTCTTCTTTGCTCATTACATGAAGCTTTCAGCATGTCTGCTACTGTATAGTTTATTTTTCAGTCTTTTCTTCTTCGGTCTTTCCTGTTCAAGTTCTGTTCAGTACTATGGATCAGTTGTGCTTTGTTGAGCAGTTCAATAAGATTAAATCAACAATATGTTTTAAACTGCCAGTACATAAGTTAAAATTTACCTCCCTTAATCCATCTTAKGCACTTCAGAATTGTACTCCAAGAACCAGAGATAGTAATTAACTGACAATATGCTTACCGTTTAATTACTAAAATTTCTAAGGAAAGCTCTTACTACCTAATATTATTTTGCCACCTCTTGTTTAATGCACAACCCTTCCTCCCATTTCTACATCTGAGACATTCTTGTGTCTCTACCGTCACTGAGATATTTAGGGACCTATTCCAACCCACCCCATCTTAGTCTGCAGGAATAGGAATTTGTTTATTTTTTACCAACGAAGCTAAAACTGTACTGAAGTATGCTTCAAAAGAAACTGATGGAGTTCAGAAATTCACATGAAGCCCTGCTGTTACAGATGGTGGCTCTTCTTTGTCGAGAAGCCTCCAGATTACTGCCATGGGAAGCTTGCATTCTTAGCCCAGCTACACATTTCCCTTGGACAGAAAACTGCCTTCAAGTAACATTTGCCTGCTTATTCCTCTAAGCACCAGATTTGTTACAGTGAAAAACAAACATACTTTTTTAGGTTTTGAAAGGTAGGTTGTGTGCCCTGAAAGAGAAGTTTATTTGACCTGGATTCTGGACTTGAAATTATTCAAGCACATCCCATGGATGTTACCAGTCTCAGATGCTTCCTACCAGTTACTTCATGTAATAGTACTTGAGATACTTTAAATTTTCTCTCACCTTGCTTTTTGCTTCTATCAAACTCCATAAAGAAACAAATTTACAATACTCACTTTTGCTGTATTTGTTCCAATTATTGTTATTTGTGAGGGTTTGCAGCAGCAACACCACCATACTCAGACAGCATTATTCTGACACATACCAAGCTTTACAGACAACAGAAATTACAGACGTATATCTGAATTATTATTTTGTATACACAGATATGTTTTGATGCAGATATCTTAATGGCTACTTTTGTGTTTCAACGCAATGCATGCCTTGGTCTTTTAACTTGATACACCATCATCATCTATTGCTTTAAATCTCTTGTCCTGTTTAGACTACCTAGATYGCATTCAGTTCCCTTATTTTACTGAGTTTTGTTTCACAGAAACTAAACAAGTAGGCACTTTAGAAAATTAACTCTGTCAAGACAGAAGTCTAGCAACAATCTTTAGAAGAAATGACACTGCTTGGCTTTGACATTACTGTGTTCTCTTTCTCCCTTCAATGCTGAATTTTTCCATTGAGCTCACTGCCTTGCAGGTAGAGCTTAGCTCAGACATCCACCTCTAACATTAACCCCTGATATCTGGTCTTCAAAACCACATTTCAGAGAGACAAGAGCTAAGAGAAAAAATTCAGAAGTCTGAAGCTGGCAACTACAAAAGAAATCAAGCAGTGTATTAATGCTTCTATTAATCCTCCTGTTAATCCTTTATGGTATTAGAACCTCTTTAAAGTATTCTCATTTTTATATGTATTCTTTTAAGCTGTAAAAGTCTCAAGGTATATTTTTCATTAAAAAAAAAGTCAAATGGCTGTATCTGAGTAAAAATGTAGATTCATTTCTTCAGGCAATGTACTCCTAACTGGCCACTGCAAAGCCACTTCAGCTTTCTCAAATACCCTCGGTGCACATTTCTATTTAAAATCAGCACTCCTCTTGCACCAGAGCAGGGGCCGGCCCTTATCTCTGGCGGAGATTGCTGGCCCTGGACAGGCCGGTCGGTGTTTCCAATTTCCTTATATAACAAGGCTCCAATGTTGGGAGGAAGTGGGCAGATACTGAGAAATCAGGGAGGATAAAAAGCACTAGACCCGTAACCTCCGAGGTCAGGAGGTTATGACTTCAGGGCCTAACAGTAAGGTGGAAGGATGTGTTCACGTAGTTTTAAATTGCCTTGTTTTACTGGTCTTTTCCAAGAGGAAGAGAGGTAAGATCAAACGCAGAAGATTAATATCGCATACATGAATATATACACAAGGCTAACACAAACGTTATTTCTTTTTTCCAACTGTAAGTAGTTTGACTGAATGTTCAGAGTTGAAAAATATTCCCTCCCCTGCAACATAGTTGTGATTTCATATTTAGAAGAGCTGCAATGCTGACAAGCTATCCAGGAACTCTTTAAGCCTCTCTGCAAATAATTACTTACAGAACCAAAAGATGGATTTGTATGAATGTAATTTGTTTTCCAAATACTGACAGGTGTGGGTACATGTATGACGAATAGTAAATGGAAAATATAGCTTTAGCCATACATGTAGGATTTTATGCATCTGCACATGCAGCAAAAAGGACAGAAATCCTCTCCCCATGCACGAAGCAGAAGTGAAGTCCCAGTTTTCAACTTGGATKCTCGAGCAATGACTTCATGATCATCAAAGAACTGACACCACTGGTCAGGATGGCATGAAACAAAGAAGCCATAATGCAAAATTAATGATCACAAAACACCATCAGCAACTGTGAAAGGACTTCCCTGACATCACCATGTGGCTGGAAATGATGTTGAAGGAAAGAATATTTAATGGCTCATGGCTGCCTAAGTTTCTGCTTGCCCTGTCACTCCAGCTCAAAGTTGAGATCTCGTGTTCTCCGTCGCAGAAGTGGCGGACTGTTTTTAATGTACCTACTTTTGGCCACAGAAGGAGCTCAGCTGCTGCAGGTTTTTTTTTTTTGTTTGTTTGGTTTTTTTTTGTTTTTGTTTTTGTTTTTTCTTTTTTAATATCTGAGGAAGACGCCAACATAAAGTAAAATAGAAAATGACCATGGCAATCACTTCAGAAAAGTACTACTCTGGTAAACTACTAAAGAAAACCTTAAAGAAAAGTACAGACCACAGAAAACTGTAGATAAAGGACTTGATTTTTGTCAAACTAATATGAAAATGTGGACTTTCAACCTATGACAGCAAGTATCGTGTTTCATATTACAAATACGAAAAGAAAGAAGACGTGTTCTTCTGCATAAAAAAAGAACTAATGACTATTCGGAAGACAGTAAATAACTGAAAATTCAGTTTCTTCATTTCTTATGTGAAATTCATTTCTTACRTGAAAAAGAAACAACTGTGATCTTTTCTTTCGAAAGCAGCCTCCGAATTTCCAGTGAACTTCCACCTTCACGGACAACTTTGGAAATAGGCCTCCACGATCTAGGATTTCCGTATCTGGTACCTAGCGCTAATTAAGGGGATGTTGTACAATTAACATTACAGAACAGCACTTGGTAGAGTTATGCACAAAGCACACGTTATGAGCAATGTCCTCAGCAATTTACACGTTAGAGTTCTTGCTAAAGGACAGATACAGTACTGAACGTTGTAATGAGAAATCTAACCCATTCCGCTTCAGTATTAATTCTCTTTTACGGGGCTTTGCCTCAACAGCAAAAGATACCATTAGTAAATCAATCCTGAAAAATGTTCCTCTATTTGTGCTTGAATGAAAGCTACAGAATGTAAAGGTCTGTATTTGTTCAATTGATATAATGYGCACTTATACTATGATCTCTGCATTTGTATGATGACTTTGAAATTGCTGCATCATGTGTCACTGCAACGATCTCTTCTTTACCATAAAACCTAAATCCACATTTGTGAACTCTGAAAGGCAAATCACTCGCACTTAAGACCTTTTCACCAAAAGTTTTCTGCATCATGATATGCAGTTGTTAGGGTTAAGATTCTTCCTTGACTTGACAGATAAAAACGTGCTAAGATCACAGTTACAGGTAAAAGCCAATTATAGGAATAAACTGTATCTGCCAATTAGAACTCAGAGGCACGGCCAGCAAACTTCTTTGTCTCTYCTTCCTTCGGATCTGACTATATAAATACTCAGAAGACATGAACGGAGCATAAATCTTCACATGATTCTTCAATCTGTCTACAAATGACCATGACATTACATATAAACTATTCTATATAAAATATATGCTTCCCTTTTAAACAGTTAAGGAGTGTATCAGACACCGTGATAAACACAGAAAACCGAGCGTGAATACCAATAAATGCAAGCCTTCCGTCTCGGAAACTCTTCACTTATTTGATTAAGTTAGGTGAAAAACAGAGCAGTCATGCTTGTAGCTTTTCTTCCTTTTTCCTTTCCTCCACTCTTTTTATTTCTAATGCGAATCGGAAGTCTATGTGGAGCAGCCTGGCTAGCCCCGGTCTAACCTCCCCATCTGGAAGGGAACTAACCAGCCTTGGGGCTACTTCCAACCCTTCCCAGCTGTTGGGTTTGGGTTTTTTGTTTTTGCGGGCTTGAGAAAGCATATTTATATAAATGATTGCCATATCCTTTGCCAGCTGTTGACCCTGCTCTTGTCCCGGTTGGGGCATGTTTTTCATTTTTAGCGGCCACAGACTGGAACTGACCCTGACAGAGTTAGCACGCTATGCAAACAGCTTCACGCGTTCTTGCTGTGACAGATAAGACAATGGCTGCCCAGTGCAAGCCGCCGGACCGGTGTTTCCCTTTGGGCTAATGTCACACAGCCCCGAGCTGGAAGTAGCGGTTAGAAAAAATAAATGATGAGATTCACAGCACCGGCAGGAGGCTTCCTGTCCCCAGCAGAAGCGCTCGGTGATTTCAGATACCGCTCTTATTAGCAAAAAGGTTAACAAAAACACACGTGAAAAGGCATTTTCACTCGGCCACATCTCACTTTAGGTACCAGAAAGTTCCTGAACTGAACTGTCAAAACATTCCTGAACTATTTTCGTAGACCTGGTTTTCCTCCCGTGGAACGATGAGCTGATGAGTCTTCACTAAAGCCCTTGAAAAAAATTGTAGCTAAATCATCAGCTAAATAATAATAATAATTAAAAAATCAATTGCTACCTACAGTGATAACAACTTTAAACTTTCAGATCAATGTATCTGACAAGGAAAACTGCTTTCTCTGTATCCCAAAGCACTGCTCTGGAACCATATCCAGCATACTAAATACACCCGCATTTCCTCGTCACCTGTAGCTATGCTTGAACAAGAACGTTTTGAACTATATTAAAAAAGAGGCATGCTCTTAAACACTTCTAAAGAAACGGCAGTTACTCATTTTGGCTGTTATCTCATTAACTAATACTGCTGAAGTTAAATGGGACACAGACAATGAACTCTAGCCTTTACAACTTTCATAAGCATTATCAGATTTTTTGATAATAAGTAGAAGTGGCATATGTGTTCTGTTTAGTATGCAGAAGAGCCTCATTTTATTCTCAATGCACAGATTTAATTAAAAATAAATTTACTGTTAACGCTTAAAGTGGTGCCAAGATTATCCAAACAGAAGGTTTATGATACTTAATAATTGATAAGAGGAGGGAAATTCACAGATTGCAACTGATTATTATTTAGTAGGWCTGTTTGCAAAGGTGAAAGTGGCATTACAGCTAGCCAAAAGGAAAACAAATCCTTTCCTTTATAATTTGTATATTTAGAAAACTTTGAATTTAGCAAACACTTTTTAGAAGCATTTGGAATGAAACAGATTACAGATCACACCACCTTCACTGATTACTTTGGATAATACTGAAGGTATTCAAAGTGTTTTCTAAAACATCAGCTTCAGTTCAATTCCACACAAGGGGAGTTTTATTTACTTTTTTTTTTTTTTTTTAAAAAAAAAAATATCAGCACATAGAGGAGATCAGCTTCTTTAAGGCCATGATTCTCAGCTTGGATTTCAAACCAGCTTTAGCACAATGTGCCAGAAATTTCCACAGGCGCCGAGAGAATTAACTGATGGGATCTTTGAAGCCTCTCTATCCCAGATTAACTAATGAAAAATCTGTGAAATCACAGTTCAATCTTTTTTTTTTATGGCTAGATGTGTTTGCAATGGTTGGGATGACAAGATGCTCCCAAGCCATCTGGCTCCTCACACAGGATTTGATTCAGAAAATTAATAGTAACACCATTGGTGTGCACATATTGCAACAATCCAGAAATCCAGTCCTGTTACACAACCGAACGCAGAGGTTTTGTAATTCCCCGAATAGGTTACGTAGATTGAAAATGCTGATGCTAGCCTTAGAAAACATTTCATAAAATAGTGTGAGTAACGAGCGAGCAATTTCACTAAACCTCAGGCTGCCCTGCACTATTCACCCCTCCGCGCTCTCCGCACGGAGCCGCCTCCTCACGTGCAGGTCACTAATTCACTTTATGGTGAAAAGCCTGACTTTGAGCACTCCCCTCAGAATGAAAAGGGAAAAAAAATTTTTCTACTTTCATGTATTATGCAAATATAATATCCATAAATAATGCAGCTTTGTGCTTTCAATAAGTGCTATCTAGCATGTATCAGCCTATGAATTAAATTCTTCTTTTAAGACTATCATAACTACATACATTTTCATGGATGAGCAAAAGATCCATTAGAGAGGCAGACGGCAAGTTTTATTTACAAATCAAATTCTGAACATCCACACAACAGGACTGTGGGAATTTAAAGGCAGCTTTAGATAACTTTCTTGAGTATAATTCAGAGAACCCATGATTCTGTATGAAAAAGAAAAGCTTTTTGGCAGAAGTACTGCTTACCGGAACAGACTTAGGGTGGAAAGAAACTTGTATAAATTATCTATGTTAGATAAATTGTGTTTTAAAATGTTACTTTAAGAGATTATTTTAGTTTGGTTCAAGATGAACATCTTACTATATTTTACATAATTCAAAGCTTATTCCCATTAAAATTCATTAGATCTGTGTATTCAAATCCACTAGGTATCTTTGGAAACACTAAGCTAATGTGTTTAACTGCAACTGTAAATTTTCAGCTTTCTTTAAAGGTTTCTAAACAGAGTGTTTGGATGCTGCAGCAGAGATTGCCTGGCAGAGGAGACAAAAAGAGCTCTTGGGGAAACACCGTTGTGTCAAATGCATGAAAAGGATGGGAACAGAGGGAATTTCAAGCAGGTACATTAACTTTCAGAGTGCGCAGTGGTGAAGAGATGTTCAGGACTGTACACGATTCAAAACACAGTGTAACTTGTAAATACAGGGAACATTAATGGGAACAGTTTTGTCTCTTTTAACAGCGCTGATGGATTTCATTACTGTGCAGTAACAAGTTGAAATAGATAGGTGAAGTCTTGTACTCCTTTTTTCGTTATGAATTTTTAAACCCCTTAAAGGTTCCAGAAAACACAGTATACAAAGTATATAATAAAAAATTACTTTGCCTTTAGAGTATTAAAAGCAAAAGCTTCTATAAAAGTCAAGGAGGTGAAAGATCCTCGTGGAATATTCTTTTCCCTTGAACCCTCGCGGTTGCAACATGTATGCTCTGAATAAATAAAAGACTAACAAGCCATCCTTTGCAAACACATCGGCCAAGATATTTTGAGCAGCGCGCAACACACGCGTGTTTTCTCTCTCGGTGCTCATTTGGAAACACCTTCGGGGGAACTGTTTTTAGAGGGCTGCACTTTCTCAAAAGCAGGTCCCTTCAACGTGCCAGGCTGCACACCCAAATTACTCGCCACCACTGCAAACCCTGATTTCAGGTTCTTCTTGATAGCCTGGGTTTGCACATTCCTGAAAAACCTGACAGAAGTGGAAAACCTTTTGCATGTGAAAGAAAAACTTCACTTTTTTTCTTTTATAAAAAGCCTCCTCTACCTCATCAGTTCTGAGTTCAGGTTTCAATCGCTGCCGCTGCCGATCTTTTTTATTTTGCGTATGTTGGATTAGTCCGACTCTGCTCCTGCTGAAGCCAATGGAAAACTCCCACTGCTTCCAAGCAGAAGGGAATTAAGCCCTAAATGAATAGTTTTACTTTGGTGCAAAGATCAGATAGACATAGATACAAAATCTAAGATACTTCATTACCCCCAGAAAACCCCAAATTAAAACCCTAGAAAATACCTTACAGCCAAATTACTTGAGATACAAAAGTTTTACTAAGTTCGGTAGGGGCCGAGGCCCCAGTACGTACAGGGCTGCACTATTTGCTGCTAAACTTAGGTTAATAGCCGATGACCCTTTCCATTCTTAACCTCGAGCACTGACCTCCTGACCTACCCCCAGTGATGGTGTTTATAAGCATGTTGCCACTGGTGTAAATAAAAAAGGAACACAATGTGCTGAAATTGTTACTGGTGATGACAACTGACACACATTTTACACTGCCAGTGGGCAAAACCATCAATAAATAACTGCAAATCTGTTGTTAATGTGTTCAGAGCTTCTTGCAACGATCATGTCATTTTTGCCGTTTTTCCTCTTTTCCTCTACACGTATCTTTGTGGGACAAACAAAAAGCTTCCAATAAAGAAGCCAGCCAAAAATAAGGCAGCCGATGGACAAGGTTTACCATTAGCATTAGCCAACAGCTGGAATTTCTACCTTCCAAGGTACTCCTTCAGCTATGAAAAAAAGCATGAGAATACGCTGCACCATAGATCAAGCAAAATGGTATACTTTCTAAAAATCTTCAAAGTAAAAAAGCATGTGGCTCATGATGAAAATACCGGCTTTGAAAGACCCTGTCTATAGGGTACTGTGAAAACTCTTGTTCTCCACACAGCCCACAAGAAGCTAACCAACGCAAACTTTTTAATAAATTAACTTTTTAAAAAACCCTATAGAAATGCTTCGCATAAAAATAAGACAAAAGGACAGACCCTAACTCTCACCCATCTCTTTTTTTTTAAACTACGTCTTGTTTTGTTTTTTAATTAAATAATTTGTTTCTAAGTTTTTTTATTGTAAATTCAATTTTAATCCAAATAAAGTTTTCAAAATATACAATCATGTTTTACATAAATTCAAACACACTGTAACAGAGGCTTCTGTGTGAAATTTGTTTCTTTTACTGAAGATATTGCAACCGCACGTGTATTTTTATTAACTTATGTGAATTACTTCCAATTAAAAATTACCTAGAGTGTAAGTGTTCACACGACTCCTTTCGGTAGGAGCTCYGAGGACACGTGTTAGGACAGCGTGGTGATAACGTGTATTCGCTATCGCAGCTGGACCCAAGGCACGGTGCCTGTTACACACCCAACGCCCCGCTGCTGCCCCGGGAAGAGACCCCTCGCATCGCCAATCCCCTGGTTGTTCTCTGTCAATGGCTCAAATGAAAACAGAGAGAAAACACACAGGGGAAACCACCAACCAAAAATTTCAGACAGCTTTAAACGTTTCCGAGTTGAAACAGTCTATTCTGTTCATCTAATCATCTAAAACAACTTGTTAAGAGACTGTATGAAATACTGCTGCAGAGGCCAACTCCAGGAACAGCACAAAAACCCAAAACCACACCATAGAAAACAGTGGATTCCTGACAACCGACTGATCAGGAAATGCGGAAAAGGATAATATCAAAATGTAAGTACTTCTGAAAGTCCTGCTTTATCAGCTATGTTCTGGGCCCGGTGGCTCAGCTGGTTCTCTCAACTAACGTGCAGAATCTTTCATTTTAATGGCGAACAGCTAAAATACTTTTTGTTGTTGTTGCTGCTGCTACAATTCAATGAGACAAAAGGTACATGAGCATGTTTTTAAAATGAACAAGTTATAAAAATGATTATAGTAGATGTAACAGCCTATAAAATACGATCAAATAATAGCCATCTATCTTTCTCAAAAAGAAAAATTAGATTATGTGTAATTGTAAAATCTAATTTACATTCTCCTATTTCCAATTTAAATTTCCACTTTTATGAAATATTCTCTGCTTCAAAGTTGTGCATGTGTAAAAGATGCTTGACATGCTTCTAATTGATTCGTTTTACACTATCAAAAGGATAACAGTGATTTGCAAAAGATTTTTTTTTCTGTCTTGCACACATCTCTCATTTGCCCATCTTAATTCAATTAAAGGAAGTAAGGACGGTTTGACCGATGAATGAACCATATTTTAACTGAGGACATTTCTATGTAAACTGGAATATACCAACCACTAATTCTCAGCCAGTTACTTCCGATCTGCAACTTTTATTTTGAAAGGTCATGGCATGGTCACAGAAAAGACAGAGGATATTAAATGCTGGCAAGCATTTTGTAATAGCGCAAAACTACAGGCTGATATCAAAAGCAAAAGATTTTAAACTCAAATGCAATTTATATGCAAACATTCTGTATTTATTCCTAGCTATCAGTGTAGCTGGAAGTTAAAACTTTAAAGCAACCCCTCTCCCTACTCAGTGCATTGTACGTCTATTCCTTGGAAGGACAGTAAAGAAAATGCAATTTTTCTTTTTCCCATAGGCCTTATATTATATTGGTGGTAATTGGTACACCCGGGACACTAAAAATATCACTTCTGTGCATCTTGGTGGGTTGTTAAGGAAATATGTATAGAAACACCATCTACCATAATTTATTTGTACAAAGACAAGGTATGAAGTATGTGGTGTGCCCTGTGACAGGTTAGTGTGTATCTGCATATATCCATATTAACCTGTAAATACAATTTCTGCTATGAACAGTAGTATAACCCTCATATTTGAGTTGCAGTTTCTACACTGACCTGGAATACCCTGGAATATCGGTATATATTTAAATCCAGCAGAGAGGTTAAAAGTGGAACAGAAAGCAAGAATCAAGAAAGTTGTGAAGATAATGAGGGTATTTGTTTCTACGTCAAGTAGAAAAGTTCTCCATCCTCATCCTCTCCCCAGACACGGACACTTTGCTGCTCCTGCACTGCAAGGTGAGAGGAGAAAAATTCCTTCAAGTTCAAGAAGAATAAAGCAGATTTGATTAGTCTCATCCAAATGAGCAAGAGCAGCACAATACGGGGGTGGGTTCAGCGGTGGGGAGTGCTAGGTAACACCAACACTTTCTGTAATGTATTATTAGACAAAGACGACATTTCGAGGAGAAATATGTATTAATATATTTGCAGGACTGTACCCTTAGCACCTTTTGGACACCGCTCTTAACCTCATTGCTTAACAAGAGAGGTGCTACAGTCAACAATAGAGGAGAGAACATTACAATAAGGGTATTTTTTAAGGAAACACTTGCTGACAGCATGCTGAAATGAGGATAAACACATGCCTACTGTTTCAAAACAGCAGCAAAGGCTGAACTTTTATTAAATAAACATGGCAAACAAGCTAGCTAAAGCCCACAGGCAAGATGCTCTGTCACCAGAGAGGTGAGGATGATGAGGTGTGTCCTTGACCAACTAGTTGTGAAGTCCCTCCTGAATCAAACAGTATCAGGGACTACCCGAGGGGTTTAAGTCTGAATTTCCACTGAAAAAAAAAGCATGGTGGGACACGGCCAAATTAGACGAATGAGGAGAACTAAATGTGCTTTCTCTCACTACCAAGGTGGCCACTGCTGCCTTCAAGCTCACTGAAGATCCCTAACAGCTAAGTCCTGCTACCAGACCCTCCTGACAACAGATTACCAACTGAACAGCTTCACTTCAAAAACGTGAATTAGAGGTTACAGAATTTGCTTTTGTTTTGTAAGCCAATGTGTTGCCAGAAGACCTTCAGCTGAACTGGTGCACACTGGCGAGTCAGAAGCCATTTCTAACCAGCCACCAGAGAAATGCACAAAATACCAACTGGAAGATGCACATTACCACTCTGCTTCTGCTTTTCAGAGAGAAGAGAAGAATAAGAGACACACGGCTTTCCCCCAGAACAGATCTCAGCCAAGAGTTGCTTGGCTTTTGGTGTGTGGGTTTTTTTTTTTTTTTTTTTTTAATTTTAGAGTAGTCATCTCAGTTACTTGTCCCTTTAACACCTAGGTTAAAAGTGAATGCAATAAATTTTAATTAGGATGGTGTCTATACTTGTTCACAAAATTAGTTGCTGAAAATACAAAACCCCTGACAGGTTTTAGATCTCACATTTTAGCAACCAGGTACAATTTGAGTCACTTCTGAAAACCTCCCATTTGCACCTCACAGCACAGACCACCATCTTTCATCGGGGCCGTGCTGAGGTCCAGCCCTGACCTCCGACTCTTCACCGCCCGCGCTGTCCTGCTCCCTGGCCAGGGGTCACTCTCGGTGTAACGATGGTCGTTCAAAGCTGGATCTACCACATCTACAATGTCACGCTACAAAGAGGGTCTTCTCCTGCCAAACAACTCAGGCACAAACTCCTGGCTAAGTTTTGGCATGATGCCTAACTGCACCATTTCTTCTGAAACAGAAAACGTTAATAGCATGAAGCGCCAAGGCTGTTTTCCAGAAGCAGACGATGATAATACAGGGGACAGAAGCAAATCGTTTTTGCGAATGTTAACATAAAAATGTGCTAAGAGACGGCCAGAAGAACAATCACTACTTTAAACTGTAATGGGACCTTACATGAATTGAAATGGCCAAACTCTGACCACTCTTGCTGAGTATCAGCAGAGCCCTTGACCAAACCTACTGAACTGCACCACTGTAATGGAAAAGTTAAAACGACTCCTCCCCACTACTTGCGGAGCGAGAATTACTCCTTACAAGTAAGGTAGGCAGAAGGCGGCTATTCGTTTTGGCTAGTGTTATAAATAAAGAAGATCCAGCTTGTACGACAGGTAAGAATTATTCCCGTTTGTGAGTTTTTCCTGGAGTGAGAGCAAACTCCACTAAATATTCCTGTCTGCCGCCGTGTGCACAAAGAGCCCGGAGCACATAAATCTGTAGTAATATTGCTCTTAGAAGGACCGAGACACATACACCGATGCCCGTATGCTGTGTATACGATTTAAAGAAAATAATGCTGTTCTGGAGCAAGCACTGTAAGTAATTTTGGGGGAGCCGCTGTTGCATCTGCAGCAGTGTGTCTAAACCCCGTTAACAGCACGGTGGAAGGTAACCTGTACGGTAGCGGAGGGGACTGCCATCGCTGAGCTCCGCCAGCACTGCCCGGCCATGCTGCTGTGTTAATGACCTCGCAGCAGCAGACAGATCCAGTCCTTCTGCTTTTCTTTCTCACTGAATGATTTCCCTAAAGCCAAAGCTGGGCAAAATGCCACTAATGCTGCCGTAAAACTCCCGCTGTGTTAGGAGGGAGGCAGGCGACTGAGGGTTAGGAGGTAATCAAGCTTACAGATTAAGGCTCAGTAAAGCTACAAGATCAGCACAGCTCGGGGTGTTTATTAACTCTTTGAAAACCAAGATGTATGATTTCGTATCACATTAATATAAAGGATGTTTTCTAACAAGATCTGACAGCTGAACTATTTTGCAAGATTAATTCTAATTTGTGCAAAGCTAGGAGTACAGAAGAAACACTCTTTAAACCTATTTGGATCAATTTCATTACAAAATGTGCTTCAAACTATGAGACTGCACGAGCAAAAACCTCCCGAGAATTACAGAGAAGTAAAATTTGCTAATTATTCTTCCATTCAGAAACATTGCTTCTGAAATTAAACAAGGTAACCTGAAAGTCAATGAGTTAAACATACGTCTACCCCCTCGGTGCATTAAAGCTGTGACCTGGGAATTACTCTTTTTTAGCAGTGCAGAATGGGTTAATTTCTTAATATAAAATGAGGTTGCGGCAATCTGGGTGTTTTTTGTTTTGTTTTGTTTGTAACACAAAGCAAAATATACTCTACAGATGCTTGATTAAAATGCAACAGCTGTTTATGGCGGTGCATTTTCCGCTAATTTACTAGGGCAGATTTTTCAAGGAGCCTTGTTTTATTGCATCTTCATTTGCATAAACATTCATATACCAGAGCTGTCTGTCCACTGGTCCCTGGCTTGGCTAATATTTAAGGTTTAAATTCAAATTCAACTAAGCCATCGACTCCCATAAAGGAAAAAGAGTTTTGAGAGTAAGGTGTTATACCTCTGTCCCATGAGCTAACCTGCACTTTGTATGTATTTAACTTCTCAATCCAAAATGTTTCATTTTTTGGCATCATATGCAACTAGTATTTAATCTGCTCTTCACATCTGTCTGGGTAGGCCTGGTGCCTTTTTTTTATATTATTATTTCCCTTTTGTTTATTTGATCTATTACATTCCTTAAGCTTGATGACTAATCCAAATTATTAACAAATACAAAAGGGTTTATGTAAATTATTATGATGAACAAAAACAAATCACAATTATAACATTGTTAAGTGAATTAGACAACAATGGCTACAGCTTCCCTATCATAGATTGAGGCGGATGAATTTGAACTTTATTGACAGTAGCAGCAGAAAGCCTTAATCACTAAGCACCAGTATAGTCTGGTTTTCATAGGGTAATGACCCATCTATATATTCATAACAAGGGTCTCATTCATCATAATTCATATAAAAAAAACTCTTGCAAAACTAATGGAGGGAATGTGTGAAAAGTGATTGGATGGGTAAAACTCTATGGGGCTGGAAAGGCCCTAATTGATTTTATTGTGCTGTGTCTAAGCCTCCTTGCACAGTACATCAGATCTGTATCTAACTGCATTTCAATTGATTTTCACTGATAGGCTTCTTTCTTATGTCTAGGGCTTAAGTACTAAACTAATAAAAGGATAAAAGACTTTGTAATACAGATTTTGAAAATAATGTGCACACATGATTTCTATGGAAGAAAATTGTACGATATGTGTTTGTCCTACCAAAGTGACTACAACCAAATGTAATATAAAAAAATGCAACTAATATGAAGAAGATTACTAAGGGCGGGGGGGCAGGGAAGGGAAGAAAAAAAGAAAATAAGGAAAAAATGTCCCTTGGCTAAAATCAGCTTGATTGTAAGCAGACTTGACTTCAATGGAGTTGTACCTGCTCACATTAGGGGTGATTTTGACTGATACCTCAAAGTTGATTGAAAGAGATCATAATTCATTTCAGATGTGGGTTAGTTCTTCAAAAATTTAAATAATGAATCATACGTATTCTGACAAAACTATCTAACATACATATCCTGATAAAATTACCTAAAGCAAAATGAACTGTTTTTTACCTGGTTTTGTATGATCATATTCTTGGACCTTTAAAATACATTAATTTTTAAAGCATCTAACCTGTGGCAGTAACATTATGACAGATACAAACCACCCTTTGATGCAACTGTGCATTTATAGCACAGTTCACATAACAGCTTGTTCAAGCTCTAGAACATTACTGAATTGGGCTTCATATCAAACGGCCGTGATGAAGTTGAAAAAGGTGCTTGCTGCAGATAAAAAGCGATAGCGCAGTTTGAATAACTGATTATAAAGGCAACAGGTTCACCTAAAGGGAATGCATATTAAATGCAAATACCCAAATACAGGGGAAAAATCTAAAATTTGGGAAGTGAAAACATCTTCAAAAAGACAGTTTTCCAATTTTTTATTCTACATACCCCGCCATCATTTGCTAATACTACTGCAAACTACACGATCTGCTAGTCAGATGGTTTGTAACATCTGTATAACAAATGATAATGTACAATAGTTGTTCTGGTTTTGTGTTCCTTTACGAGGCTTGGTGTTGATAATCTCCAAAGCACACCCATGATTCTTTAAATTAAACATAAGAATCTTGTCTCACAGTACAGCTAGGTTATCCATGTGTAAGAGCCCAAGCCAAGTAATTACACATCCGCTCAAAGGATTAGACACATAAGATTTCTTTAAATTTTTAATAAAACTGCACAGCTGTTGTAGGGAAAAAACTCTTTTGTTCTAGATTTTTTAAAACCATTAAGCTCAAAGTGATTCACAGTTATGCTTCAAGAAAAGTACTTTAAAAGTATTTCTGTTAGGCACTTTTTTTAGTAGATTTAACATCACTTTAACCTCATGGCAACAGATTTGAGTCAGGAATAACCTAAAGGAAAGGTATTTGGTCAAGCTCTATAGAATATTTCTCTGCTTTTACCAGAACACCTGCAAATGCATTTTACTTAACAATATAACCACTTAAAGTGCACATTAGCCRGTGCACATAAAACTGTTACATTTGGTTTCATGAAGTTAGCCTGTGGGACAAGCGGAAAGCTGACGTTTGAACAGCATCGCACGATGGGGCATGACAGACACAGCCTCCCTGACAGCCTTTGCTGCCCTGCAAAACGGGTCTAATTGCCTCGGGACAAGTGCCACAACTGAGAAAAAACTGCGGCTTGGGAAACGGGCCGTGAATTGCCCAAATGCTGCAGCAACAAGCAAGCAGATTCTGCCCCAGAAGCTTTTCCAGTGCTGATGGTTCCATCAAGACAGAGGTGCAGGTGAGGTGTGCCTCAGCTGCTGTGAAACCACAGATCGCTGGAAGTTCATCAGACCAGCGCACGACCGACACTGCACCACAAACGAGAAGCGGCAGCGTTAGCTGAAATGCGTACCAGAGAGATGAAAGCAGCAGCTGTGCGTTCTTCAAAAGATAAATGAGTAGCTGGAATGAAATCAGGACCTGGCACTGGTGACGTAGGCAGAGATAGGGAGAGTGACACCAAACAGGTGACAGCATCTGAACAAGCTCTAGCAAAATCAGGATGAACAGGAGAGGACCAACGGACCATGCTGGCTGAACGTGACTACGAACAAGCCCTTTATACGGCCTTCAAACACTGTGCTTTCAGAGCCTTTAAGGAAAGAGGAGGAACAAACCTGGACAACCATGCCAATAACGAGGATGGACCATTCAGAAGAGAGGGAAGTTCCTGAGGACTATAACCAACAAAGGCAGAAGATGTATTAGCAGAAAGTGCAAGGTCAGGAATGCAGAAGTCTGAGTGCCTGTCAGTTAGAAAGGCTGGGGTAAAAGCCCGAGGTCTTTCAGCTGCAGGACGGTGATGGGCTAGCTGCCTGGCTCCAGCACGTATCATAGAAAACAGAAATATTACGTTGATCAGCACAGCGGTGAGATGTCATCTCAAACATGCGTACCGATACCCATGTTCAAGCTGAAAACTTGAAAAGAGATACAAAGCAGCCTGATGAGGGGAACAGACACCCTGGCTCAGGTAAGGGAGTGAAAGTAGCAGGGCTTTTTCCCATTTCAGCTGTAAGCCAGGACGAGCGTATGACCACTCCACAAACACTCCAGGGATATAAGCGCCAGGGAAGGAAAAACTGTTTAAGTTAAAGGACAGCATCAGCAGAAAACCAGGTGTACCTKAAAAGATTTCTAATCATCAAAGAAGCAAGAAGGACGGGGGCAGCGCTCTGGCATGAAGACGGAGGGACACGGGATGTGCCGGCCTGGGGGCCGGGGCGCTGGCTGTGCTAGAGCGAGTCTCATCACCCTGGTCCGTCCATTCCAGCCTGGTTTTCTAATTCAAATATTTTACAGGACTTTGGCTTTGTACCTTGGTGTAAATTTACTACCATAAAACTGTTGCAATAATATGCAATATTACTAAACAACCAATATGTAGGATTTACAAGATAAACTATGGTATGCGGGTATATTTACAACGAATCTAAATCTCTAAAGATTTTAATGAACTGCAGCTGACCTTGATCAGTGATTCAAAGCCCAGAGCAGCTTCTACTCTCTCACACATTACTAACCTTTGCTACAACATTTATCAATTTACCTTCTTGATCTCTCAAGCAGGTCATGTTTTCTAATCAGCCACTAGCTCAAAGACCTACATCCCAATTAAATTACTGAATGAAGACATGCTGGAATGTAGGCTTCTTTTAAAAGAATTAGCACAAAATACACTTAAATACTGGATTTGCCATGTCTGAACTGGTTTTTTTAAACATTTCTATATAATATGCAAGTTACAGACACATATCCTACTCAGAATTAGAACTGTTAATGTCATCCCTGAAACACACTGTTTCCTTGAATGTTTTCTATTTTTGCTTCCCCAAGTGTTCTGTGCATAAATACTGACCTGAGCTTTAAATCATCTATGCTGAGCCGTGAGCTCTTCAGACATTGGCTTGTCTGAAATCTTAGCGTACGAAAAACTACGCAGATGTTTATTATTAAGCATAAGAGTAGCTTCACAGACTTAAAACCACTTGCACTTTAAGTTAGACGCTTATTAAAACGTCCACAAGATCTGAGCCTAATTTTTTTCTCTTTCAATGCAGCATATATATTGAAGTTGCTGTAGAAAAAGAAAGTGCTCAACGTACAGCTGTAGGGCTCCTTGCAGCCCCTCAGGGCAGCGTGTCTGATGGCAGGCTCCCGAGAGCCCTCTTCCCGAGGGGCCCCAAAGGAGCGAGCTTTGGGCTGAAAGATTCGCGTTGGTGGCAGCAGCCGCCCGCTCTCAGCTGCTGCCTCTCCTGGGTCAGCCCTGCCGCAGCAGGGGCGACAGCGACCCCCAACATTTCAGCCAGACTATGGGCCGCTCCTCGCTTTGGTCTAAAAAGCAGGTTGTGCAAAAATTGCTTTCTGCTGCCTCCTCCTCTGCAGGGCAGGAGCAGCGTGCTGACAGACCCCGCACGATGTGCAGTAGCTCATCCGCACATGCACGGTAGCTCTGATGCTTCCTGGATTTGACGCACATGTTGAGAATGACTGTACCCAGCATGTGCAAAAACACAGTCACACAGAAGGGGAAAAAATGGTAACACGTAGTACTGAGCCTCACAGCAGCCTAGCTGGATTGCTGAAGATCATAAATATCATACACGTTGCTGTTATTTTTCACAGAGCATTGCTGCAAACACAGGTGAAGATAAGGAATCCCCCGACATTTATATTTCCTTCCCTGTTTCTATTTTTTGCCACTTTCGGAATTAGCAATCAGTAATGACAAATACTGACAAACCCCAAATACCCAACTCTTCCCAAAACATACACAATCAAGTCATATTTGCAGTCACTAAGACAGAGATGAGGGACACTCAGAGCACCAAAGAAGCACCAGTTTCAGACAAAATTTGGATTCCAATGGGGCTTCCTCTGATTTTGAAAAGCAACTTGCTTGTACTTATAGTCCTAGCTTACAAATGTCAGCACACACTTGTTTCTACCAGACTCAAGTCTTTCACAGTCCCCTCCCTTTATTGAACATTTCACAGTAAATTCAGACTCGGTCAATAAGCCATACAAGGAATGTGAAGCCACGTTTGCATTTTATGTAACATGAAGAGTTTGGATTATTTTCAGTTTTCACGAAGGTGGAAGARACGCCAATTCTGCAGGTGCAGTCTAGTAAGAACAGCTTTGGTACTGCTGAATCCCGCTCGCCCCCACTGTAACATTTGCTTTATAGCTGTAATGCCAGTCTGCGCAGCACCTAGAATCTAACACCACCACCTTCCCTGACTGCTAGTATTTTTATAATTAATTTTTAGGATAAAATTGTTGTTTCAAATGCAAAATACACAAAAAGAGTAAAACATGCTGAATTCTGATAGCAAGAGAAGCTGTGCATACACCAAAGCTAGCGCAGGTAATTGATATCCTTGTTTAATCACAAGGTTATCCTAACCGTAGCACAGTATCCCGTCTAGCAAGCACCACATACACAAAATGCATAATCACGGCTTCCTCCTGTGACCTACTGTGCTACGCCGATACCACTGGTATTTACTAGAGCAGGGGGTCTCAACCTCAACAGAAGTAGGGACAGGTGCCAGCATACCCACAGGCTTACAAGGATAAGAGATCTCAGTAAGGTGGAGGGATCCGAGATGTGAAAAAGGATGAGAACTCCCAAATTAAGGAAATCCAGTCAGGTGAGCAAGTACCAGCTAGTTCAAAAAGAGACGATGTATTCGGAGTAAAAATAACAAACTGGTCAAACACTGTATTAATTTTCTCTTTCCATTTTCTTTCTAAATGCTAATACTTCAGTTATATGATGAGTTAAATTTATACGTATAAAATACTTCTGATGTTTAAAAAAGGGAGTGTTGAACCCCAATACTTTGGGGATTAAATCCACTAACATTTCTGGCCCCTTGTCCATCCTACTGCACATCTCTCTATCATTCTGTGCATACCAGTAAAACTGTCTACGTAATTTTTTTTTTTCCTTTCTTTTTTTTTTTCCCCCTGCAATAGTTATAGAAAAGATGATTTCCCTGTAGTAATGCAAGAGCTCTGCCAAGGGTAACAGTTCAGGACCTCTTCGTTTAAGGAGTATTTCAGGATACGTAAGCCTCATAGGTATTGTATTTTGATGACTGCTGTCATTGGAAAACAAAAAACATGTTGCAAAAACAGATCCATGATACATACAAGAAAATACTACTTGGTCCAAGTTTAATTTATTTGTTGACAGAGAAGATCTACTGTGCTTAATGTAAAGTTCAATAGAAATACATGTAATACAGATATCTAGAATCATAACTGCAATAAAATAAGCTCTGCATTTATCTGGCTGTTAAATGCAATTCAAAATTTATTGGTAAAAAGGAATCAAATTTGGTTATGGCATAAAATATATTTCTTGCCTTACAAGAGCAACCTAACTGAGTTCCATTCATCACGACAAATCAGTGCTGTTAATCTCTGCCCAGTGACTTTGTTTACAAGCGGCGTGCAGCGGCACACGGCATCAGCGGCCAGGGAAACGGGCTGCACTCTCTACCTTGCAACAAATCCAGAAAAGAAAGAGCAGCAGCTACAAATATCATTGCCCACAGCAAACGCCAGCCCTCCAGATGGCTTGCTTTGCCGTTGTTTTTGGTTATTATTTTTTAAATAAAGACATCAGCTGACATTCGAGTCCTGAGTGGATACTCTCAGGTTCACTATTAGTCAGAGATCTTTTATGCTGAGCCTCTGAGCTAATACACAGAGACCCAGGCAGTCACTCCACAACTACTTTTTATATAGTGATTTTAAATGGTGACAATAATAATTCACAGTGAACATTTATGATAAAAAGGAAAAAAAAAAAAGAGTTTCATCAGTTCGTCTAGATGCTATTTCAGTACGTTCTTCTCAAGAAGGATATACGTTAAAACACATTGAACGCTTTTACTTATTGTACGTATCTTCCCTAATTACAAATTCATAAGAGCAAGAGGATTTCCTTGGTGAGAGATCCGACGCGTTTCTTTTTGCCTTTAGCTTACTAYGCTGGCTACTGAAAATATAGTATACTAAAAATGAAATAACTTYCCCATTTTAATGTGGTTATAAGCTTCCTACTAGGCTGTGACCTAATTGAGACTTTTGATCTTAGCTTTCTCAAAACATGTTATTCTTCAGAGTCTGTAAAACATTTTAACTACAGATCTCCTGCAATCATTACTGAAAGCTACAGGGAATAAAATAATAAAGAAAGAAGGGAAAAAACTCAGTTTATCAAAGTCAATGGAAATACAAGGTATTAATTATGCTAAATGAAGAAATATGGGCATTTGGTTACTTTTGTGGGTCAGAAATATTTTAATCTGGCGCTGCCAGCCAGCTGCCTCTCCCTGACCTGCGTGCATCTCTATCAGCTGCCGGATCACATCAAAGCAGAAGTAAGTGAGGAAAGCAGCGACCAGCGCAGGGGCCCTGCTGTGGTACCAAGGTCACAGATTTGACTGAAACCACCACATTGTTATCAATTACAATCACTGATAAGGACATGACCTTTCTTGAGGCACATAAATGGGGGGATATTCATGTGACTGCTTTCCCCAAAACTGCGCTCGGCTCGCTTTATGTGCCGATAGGGAGAAGAAAACTGCACAGCAAATTTTAATTCTCAAATGGGCATAGAGTTAAAAATATGACCCAGAGTCCACTGCTGATAAGATCCACTCAGATCACCCGAATGCAGTCCCCTTGATTCGGTTAACCGAGCCAAATACACGACAGAGCACAATTAAAGCAGAGGGGAAATTGTATTTCTACCCTACAGACGGCTCTTGTGAAGTTTCATCAAAGCAAACCCAAAAATGTCTTTATTATAGCGAGACCTACAGCAGAAGCACATGTAACTGAAAATAAGTAGTGTTATATAGTAGTAAGTCACCTAGTAAAATAAAAGTATATTTTCAATAAAGATTAGTTCTGCATTTTATTTCTTAAAATTCTTTGATCAAGTAATTTTGAACTATATAAAAACAGCCAGACCTCCCTAACTTAGCATTCCTTAAGAGATTGTTTTGCTGCACACAAAATGCTACAATTTCATCTAACTATACTTCAGGTGACATTCCTCTTGTTAGTTTAAATATGTAGAAGTTTTTGCACACATTTGTTGCAGAGATATTAGTCTAGAGAAAAAGAAAGCTCCAGATACAGACTGTCCTATTTCCCAACCAGAATGAAAAATATTTTTACGATAAGCTAACCACAGTATTTCAGCATTTTAAGTTTTCTCAAAAGAAGCGCTGAAAAAATTACACAGAAAGGCAGGATATAACTTAAATCCTTAATGATTTAAAATGTCAAATCTAATTCATTCCCACTGCATTTAGAATGAACAAGAAATTAAAATGTTAACACTGTGAATCATCTTGGCTTTTGCAAGTCAAAAGTTAAACACTAACTAGTTTACTCTGTATGCCCAAAATACTTACTAGCTCTGACTCAGATTTAAACAGTATAAAATATGATCATTCTGAAGTCCAAAACAGTTCTTATACATACAAAAGAAGTAATGAGGTGAAACTGGAAGGTACAGAGCTATATCTTTCCAATCTACCTACAGGTTTGGATTTTACTACATTTTTTCCCCCTAAGGGGACCAAAAGAGCCRTATATGGTGATACGGAATTAGAGAGCTACGATTATTTCATATACCTTTTGAATTTAGTATGAAGTTCAGTGTAGAAAA
>JAYKAV010003321.1:1695650-1813150 GCA_035582835.1 Phoebastria nigripes | reverse complement strand
GTGATTTAATGAATTCTGTTTACAAAAAGTAAGCGATAGGTTAAATAACGTAGTTCAGAGCGTCATTATTTGGGTGATTCCATCATGACCCAAATTCATGATTCTTTACCAGACCAGAGAGATGTGATCTTTTGAATTACATCATATACATTAGCACACAACATTTCCTGACTGCTGTGAATGGTGGCCAGCAACATACCGTGATGCTCCAGCTGGAACGCAGAGTTTTGTTTGCTGCAAAGGGAGGATTCTTACCAGAAGAAGTTTTGCTTTTAATACAGAATATGAAAACAGCAAAACAAGACATGAAAAATTACAGAATGCATTAAATTTAGGATTCAGGCTGCCGCTTTGGCTTTCAGTTTAGCAAGTAAATCATGTTGTAGTAGAAAGGTTTCAAAGTTTTGCCAGTCACTCAGTTAAACATCGAGCCATAAAAATATTATTTGAGTTGCTGTTAATAAAACTTGCAGTTCGTTAAGGATCTCTGACAGAGAGAAATCTATGTAAATAGGGATTAGTGACTGATGAGCAAGCTTTCTGTCATAAACAAACCTTCTTTGAGGTTCAAAAGAGTTTAGTTAACGATTTAAAGATTCTTTCTCATTTCATTGTTTTCAGGCATTGCCAACTCTTTGTCTACAGGAAAAAAGCTTGAAAAAGCTGTACTTTGTACACATTTTCCAAGTTCCACAAATTGCTACAGATATAAAATATAACAATGGAAAAAAAACCACTGCTGAATTTGGAGAAGGAATGACAAAATTAAAATAGCCTGATGATATTGTTAAAATTATAAAGGGTCTCCCCTCTAAAAGTGAAAAGCAACATTAAAAGAATTTCTTCTACTTCTGTTTATATCACACTTCTGCATCTCTGTTTACCCAGTGTAACTAATGATAAGGGATTTCAGCTTTCCAATTACATTGCATTGACCTAATTGGGTTTCTGGAGGGCTTCAGGGAATTCCGTGTTTAAAGACTTTGTTCCCACTAAATTAAGAAAGATTTAGAAGTATGGCAGTTTCAGAAAGGGACAAATGAACCTACAGGTCCAGAGCTGGAAAATTAAATTCTGGAATAAACTTGACTGCAAGCAGCAGAAATACAAAACCCGTGCCTTGAACTGTAAACTCCTCGCAGCAGTCTTACTGGGATTAATAAATCAGAGTCGTCGTGAGCCTAAAGAAGAGACGTGAAAGCTCTAATAATTACCGTCTCCTGTCTAACAGCATGGAGCGAGCGYGGAGCGAGCGCTGCCGCCCGCCAATCCACAGGCTGCGATTAACCTCCCGGCCAATTACAGCCTCATTGGCAAAGCAAACAAGGAATTATTGGCTGTTTAGTCGGGCTTTTCTTCTCCCGCTCTGTCCCCTGGTTCTCATTCTGGTTTTTTCTCCCCTTTTCCTGTTAGGCAAAAAAAAAAAAAAAAAACAACCATCTGCAAACACCTGATATTCATCTGAGTCGCTGCAGTTGTACAGTCTTGTTAAATTGTTACCACCTTTTCCACAAGCAGTTTTGGCAATTAACCTCGTGGTCATACACTTCAAAGGAAACAACTGTTGAGTTTAACCTCCTTGAGCTACCATGGATTCCTTTATGATTTTTCTTCAAACACTTTCATCCCGAACAAAAATGCAGACTGATAAGATTCATGTTTATTTTTCCATTTTGTCAGTTTATTAAGATGACAAATATCTCGACCCGTTACCACTATTTTGTGCTCCTCAAAGTATATGCAGAAAGAAGCTCTCCTATTAATTCACATTTCTAAGGCAAGGTACTCTGCTTGCTGGAATCCACGCATTTGATACATCTGACCCCTCCTTGCCCCTGTTTGCAAATCTCTCATATATTTCTCACAATGCCTAAAAGCTCAGAAAACAGAAAATACAAGCAGAGGTAATGCTAAGGACTCGAGATRCCATTAGAAATATACATATATCTTTTTTAAAACTCCACCATTACTGAGAGACAGGACTACTTTGCACATGAAAAGAGCTAAAAATTCCTCCACCTTCAATTAGAATACCAGTTAGCGAGATCAGGATCTATGTTAGTACAAACTAAGTTAACTTTTCCTGCTGTCTAAACTTTTGACTACAACATATATTAATTTACCAGACTGTGCAGCTGCTCCTTAAGCAACTGGATAGCTAATGATAGGAAAGTACCAAAGCAAATACTACAGGAGTGCGATCAAATTACTTGGAATGTTGTTCCCCCCCCATTTCCATTCTGGTATTATTGCACATTTTTTCTCCAAAGTAATCACAAAAATGTAAAATGGGTTATTCTTAGGAGAAGCTTCCAACAGAGAGCCAAAGAATACCAAAAAAGTGTTTGAATGACCTTTTGCTACCGAGCAAGCACACCCCGGCTGTGCTAATGGCTGCGCGGCAGCGGGGCTACGGGGGAAGCATCGCTTTTCTCTGGCTGCAAACTGCCTTGGGTGGGAGGGAGTGGCTGTAAGGGAGAAGGAACAAAATATTTGTCTAGGAAAAGAATGTAACAAAAGTTTCGTATCTGTCTCGCAGTGCAAGAAGGGGAAGCAGTTGGGCAAGCATATGGCATATGTTTCAGCTTGTGAGGGAGAGAAAAAAAAAAAAAATCATGATGTTACGTGCAGTTCAGACCAAATAGAAAACTTATTCTGACTATTCTCATTTGTCAGAGGCTTTTCAAAACTAAGCAGATCTCTCCATAGCTCTAAATGTCAAAGAAGGAAGTAACCGGTGGGTATTTGAGTTTACATTTTAGGCTCTCTTTTAACTGTTTCCACTTTTAATTTTAATATGCTTGTCAACAAAATGAAAAACTCCTTCACTCAAAAAAAAAAAAAAGAAGAAAGAAGAAATTAGCACATTAAATGATACATGGGTCTGGTGCTATGTTGCACAGTTCAGTGAACCCCTGCATAGATCAGCAAGATGGCTGGAAATGTCTCTTTCCGTCTGTTTTTCATCTCGGAAGCCTGTGTACTCAGCAGAGTGTGAAGAGTGCCTCTCTCCCCTCCGAACGCTCTCCTGCTCGCCCCCCCAAAAGCCCCCGCAGCAGAGAACAGGAACTAGAGCAAATGCTTTTGTGAATTAAGAGATCTTGTGAGCGTAAATTTGGTCAGGCTGCTCCTTTCTGCAGGCCAGACCCGGCTGCTGCCCCAGGATGTGAACTGTCAGTTTGCATAGCTGGTGATGAGTTGCAGAACCATCAGTAAAGGTGAAGACGGCAGAAGCAAGAAAGATTCAAGACTGGTGGAAATCATTTCACAAGGAAAATTTCAGCCATCAGTGGGAGGAAGCTTTGAAAAATGCTGCCATTTCCGAGTCAGAACGAAGGAAAAATTAAATTACTGCCGGTGAGGCGAGCCAAAGTCGCATCTTACCCTAGGGAGAGGTTTGATAATGGTAAACATTTGACAGCTGGCCTGAAGTTGTTATCTTGTTCTAACAGTTGTTACAGTCTGAATGAACATTTCTGATAAGAGAACAGAAAGAAAAACACTAAACCATTTTTAATTTCTYGCTTTCTATATTTTAAGCTGCACTGCCCAAAGCCAAACAGGTTTAAAGCAGTTTGCCACCATCAGTCCGATTAAAGCTTCGCTTTTTACACAAAGCAACGGACTACAGTTTGAAACTAATGGCAGCACCACTTCAGCTGGACCAATGTCAAGCGTGTATAACAATACCTTAAGAAGAATTTAAAATAACTTCAACCCACTCGCTTTCAATACCCCTTAAATATCCCTTCTCTGTTTCACAAAGAGCAGCTACAAGAATTAACCCTAAATTAGAGTGAAATTGAAAAAATTAATCAATTTAAGTATTTAACTTCAAGATCTACCACAAAACCTTGTTCCTTTATTACTTTACTTCAAGCTGTTGATGTACAACCACAAAACTTTAACTCCCTGCCATCATGTAACAAAGAATAATTAGACAGACACGTAGCAACCTCGATTCCACCTGACCAGAGCAATAATGAATGAAAAACAGTTCTGTTTAAGCAGAAAAAAAGTATGCTATCTTCACAGGAAATTTAATTAGAGATAAGATTTTTTTTGTGCTCAGTTGTTACTGACAAAGCATGTATTGAGGAGGGAAATACGGCTCTGCTCTGTACTGCTATTAGCAGCTCCTCCTTTAGAAAAATACAGTGTGGATAGGGAAAGTACATTACATGTATGTCAAAATCAAACTACCATTCTGGCAGTGAAACATGGGGTTTCTTTTTTTTCTTTTTTCTTTTTGAAATCAGGAATGCATTTCTAAGCTGTTTAACTAACGCAGCTTAACCTCACAGAACACATACACTAAACATTTACCTCCCATTAAAAATAATTAAGATGAATATGTACCGTGGCTGTTAAAGTCCGTTTAATAACTTACTGAAACGGACTGTTGGTAAATCTTCATATCACTTCGTACCTCAAACCTTCCTGCCAAACGTGCCTCCTGGCTGCAGAGGCAGGCACATACAACTGGCACAGTCAAAGCCGACAGATACATTTTCCTGATGGTAATGATCCCAACTACAGGCACACGATAACGCTCCAATTAGAAAGGCAGCATGTAAAACTTGTTCCTTAGATACATAAATTAACTCCAAAACTCTTTCTGTATCTCCTATATTAACAGATAGAAAGTGTTTCATTACTTTTTCGAATGACTCTACCCCATCTTAAAGCAAGAGTATATAAATTGATATTAAAGTATGGTATTTTGAGAATGTTTCAAAGTAAGGTCAAACTCGTATTAAAAAACCTACTAGTGTAGGCTAAAATAACAGTCTGGCTGAGCAGCCTTCGGTGCATCTGGGTTCAATTACCCACTACATCCTCGCTATGTTTTCTACGAGCAAGAACAACGCAAGCAAGGCTTGGAGTTCACGAATAATGTCAAAGTTAGGTTACTCAGAAGAGGAATGAGATAAATCATCCAAATATCACAGTCACATTGGCAGACAATTTTTTCCCCCTTTACTTCAACACTGAAAGCAGCACAATATTGCATAACAACAAATAGAGGACAAAAGTCCTCACCTCACAAGGAAGACTGAACTCAGCTGGAATGCCTGCTCTCTCGCAATCACTCTAAAAGAGAATGAAAAGCACACGCTAAAATGATAGCTCGAAAAAGAGGCAAAACCCAACCTAATACGCAAGGTAAACAAACATGATTTACCACACTGTCACCCTGACTGATTTCTTTTTTTTTTTTTTTGTGTTTGACCCTGAAACAATGAGGATGGATTAACATCCATTATTTGCATTCAACAAGCTGCTGTGTGGAGTAGGAACTGCTCCAGCACCAGCCTCCCAAAAAAAGAAAGTGGCTGTGACACTTGTTGAAATGTTGGCTCTCTCCTTTCTAACTAGCTCAACAGTGCCCAAAACTTTGACCAAATACAAGTGTCCTGTGTCTTGCTTTCATGTTGTCAAGCTAGTTGATGAGGATTTAAGAGTTGGGTGGGTAAGCAACATACTGGAGCTCACCTCAGCACTGCCTCGGGGTAAGAGGATGCCAGACTGGGAGCAGCCGTCCTCAGGAGCACATCAAAATCGGGCTACCATGTCCAACACAAACCGTGTAAGACAGAAGTCAGGCTCCAACGTCACGAGCCCTCCCAGAGGATAGCTGCCACATCCCCACACCGCACACCTCAACCTTTCTGACTAGTCCAAAATTTTGAGATTGTACTTAGATCATGAATAAAATCACAACAGCGGCTCTGTCTGCAAACATAGATGCTCCTCCAGGGAACGTGAAGATTGTCATTCACTTCCATCAAGGCCCATAAAAAAGCAATTGTCAGTAAAGTTGCTCAAAATTATGTATGTTCTGGGAACACTGTATAAAGTATTCTTAAAGCACCATGTTTAATTCTGAGCAGCTCTATATAAAACATGGAAAAAGCTAGCAATAAATCACTATCATCAAAAATGTGTTTGTTTTGCGTGAGGAGTTATTTTATCCATTCTGTATTCTGTTTGCATCAAACTAAACACGTTTGCAGAACAATCACTCAGGTTAAATTTAGAGGAAAAAGTGTCTTTTACCCAGTCAGCATTTGTCAGAACACTTCCAAATTAGAACATAATGATATTTTTAAATCGTGCAATATCCAAATGCCACATTWTATATATATATTTATTATAAATTCATACTACTGTAATGTACCTAATTATATAAGGTCATTTCTTATAGAAAAGCACTAGTATAAAAGTTTTATGCAAGAACAGTCTGGCTGTTTATTAATTTACTATCGCAGATGAGAAGCCCTCCACTGATTGTTATACAGACGTATGCAACACACTTCTGCATTCCAGAAAAGCAACCTGCCCAGCTTACAAAACATTAACCAGCAATCGCAATCACGGACTGAACGGACCTCAAGGGTTTGTCCCTTCCTATATCTGTGTGTAAGCCACCGTCTCCCTCTGCCAGCACTTGCCTTGTGCTTACCTGTTTCCCTGGAGACCGGCATTTACAAAGAACGCTATAAATACACAGAGTAATTAGGCATCTTTTGAAGCAAACCTTCTAAGCTGTTTGCCATCTCGGGAATGTTTTAACTTCTGGAACAGTGAACGATTTTGGTTTATGAAGAATATGAATGCAGCCCTCAGGTGGACCAAGCTCAGAGCTACAGTGAGGGAGAACCTAGAGGAAAAAACCACCCTTGGGCAGAGGTCATCACTAGAGCCAGGGAACGGTACATTTTGGAAATGGCAACCTAGACTTTGCCGACTCTTCTCCCACTGGCAACAAACCTAAATATCACCGTGAACCCCTAACATACTATAAAATATGAGGGAGAGATTTAAAACTCATTTCTAGAGGTAATTTTAAAAACTATGTGCACTACATGCACACACCTTAACACACTTCTGTTCCATCAGGGACTTATCTTCTCACAATCTATATTGCTAATGGCTAAGGAAAGGCCCTAAAAAGTCAGTTGATGCTGATGGAACAGAGCCAGCAGCTGTTCAAAACCTCTGCTTGGCTTGTCAGCTTATTGCAAAGGCTGTAGGATTTACACAATTAGTTTTGCCAACTTTCGGCAGAGATCTATCAACACCCAAAGAAGCAATTTAGACTTTGCTGAGCTCAAATTACCCAAACGGTACCTATTTACTAAACAGGGAGGTGCCTTTGTTGTCTCCAAGGCAAGCTTTCCAAAGGCAAGCAATGCAAACTGGAAAGATGCATGTATGCATGTATATAGATAGATACAGTGACAATACTTTTTATCTCCAGTGGACTCTATATCATATCCTTCAGTTTTATTTATTTCAGCTCTTTAGTCCTTTCATGTAAAGGCTTCAAGGCCCTTCCAAATACTGGCTTTAAATGATGAAATAATATTGTCAGCAAAAAACCCAAGTTTTTTGGGATGGATATGACTGAAGATACCCATTTACATCAACAGAATTTCAACTTTGCCATGAACCAAGCACTCCAGCCAGTAAGAAGAACTACTTTTGCACATAGCACTTAGGTAAAACTTTGACAAGTCTGGCATTAATGACGCAGAGAAACAGCAGATTCATATTTAGTTTCTCCCTACCCTTAGCATCCAACTGGTACAATGGTAAGTCAAATAAAGTTTCACTACAATAACTAAGGTATCATATACAAACAGTTAAATATAGCCTTGCAGGGGAGAACAGAGTTTCCCCTGGCTGCTTGTTGGAGCCCTGCAAACCACCACGAGCAAGACAGACTTTTCAGTAAGTAATGTGGATCGTCAGAACCATGTTCAGTATGTTAACATAAAGCTGCTTACAAGGTACAGCTATCTGACGTCTGCTTTTATGGTTTGATCTTGCTCCACCCGAGTCAAATTCAAAATTCCCAGGTAAAATCATCCCTCACATAAGACAAGGTAATTAAACACCAAGACACACTATATATAAAAACCCAAAGCAATCACTGTTTTACTACTGAACATACTGGGAAGAACTCTATACCATTAACTATGCAGGGGGAAGAGATGAAGTCTTCTCTCACAAGACAGTTTTAATGCCTGCAGTAAACCTGTTTAAGACTGAATTTACTTCCAGAATTTCAGTCCTTCACTTGCATGCTGGAATTGGGAGGTATGGCAGAAGGGAGGTCTTGGCGTTTTGCATCTTATGAAGAACAAAGAGAAGCAACTTCAATACAACCTTGAAACAGACCTGCAGGCAGAATTGTCTTTTGTAAAAATTATACTCCTCTGACTACGATGTGTAAGTATCTGCTCTTATCTAATAAAAAGATCCTTTTGAAGTAAGTGGTTCAGTTGGCCTGTGCCAACGCTTGTGTTACTAACCCAGAAGAAAGGCATGCTGAATACAATATGCAAAAGCTTTGTCTGATCTGCATCACTTTGAACCATAAAAGCAGCAAGAGTAAAAACAGAAGGGAAGCCAAGTGCTTAATACTGGACAGCGACTTTCTTTAAATCTCTTCTACTTTCTAATTAACTACAGTGAACCTACTATGTAATAGCAGTGTGGGGTAGGTGCCTTTTCTGCATAGATAAATATCCAGAAATCGAGAAAGTGCATAGGGGCTCAGTGAATAGAAGTAACTCTTTGCCTGCAATTTTGGTTTCTTGCTTTACAGGATTATTTGTGAAAGCAGACGTAATTAAGGAAGTGTTTTGGGAGGATATCTAAAACCAATATGAAATATACATAATTCCAGGTTATCACCCAGCAAAACCAGCAGAAAATTAGTTAAACATCAACTTCTGTCCGTTTGCATGTTATTATAAAGCAAGCAAGCAAACAACACTGTAAATGAAAGTCCAAATATTCTCTTTATAGTTTTCTAAAACTCAGGGATTTAGAAGTTATCTGAAAAATTTATACCAGGCACAGCTCAAGCATGTATGATTTTTTAAAAAAAATTTTCAAAAGTTTATGGTTGATTTTATGGTAGAAAAAATGCAGAAGGACCACTACAGCTATTTAGTTCCTTAAAACAGATGTAAAGGGTAAGTTTGTCTAGAATTTAGTCAGCATTTCTTAAGTGGCCTTCTATTTTTATAGTGTGTTGTAATTGTTGAGATGTTGTCATTCATAGAATAGCAGCCATCATTCACTCTGGTATTTATAAAGAATTCACAGTGGCAAACTCTTCAGATATTCTGGCATCATTCCGAAGCACAACGAATTTCACAAAGGTCTTTTGGACAAGCTTTTGGGAAGAGTTAGGAACCTTATTTCCAGTGCATTAAGAATGAAGGTGGGATTTTTTATGTATACGTCTATTTTTTTTTAACCTTCAAGTTTCTTCTATCTTCAGCCTTTAGGGGTGTGAGATCCTTCAGCTTTTTCCAAGAGAGGTTTCTGCATCAGAATGGACAACTGTGCACCCTCGCTTCCATACTTAAAGGCAGGGGCAACTATTTACCCAAAACCTCAGTCAAAGAGGCTACCGTTCTACTGAGCAACTCAGAAACATGAATCCAGGAGATGTTATTTAATTCTGCAACATTTGAGAATACTCGCTTAGATTTGCACAAGTACTACATCGCCTAGCACAGAATTTTACCAAAAGGAATATAGACCAAGTAATCCTTGTTCTGGATTATCTTTCTGAAGAGTTCCTGCAGATTAAGTATACACAGAATATTACGTTACTAAATGCAGACCTAGCCATTCCGGAATTAGCAAATTATTTTTAAACACTTTACATGTGATTATGCATAATGAATAAATAAATACACATTTATGATGGAGAGATGTTACGGTTCAAAAAAGCAATACAACATCTTTCAGCTACCCTTTCTTAAAACCCTAATATGCTTGTGCATAAATAAAGCCCTTAGCTTGCTTGGATAGACTCTCACTGAGACGTGCCGATGGTGCTAATTCAGAGCAGAAAACACTCTTATTCCAGGCCACTGCAGTGAAGTGACATTTACCTAATGCAGCTATAAATTTCCTGATAATTAGTGGGCAGCTGATGGTGATGCAATCTGACTAGTGCAGCAATGCCAGCCTCAAACTAGCTCTCCAACACCCACAAGTTAATCAGATTTAAAAACAAAAATTTCCAAAATTCTGAATAGTGCAACGTCTCAGAGACAAAGGCTGGTGCCACTAAGCTCCCACCAGTTGCTGTGATCTTTTAATGTTCCATACACTGTTACTAACAAGACGTAGCTCCCCTTTACACTCAACAATTTTTAATGTCAAAAAACTCACATGACTTTTCATATAGCGATAAGTAATCAACATTTCCTGAATTTTATATAATTGCGGAGTAAATTTAGGTAAATTCACACTGCTAAAATGATGGCATTTTGAGGTGTACAAAACAGTATCTTCAAAAATAATTTTCAAAAGTTACTTCTAAAATTTTACAAGCCTTTGAGATTCCTTAGCCAGTTTTGAAAGTTTCCGATGTCATTTGGATTTTCAAAGCTAAGTAGCTGAGCAACTACTTTAAAAATCTGGCACCAAATCACATGAAATCTTTCACCTATCGTGAGGCGCACAGTCCCCAACGTTGGTTCATTCTATGTCACTACCATACAAAATAATTCAGTTTGACAAAATGATATTAAGGAACCTTAATTGTTGTCTTCTTTTTCAGACCTAATGCTGGAAAATGTTTACATTCTAATACTTTGGAAGTATAAGACTGATTAAATAGTAGCTTTAGATGTCCTAGTACAGTAAGTTTATTTAACACTGCAAGAACTACTATGGAAGTTTTAAAGTAGATTCTCAGACAGAGAGAAAACACAGATCCATCCTTTAAAATACTTCCTCAAAACAATCTTTGACCTTTTAGGTGCATCATGAATGAGGCCGGTCAATCAGAGAAAACCCTTCTTTCCTTGGATGAACTGTTTCTTTATCACACTGTTTTAGAAAGAAGAACAACTTTTCTGTATGATAGGTTAGAATATTGTTCTAAAGCAAAGCATAAGATAAAATTTCATGAGAAAGTTAATTAACATTTGGAAAGTACCCTGAAATTCTCGTTGAATGCAAAGGGCCATCCACACATTCTCACTGCTCAGGAAGCGTTCAGCTCACCGCTTGTTTCCTGAAGGAAGGGAAAGATGACTTCTACCAAAGCTGTAAGGATGGCACAGGAACGCTTCCCGCATTCACTAATGCTCCAATCTCTTTGGTGTTCACCAGACTTACTTGTCTGAGATGCAAGATCACAGTCACAGCTTCCCAACTGCACTTTCCTTTTGGTTTTGCCTATCGTTTTTGGCCAACCAAGCTCGGCAAGTAGCGATTAACAGGTCACACTCTACCTGGAGGCTGGTAGCAAGTGGAGTACCACAGGGGGCTGTCCTGGGACCTGTCCTCTTTAATGTCTTCATCACTGACTTGGAAGAGACAATCGAGTGCACTCTCATCACATTTACAGATGACACCAAAGGAGGATGTGCCGAAGTGCTCCAGGGCAGGGCTGCCACTCAGGGGGACCTGGAGGAACAGGCTGACAGAAACCTGGTGAAACTCTACAAGGACAAGTGCAAAGTCTTGCACCTTACAAGGAAGAACCCCATGCTACCAATACCGGCTCCTGCACCACACCTAGTCAGGGTGCAGAGAGCAAAGGTGCATCAGGCATGCCAGCGCAACTCGGTGCCAGTCACTGCTGCTTTAATAAAAACTCCTACAGTGGACGTATCTCCTCTCTGGATCAACAGCATCTTCACGTGAACACAAATCTGACATGAAAGTAACTGCAGAGATTAGGATGGATTTTAATAGGCCTACCTAATGCCTGCACACATAATGAGGGAAAGGCTGTGGATGTTGTCTACCTAGACTTTAGTAAAGCCTTTGACACCATTTCCCAAAACATTCTCCTGGAGAAACTGGCTGCTCATGGCTTGGACGGGCATACTCTTTGCTGGGTAAAAAACTGGCTGGATGGCTGGGCCCAAAGAGTTGTGGTGAATGGAGTTAATTCCAGTTGGCGGCCGGTCACAAGTGGTGTTCCCCAGGGCTCAGTATTGGGGCCAGTTCCATTTAACAACTTTATCAATGATCTGGACGAGGGGATCGAGTGCACCCTCAGTAAGTTTGCAGACGACACGATGTTGGGTGGGAGTGTTGATCTGCTTGAGGGTAGGAAGGCTCTACAGAAGGATGTGGACAGGCTGGATCGATGGGCCGAGGCCAACTGTATGAGGTTCAACAAGGCTCAGTGCCGGGTCCTGCACTTGGGTCACAACAACCCCATGCAATGCTACAGGCTTGGGGAAGAGCGGCTGGAAAGCTGTCTGGCGGAAAAGGACCTGGGGGCGTTGGTCGACAGCCGGCTGAATACGAGCCAGCAGTGTGCTCAGGTGGCCAAGAAGGCCAACAGCATCCTGGCCTGTATCAGAAATAGCGTGGCCAGCAGGACTAGGGCAGTGATCGCCCCCCCGTACTCGGCACTGGTGAGGCCGCACCTCGAATACTGTGTTCAGTTTTGTGTCCCTCACTACAAGAAGGACATTGAGGTGCTGGAGCGTGTCCAGAGAAGGGCAACGAAGCTGGTGAAGGGTCCGGAGAACAAGTCTGATGAGGAGTGACTGAGGGAACTGGGGTTGTTTAGTCTGGAGAAAAGGAGGCTGAGGGGAGACCTCATCGCTCTCTACACCTACCTGAAAGGAGGTTGTAGTGAGGTGGGGGTCAGTCTCTTCTCCCAAGAAACAAGCGATAGGACGAGAGGAAACGGTCTCAAGTTGTGCCAGGGGAGGTTTAGATTGGATATTAGGAAAAATTTCTTCACCGAAAGGGTTGTCAAGCACTGGAACAGGCTGCCCAGGGAAGTGGCTGAGTCACCATCCCTGGAGGTATTTAAAAGACATGTAGATGTGGTGCTTAGGGACATGGTTTAGTGGTGGACTTGGCAGTGTTAGGTTAACGGTTGGACTAGATGATCTTAAAGGTCTTTTCCAACCTAAACGATTCTATGATTCTATAATACAAAGACCAATAAAGTCAGGGCATGTTTTTCCACGTACTCAGCTTTTTAGTTCATACGCTAATTATAGCCCATGCTGATCTTTAAAAATGAAACACACCCACAGAATTTAAAAAACTACAATAGGGTGAAATCATTACGTTTATTTTTGCTTTGAATTCCTAGTTAATAGAAGTGTTGGACCATCTAGATCCTACCAATATGCTTTTGAAATCTGTCTTTAGTTACACGTCAAACACTAGATAGGAACTTTCTGACCTCTCTCAGATTTAAAACTTGGTTGTAAGCATTACTTTTTGTCATTCTTTTTCCTTATTAAAAAGGGCAGTGCGGAAAAAAGATGATTAAAGGTATCAAACAAACACCAAACCTCATGTGAATGGACTGTTGGAAAATAAAGTACGATTTAATGACGTGAGAAATTAGATGAAACTGTCAAGTTTAAAGAATCTTAAAATGGTTAACAGGTCAAAACATAAAAACTTCTTTATGTATAGAGTGAATATAAAGGGAACATGGTAAGTATCTGCCAAGGGTTAATTGCAACCCTGCATGAAAAGCAGTTAACAAGTGAGAGTTAGAACACCCAGGAGGAAAAGAAAAATTTTTCCAGTGCCATGAGAAATAAACAACAAGGGGGAAATATTTCCTTTGGCCACTGTTACCTCCTCTCCAAAAGCTCAGAGGAGCAGTGGGAATGCCAAGGCCTGGTTTGCTCTTGACTCCCTCTGAAACATTTGTCTTCATTACCACTCTTTTTAATCAGGGCTCCTTCATGAGTGTTTCTGCTCAGCCCCCAAGGGGCAACTCTCGGCTGCGATAAATCAGCATCCATACCGCAAGTCACTAATCAGCACTCTCAGGGAAAGAATAACAGCGAAGTGCAGACCACTAAAGGCTTGGAGAAACCTGAAGGCTTAGTGGCCTCAAGGAAGAATGGCCTACATAAAAATAATAAGTCAGTGAACCATCACTACCTTCTAGGCTTAGCAGGACTTGCATTCAGAGAAATTATTTAAAAGCCTCTTGCACACAAATTGTTCTTACTGTATAAAGGGTACTTTACTGATAAAGAGGAAACGCGCTATCACCCTTGAGCTTGGTTTGACTAATTCAGTGTATTTCACTTCTACCTCCTACTAGAAAGCATTCAAGGAAACAAACTTAGTAATGGATACCTAGTGCTGCTGTCCTACAATTTCTGGAGAAAAAGATCACTATATAATGAAACGGAACGAAGAGGAAAGGGAAACTGATAGAAGATAAGACATTCCCAAGACACTTCCTATATTATTGTAATGAAAGAGGAAAGTATTTTGTCTGTTTCTTTTGTTTTAAAAGGTTATTTATAAACACAACTAAAGAGATGTCATCTTAAAAGGAAAATATCTGCATAGGTTATCTGTACTCATGACGATCTCCCTGCATCTGATCCCTTTAAAACTACTGTGCGATGTTCCAACTGCAGAAACAATTAATATTTCAATAGTCATTATTATTCCTTAAAATTGCCCAAATTCCCAAGTCTGCGTCAACGCTTGCCAAACACATCACAGAAAAAAGCTGAATGCACACCCAAAACCTTTCTGCTTTTTCCCAAGTAGCTTGGATGCCAGTACCACTATGAAATAACTGTGAGCTGTAAAACCGTACTAAGTATTGGCATCCAAATTAGCAAACTAAGCATCCTCCTATCCAATAGCTGTTAAATAAAAATCCCAGAGCAAGCTTTTCCAAAACCACAATTGCAGCCATCCACAATTTTTTCCCTGCTAAGACTCATCTCTATGGTACCTGGAAACCTGGCCCATGTAGATAAAGCGATTATGGCCATACATGGAAAGATCACAGAAAAAGAAGAATCTTCCACCGTTCCTACTTCCAAAGCTGAGGAAGGTCCAGAAATCACATCCATCCAGTGAGCAGACTCCAGCACTCAAACTAAGCATTACTGTAGAAAAACCTTCTACAGTCCTAAACCAACAAACCAGAATTATTTACTGTTGTCTACATTTTTTTTCTTGAAGTTTTGGACTATATAAACTGTAGAACAGGTTCAGTTATAGCTTCATTGCTTTGCAAGTGCCCCGTTAGCAGAGGGCCTCTGTCATGTTATTAACTGAATTCCTCGGGACCTGGAGTGGCAGGACCCGTATCACTTTGCACTCGACCTCTGCCAAACTATTCATAAAGCACAGAGAGCACCACTGGGACAGAGCAGCTTCTGACCGAAGGTTTAATTCTGAATGCCAAACAGAGGGGAAGAAAAGAGATATAACTTCGCTATTAACTCATCATGAACTTCTGAAGGGTTCTAGGCTCTCACCCAAGTTTATTACACTTAAAGGGGTTACCGTGAGCAACATAAAAACATTTACTACTTCACATTAATCAAGATACAAGTAAATAATCTGCTAATTATGCTTATTAATTAATATGTATTTGATTTAGACATTATCTAAGTGGCTAATTTCAGATCCTTTAAAAGGAGCACACAGTATTCAGTTTAAGGAGACACAATCTGCTCTAAAGTCAAATCTTTTGAGCGCTATAAATAGGTGGTTCAGTAGAGACGGGTTATATTAGAAGTGCTGCTAAACCAGAGCATGGAATGTAACAAAAATATTCTCTACATCAATCGTGTTCCTTTACTTCAAAGAATTCAATATACTTCAGTGTTCCTTTCTCAAAGATGAAAATTGTCATTTAAGTTGTCTGGTCCCACTCCACTTAAATGATCCTTTAATTTCCTTTCTTATTTCTAAGCCCTCAGGTGGCTAGTGCAATGCTATCTGGCCTTGGTTGCATGTAAAGTTCACAGCTCCTTGCCTGATCTCATGATCCTCTCTCAAAACAGCACTTTCAGAAGCGTTTCCTGTCTAGCTCTGCCTTGCGTGATGTGCTCCTTGGCTGAATCAGCTGCCAGACTAAATCCCTTTCGTGGAAAGCCGTAGAAAACTTGGTGCGGCCCCTTCCCCCTCCACCTAGGGCCTGACATCCGGAACTGACTTAGGAAGTACTATAATGGTTACCAAATTTTTGGGAACTGCCTTAGCTTTTCTGAGCTAAACATATGTTTAGTACAGGCAGCATCCACCGTCACCACTTGACCTTATGGCAGCCTTCAAGTTGCTGATTTTTCTTTTCCTTTTTTTTTTTTTTCTTGAAAAAAAACAAGAAAACTTTTACCAGATAACACATGATGTAAATGCAAAATTATGTTGTGAAATGACTGCAAACATGCTGTTTTCCAGATGTTTGACGAGACAGTAAAGAAACAGCACAAAGAAGGGTCAACAGTTTCCGTCAGAAACTCTGCTGGGTTCCACATGAAAAAAACCCCAAACCCCAACATTCAGATCTCATAAATTCAAGGGACTCTGTGCAGCTGTCAAGCTATTTAGACTTTAGAAATAAAACGCAAGGTTCCCCTGTCATCTGCCAAATTTCACTCCATCGATAGGTGGTTAAAAGATGTTTGACTGTTAACATTCTACAAATTTCCTAAAACCATTATTACCTCAAATGAAAGAGACTGCCTGGGAATCACTCCTCCTGGTAAAAGCTATCTGAGGTAAGCAGGGCTGCATCCTCTGTTTGCTTATAAATACAAATCTTCCCTGAACTGCACGAAAACAAAACTCTGCAGGAGAAAACGATCAAAAAGAACTGGAAGAAGAGATGAAAGAAAATAGTAGCTGCCAGGCACTTCCCCTTATCCCCACCATGCCAAGAATCCAAGAATGACCAATACTATTGCCACAAGGAATATCAGCTTTTATTTTTCATCATCTAATCCCCCAGCTGGTGTCAGACAGACAGATCACCCTGTTGATCATGAATGCTGCTACCAGCACAGGGCCCCTGGAAGCTGCAGAGAAGTGGTCATCTTTGCATGAATCCATCAGGATCGGCAGGGCTGGAATTTAATTTCTTTCCAACTCTACTTCTTCTCTCAGGACACAAACCTGTCCTTTTGGACGAGACCATCAGGAGCAGCAATTATAAGACTATTCTCGCTATGCTTTTCTTCAGTCCCCTTTTCCACTCAAGCAATTTTTACTGAGTACATTACTTGTGATGGGCTGGGTGATACTTTTTACAGAAACTGGATAAATTAATCTTGAATTTCTGCATGTTTCTACATAGGAAAACACCAACCATAATTTATAGACAGCTCTGCCAAAATGGAAACTATGGTTTCAGACCCGCTCATTTGTTAGCGTGTGATCCACTCAATGTAGGATCACTTCAAATGCCTTTTAAAGACATGTGGCTTAGTCCTACCCTGTGATGTTTACAAGGTCGCCTGCAGCTTCCTCACTCAGCTAAGGGGAGTAGTCAGGCTCCTGCTTCAAAACCAGCACAGGCAGGGATTACCACAGCCTGTATGCAAACTTGCATCCTGCATCCGTGAGGTTCTGGATGCAAGAAAAGACACCCCATGAAGATGTTCTACACAAAGATACCGACCAGCGTGATTATAGTGAATTATGGTACGTCTTTATGTGAAAGTGACACCACTGAAAACATTTTAACTCCAGACAGAGCATGCATCTGTGGAGCTACTCTAAAACTGCTTATTCTGTTCTAGCTGCACCAATCAATTCCCCCGCAGACAAACCCCAAGCCTACAATGAATTAATTCACTGTATTCCGCAGCAAGTAATAGCCAGTAGTTGGCAGCACGGTCCCTCTACCTCAGACACATGCCTTGGGGAAATCTACCCCGGCTGGCAGAAAACTGCATCTAATGGTATGTTAAGAACATTTTTGTTCTCCTTCTCTGCAGTAATCAGGGTAAAAACTTAGTGTGCTCTGCCTGCCTCACTGTCATAGCAGGATACTCTTCTTCCAGGAAAGCCTGACAGAAAAGATGAGCTGGATTTCCCCATGTTAGTGACTCAATAAAATCCCTGGCTTGTCTTTTTCTGCGTTATTACAGCATTAAAATATTGCATGAATTGAAATATATACTTAATTTTATTTACAGTGAAGGAAATCATTCGTTTGGTTGTGAAAGAGTTAATAAGGAAGAAAATCACACACAGTGCGTGTTAAAGGTTAGAGGAATAATCAGTCATTTGAAAAACACTACATAAACATTTTTCCGGATGCAATTTTCAGTCCAAGGATACATTTCCCAGTAGAAATCAGCAGCTAAAAAGGAAATCATTTAGTCTCCATAAGTGCCAAATTGTATCCTGATTTTTCCTGGTCTGGCTCGACTTTCAAAACTAGTGGTTCAACTTCTGCAATCTTTCACCCAATGACTATATAAACACATCCTTATAAGACAGACATAATCCTTGGGTGGGCCAATTTATGTTGGATTATGAAAATACTTAAAGTACAGAATCGTATAATGACTGTTGTCCTTTGGTTTTCACTAAACGGAAAAAAACCCCCACTAATACAGACAGTCTACACTGTTTCAAAAGGCAATCTGCGACATTCTTCTTTTGCAACTGTGTCAACATCTTTTGAAAGTAATTAGGTACCACTAAATTTATTATTTCTTTATCACAAGCTCTATTTTAATGTGACATGTATCTATTTTGAGCTTTCACATGTAAAAAAAAAAATCTCTGGCAAATTGTCTGCATATCAATGTGGTGAGTTACCGCACAGCGCGAGCGTACGCTGTACCGCATGATTGGAGTGAATTAAGTTGTTACGCACACCAGCCAGAAAAACAATTCTCACTCTCAAAAATACTTTGGCTACTCTCTGTTTGGTTAAAGGTTATATAAATAGTAGCTTTAAGAAGGATAAAACAATCTCCATACAAAGCAAACAAATTCATTTGTAATTTACTGCTGTCCGATACACATATACACATACCCACGTATAAATGTATACTTTCAAAAAATTATCTGTTCCTGCACATTTATACTTTCAGCAATGTAACTAAGAAACAATGGAAACTTTTATTCTTTGTGGAAAGGTAAATTCTGTTTTTTCACTTCCCTTCTGAAACTCTAGAGTTTTTACAGGCAACTACAAAAGTCAGCATGCTAAAGCCAACAGTATCCTATCTTCAACACTTACCATGTGGTAGAAGAGAACTTTCCTTTTCCTCCAATGTATAAAGTTATGTGAAAGAAGACATTTTTCTAGTCTATAGAGAGCAAAGAATAAATTATAGTGATAAGATCTGGAAAAGTTTGGTTCGAAGTTAAGAGATTTTCACATCTGTGTCTACACATCCATGTCTTGGGAATAATGTATCTCGAGTACCAGTCACATAAAAATGCAAGAAATTGTTCCTCTCTCAAACGTAGCAAAACCATTCATTGTACTTCTGTCTACACTTTGACTAGTAGCTTACAACAGTGATCTGAGCTAGCAAACTAAAACGTTTCCCCTAATTTAAAATACTATTTAATGTGTGTATGCATTAAAAAATACATAAATACTGACATATACACAACTTAATTCACCATCACATTATTCCCTCTTTGAGCTTGAATAAGTTAATTTATTCATGCTGTTCAAACATAAACTGAGTGATACTGCAGTGAATTTGCATGTAATACCAGGAAGAGCCTGATTTATATCCCTAAAAAGTCAACGACCATCTTTCCCTCAGTTTCTTAGGGCTGATTTTCACACTGCGTTATGAACAATAGTCCAATGTCATGTCAGCAACATCTGAGAAATGACTCCTCATTTATTTAAATAAAAGTGATAATGGTGCAGCCTTTCATAAACCTCATACAGACCTCGTGCGGAACACATGCATACATCATACAACAGGAATACAAGAAATTGTACTGTTTGCAATGCTTTCTTGAAGCTTTCTGTGTCAACTCAAGGGAACGACTGAAAAAAAAAGACGTGCAGCCTAACCCTTGTATGAACATTGTCGTCTTTTATAACACAGCTACTCAGATAACATAAACGCAACATATATGTTAATGCACCATTCCAGTTTTACTCCCATGAAACAGAAATAGAATGAAATAATTTAAGCCATTAAGACTCTAACACTTTTCTCTGGTTGCCTAGTACTATTTATGATCTATTTCAAAGGAAGATTACATTATTAACCCCTAATTCACAGAAATAGTAATAAAAAACCTCATATTCCACAGAACAGTGAAGAGTAACCACATAAAACACACACCGATGTCCTCCAGCTATGAGGACTTAAGTGCCATGCGGTGCAAGTATCTCAGATGCCCACTTTATCCTACTTTTTGACAGGACAAAGCATTCAAAACAGATTCAATAGGGCAGAATTGTACCAGACTTACTACRAAAGTCCCAGCACCTCTTTGAGCCATAAAAGAAAAGATTTTGTTTGAAATCAAGAATTTCTGGTTGACATATTTTGCGTTCCTTTCTCGTTTAAAACACCCTGCTATGAAAGCTACCATTATTTAAAAGTGAAGAAAGAAAAGGGAATTCGCCCCATTTCTCCCCACTCCTCACTTTGCTATTGTCCCCTGTATCTGTTTCCAGGAAGCCATATTCATTAGGGTTAATCTGCCTACTAAATGAATAAACAAAGGATTTCTCTGTCACTGAGAGGCCAGGTGAGCCGATATTATCTTCTAACACAGAAAATCATCCGCACAAATACATCGCAGGAAATTACCTGCTGCAATCCCACACCTGGGATCATTTGGCAAGTAGCTTAGACATGTTGAGTAGATGACTGAAATCAAACTAATTATGTATTTTTTTAATGCAGATCTTCTACCAGCAGAAAAAAGGCCTTTCTAAAAACGCGATGCAAAAATGTCTCAAATGTCTTGGCTTACTACACTTACTAATATTTCAGAAAATTTACTCATGAAAATGGTATATGGATTTGTATAAAAGTATACTGCTTACTTACTAATGACAATTACCTATGGCTGTCTCCAGCAGTGCCCACGCTGCTGCTCACTGTGAAAACATAAAAGTTTACAAATTGTTGCCATAAGAATCTAATGAAAGATACAGAAAAAAGGATCTAATTGAGCTGCAAGAAATACTGACATAAATACAGCACCTAATATGGTAATATAAACCTATGCACATAACTCATTGCACAGACCTAACTCGAAGCACCGTTAGTTATCACATTTCTGGTAGACATCACGGCAGACAAAGAGCTTCGGGAATGTCCTGCACGTTTTGAGAGTTGACACCTGAAGGATAAGCTTCTTGTGTGGAAGCAAATACTGACAGGTGTTATGAGTATGAAGAGAGGTTGGGGGTAATTACCAAAAAAAACCCCAAAGATGAGACAGGAACAAGCACTCAAATGCTTAGATGCAAGTGCGTGAACCTTGCACGCGTTATGGGAGAAGAGGAGCCAACACAGGGATTGAGAACTATGGGAACTGCTGTGAGAAAGGAGGAAGATGAGCTCAGCAGCTGCGATTGGGACCGATGGAGACGAGGGGTAATTCTGAGCATCAAGGAAACAAGAATGGGAGAGGTCACAGGATTCAAGAAAAGAAAGAAGTCACGCCTGGATAAAAACATGTAGACATGAAAACCAAAGTTCACATCTCGGCAATGCTATAGAGGAAGAAAGGCCAGAATTTGAAGCTGGCCTGGATGAATGGTGCTCCCAAAGCTACACAGCAAAGGGCTCCCTTCCCTCCCGCAAACACGGATTCTTTTTGATGTTCCTTATACAGCGAGCAAGAAGAGATAAATTAAAATTGAGAACCTAGAGAGCTCTTTGATCCTATTGCCTGGAAATATGTATAAGAATATTTTATCCAGACGTACTTTTGCTATATATGGAAACCAAATGCTGACTAATCATATAAACCTTATGGTGCCTAAGCACAGCTGTAATCTGCAGCAGAACACTGTCACAACGGCAAAGGAAAATGTGGAAAACTAAGAAGTTAGCTGTGGTGCTGAGAAAGAGGAGAAAATGGTGATCAAAGGAACTGGAGGCCAGATTAGACAAGAGGGAGAGTTTCTAGCTGGTTAGCTTTTAAGATACAAGTGACATATTTATGACTTATTCTTGTATTACTGAACTTTAACAGTCCAAGTAATGATTATCCATTTTCCAAGTTTATAGAAAAATGATTTTATAGGAGACCTGCTGACTCAGGACAATGGTAATAGGATACAAAAGTCTGAATTTTGGTTTATTGGTTTATAGATAGCACCAGTTGGTAGCAATAGAGCCATTTAGAGCTGTTTATCGAGACATGCCATGTGTCTTGGTTGCAAACAGAGCCGCCAGCTGAAGAAGGGGAGGTGAGAGTTGTAACCTGCCCGCTTGGCCTTATGTTTCAGGCACGCACAGGGATGGGGCATGGACAGAAGCACATACATGGCGTCAGCACTCACGGTGACTGCTGGGGGCCAGCATGGCTCGGCAGCAGTCGAGGGCAGCCTGGGCATCACTGCTCCAGTGCAGCTGGGGAATATGGGGACTTCTATTTCTATGGGTACTCCTTATCCTCCAAAATTACACCATGATAATCTGAAGAAATGGAACCAATTTCCCTTTAAAAGGACAAAACATACAGAATTTGTACATTCTTAAAGGGATTTCAATTTACGGGAATGGGATTATATCAATCCCCAAACATCAAGATGGAACCGCTTGGAACTTTTGGTTTTTTTTTTTTTTTTTTTTTTTTTTTAAACTTGCATTCTTGGCTGCTAAGACTTTGTACTGGTGCTTTTATGCTAACAGAAGTTTGTGGAAATACACAAATCCCTTTCACTAGTGACTAAACATCAGGAGAGAACGCATAATATCAATAAATCTACTTAAAAATGGGAGTAACATTCCTGAGTAAATCAACCTCAAGATAAACCTCTACAATGCTACTATTTTATCTTTAAATCAGTTTTTGATAAAATCATATTCCTTTAGGATACATTAGTCATAACATGAGTGACCACAGCATTTAGGGAAATTACTCTACTGCATGTGTGGAAATCCAGTGGACTTCCCACAGCGTGGTTTGGAAGTCCACGTTATCTTGGTTATACCGATCATCTGCAGAACACCTCACCAAGCTACCGCTGGCATGTGACTGCCTTACACTCGCTTTCCAGTGGCATATTAAAGATACCACCTAAGTCCCAGAAAACTAATACAGATCATTGTTGTGCATTGCAAAATTTGAGAGTACAGCAATACATAATACAGAGCATCCCAGTCAGCATTTATTACTGGAGTTCATCAGTCATTTACTGAATCCCCAGTACAAGCAATGGGAGAAAAACGAACTTGAAGAACAGCATTACTTCTTGCTTCTCACTTATCTTAAAGTGCTCATCAGTATGGCATACCTAATTAATGCTTTCAATAGGTGTTAAAAATTCCTACGCTGTAATGCAGTAAATGCATTATGAACAGGCAAAGGCAAGTGGCTATAGTTTAGAAGCACAAAGGTGAGATAATGGCCTTCCACATCACTGAACTGTCAACCTCATTTAGCATAAAGCATGGCATCTGGAGATTTCAAATCATACAGCCGTTTAAAAATATATAGAATGTTAAATTAAATGACAAACACRGGACATGTCACCTTTTAGAGGCAGAAATGTAAAACCAAAGCATATGTTCTCCAACTACATTTGCTTCAGGATCAGCAATATTTTTGTAACCTCATTAGTTTCTCGACTTGGTTTTAAACATGGAAGGATGGATATACAAATAAGTTACAGGTCCTCCACATAATATCCTCAATTATAAGTCAATCTCTACTAGCAAAATAAATTAAGAGCTCTGGGTTTAACTCTTACAGAGAGTCTGGGAGGTGAAGACAACGAGGAAAAATTTCTGCAAGCTGTTAGGGATGAAAGTTACTCTGTATTTTGAGCTCTGAATCCAAGAGGCACGTGTAAGCATCTAAGTTTCAAATCTACATTTACAAACAAATCCTGCGGCTTCTATGTGTGCCGAACTCCCACTGACAACCCCAGAAGTCCCACGTGGTTAGCATGCAGAAACGGGCCCAAGCTCAGCTACCCTGATCGAGGGCCAGCCGCTGTCTGCAAGCGGTTTATCTGTCTCTGCGTGGCATGGAGCCTAAGCTAATAAACTGTAGCTGGCTCCATGCAGAGCTAGCTCGGGTCTCGGCACCGTGGTCTTGTCACCGCTAGAGCGGGAGAGCGCCGTGCCGAGACCACCGGGCAGCTCTGCGGGGAGCCAGCCCGCGGGTGGCACAGCCAGGGCCGCGGGGAAGGTGACAAACCCCACTCCTGAGCATCATCCAGGTACGTCCGCACAGTGCTTCGGCTCTTCCGCTACCTTCGACAGCCCAGCTCCCCRACCCCCTGGCAGAGGGAGAGCGGACTGTGCGCACACCCTCACCTACGTTAGAGGCTGCTACCCATCCGACATATCACTGTACTTCAGTCACATTACATCACTTTAGAGCACGCGTTCAGCACTTCATGGCATGCACAATCTTTCACTGAAGTGTTATTAAAAGGCTATAACTAGGCCAATAAAGCTGAATTTTACTTGTACACTCATAGCAATGGGGAAGCGGTGCCTGCTGATGACATTAAACAAAACATCATACCCACAATTCAAATTCTTTTTCAGCTACCCGCTATATAAGCAGATCAGTTGAAAGTTGCCAATTTAACAAACAACAGGGTAGTGCTGAGTAGTCGTCATGTCAGAGTATTACATTAGATAGAGCTGGTGTCCCCCCATCCTCCCCTCCTCACCCCCCATTGAGAAGTATTTTATAGCGTGAGGAATACTTGATACTGCCTAATGATCAACAATTAATAGTCTTCCTGAGCCCTGATCCAGAGCATCTTTAAGCACACAGTTGTGCCTTCTCCTGAGAACCTGCTTCAGTAAGGATGGATTATCCTTCTTCGCAGGCACTGTAAGACTAGCACAAACCAACCACAGTATAATTTTTTTTGCAAGCCAGATTCTCAAAGTTTCAGTCACATGTTTCATTGGAGAGAAAGGAAAAGGCATCAGCAAAACTTTGAAATAAAATCATGAAATAGTGAAGCACTGCTTGCAGTTTAGCTTATTGTGCATGAAAGTTTAAACTTTGCTTTCAACCTCGGTTTTCCAAACATGCTGTCATTCACTATAATATGGGTTAAAAATAAGACAAAGCAAAGATGAAATGTAAATGATTTAAATGCATGCATATGTTCTTTTGYAAAATGCATAATGCATCTGCAAGGTTTTTCCTCATATTTTGGACACAAATCAAGGGGGAAATGGTTCGCTTATGATATAGTGAATTTTTTATCTAACTTCAGTGGTAAAATGTACTTCCATGTAAGTGTTTCACTGTATACTGTTTGTTGCTGTTGTTTTAGTTTTGTTTTGGGGTTGTTTTTAAACCTTAAATAGGAACACCAAAACCAAAAGACTAACACAAGAGTATTTCTTTTCTTTTCCAAATTCTTTCATGGCAAATTTCTGTTTGTTAAAAAATCCACTAGCAACACAAACAACCTTGTAGATGATCTATGGTCAATTACTGAATTTGACATTTAATCACAAATAAGTTTAGAGAATGTTATGCTTACTTTTAAAATATATTTTAAGTGATGCTCAAACAGTATAGCACTCAGTGATTTGCTCAGCATTCATGCTGTAAACAATATAGCTGAATGCCTGAAGAGGTACTTTTTCAATTAATGCAAATTCAGTTAATGGAAATTGTCCTGGTAGCAAAGAGCTAGCAAGATCCTTACTGCAATGGTGGCTTCTACTGCTTTTTTGTATCAAGGCAAAAATACGTATGTACTATCTTTCTAGAGGCCTCCTTTCCTGGAATGGTATAGTCAGGACTTTTTGCAGGGTCCTAACATTAAAAGACACTACGAATTACAGAGTTTCCAGTTCCTCTACTGCATTTGTCACATCAATGGCACCATAACCTGGAACAAAGGAAAAGTAACGCAAAAGACGACGACAGAGCCAGCTACCAAAACTAATGCTCAAACCCAACCAGATACTCACGAGCAAGCATTTGGCCTCTGTGCCAAAGCCTAGCAAATTCCATGAATTATCCAGAAATACAGGTGGGTTGTACACAGCCAGGGCCAGCTGCATCTGGGACAAAAGCCCAGGCAAGCGAGCACGTGTAGGTCCCACTCTCTCCGAGCAGATGTGAGCTCAAGGGAAAGCAGCTGTGCTGGACGCCCCTATAGGTATTCCACACAGCGCACCCTGCACAAGAGGCACAAATGGTTGCCCGCTGTTGCTGGAGGGAAATATCAGGCAAGAGAGACTTGGCAAGCCTGGGATTTCAGAAGAGGAGGGCCTGCACCCCACTTGACCTGGGGACATGGGATTTTTGATAGGACTATTACAATCACAAGGCTTATAAAATATATTTGGAAAGGCTTTCGTGTTGGTTTTGGGATAGCATACGAAGGCCCCAGGAATCCACTCTGAGGCCTTAAATCTGTGGCCAAACTCCAGCAAAAACCATATGTTAGTCATATTACCACCTTTTTCTTTTCCCTGTTCTTGCTCCGTTTTAAAGGACCACGCCCTGCGCAGTAAATGAAAGACAGCCTCAGGGCAATAGAGGCTCATATACCACTTCTCTTATCTGGAGAAATCCTGTGCTAATGATGTGAATAATCCCAAGTCTGCTTTCTGTCATTTACTGACTGTGACCTGCTTGTTTTCACCTTTACAAGGGGAATAGCACCAGAAGGTTTATGTACACAAAGTACTTGGCTTTATGTGCTCCCTTTAAGACTCTGCGTTCTTTTTGGAAGGAGGCGAGCCCCAGGCAGGCTGTCCCCAGCAGCCAGCAGTGGTCAAGACTGTAAGAGATCTCATATCTGCAGAGCCCCCACAGCTGCAGGCGCTGCCAGTGACTCCGTACGTGCACACGAGAACCGGACGAGGAGGAGGATGGTGACAAACAGGGGCTCCTTTCACCCCGCGCTCCCCTTCCCGGCTCACCCCACGCATCGGCTGCTCTCTGCAGCAACTGCTGGCTGGCACCAGCTTTGGCTTTTTGTAGCACTCCGCTCATAGCTAGAGTACTAACCGGCACCCAATTTAGCTTTGGTTCTAATAAAAAGTGAAAGTTAAAAGCAATGCAAGCAGCAGATAAAGCACTATTAAAAACTGGCTGGGATCATGCCAGGGATGGAATCCAAGGCAGGGGGAGGAGCCAAGACAACTGCAAGCCGATGGGTATTTCACAGTATTGGGTAATTAAGAAAACCAAAATATTTTCCATCTGTTTTTTTACCCCTTACGTCATTGAGGCAATAAAATATATACAAGTACGTACCAACAGACTATATTTCAACTTAGATATAAATATTTATTTCCAGCAGAGAACATCCTTATTTCAGCAAGAAGACGACAGGGTGAGGCGGCTGCGATTATAACACCCTCAAAGTATTAAACTGCACCTTAAAATAGATCAAATGCCTGGCTAATTTATCACACCAAATAGCTCAGTTTTATATGGTATAAATCCACACTTCTGCTCACTCATCCATATTACACTAATGAACAATAGCTAAAACCTGCTGATTTTGGATTAACAATGGTGAAAATAGGTGCATATGCTGACATTACATTAAAAAAAAAAAAAAAAACACCACATGAGGACTGATGCTCTTGTTTAAAGCTATTTCAGTATAGATCCAGATATAGTCTGTGTAGAGAGTTTGTGTAGAGTCTTTCCACCATGAGCAGTGGGTTGGACCAGATGAACTATGAAATCAAGACATTAAACCTGTAGTGACTCATAAAAGAAGAAGCTTTTGTGGCTCTGGAAATATTAAGAAGTGTCAAACATTTCATTATTACATACTGTTTTACATTGTGTTTATTATCCACAAAAAAATATATTTTCTGTAATATGAGGAAATACAAGCGAGAAGAAAATTAGCAATTCATATTGAAAGTAATTTCTGGTATGACACTGGTGGCCAGCTCACACGCTGCACAGCTGAGAGCTCAACGGCTGCGCAGTAAACCAGCAGCTTATCAACTCCTTCCTCAGTTTCTCCTTCCCTTTTGTGCAGTGTTTTGATTTAAAATGCAGCACTATTATCTCACTACTTGGAAAAAAGCAAAAATTACAAACGAGCCACCATACTTATGTTTAAAAGCTATTTTTGCCATCTAATGAAGAGGGGAATTAAAAAAATTAGGATTCACTGTGAAACTAGGAGACATTGCTTAGCAGCTGCTGCACCACTTCCAACTGTCCTTGAAAAACCAAACCCAAAAAACATTCTTGGAGACTGCTTCGTGCCCAGTTTTACATCTGCAGATTTAATTGCTCTGAAGAGGCCATCACAACCTATAGTATTCAGGTACTTGCTGTGCTCTAGGGACATGGACATCAAGCCTCTTGGGGTATTTTACAGGCAGGAGGAAGCTGAAAAACAAAAGGAAGAGTCCGCAGAGCCCTGAGGACAAGGGCTGATGTTCTGGAACAGCTCCTGAAAGCAGGGGAGGACAAGCTGGAGGATCTCAAGAGGACCAGACCCAGCAAGCGATCCTGATGGTTAAAAACCTAGCATCTGACAGACCCTACAGTCCAAAATGGAGGAGATACACTTGAAACAAGAAATAATGAAGCATATTTAGAGGTTTTTCAAAGCAAACATGGAAAACGGTGAGCAAATACTTTGAAGGATAGCCTAATTTAGTGAAATCATTAAATAAGAATGTCTCTGTTATAAACTGGAAAACTGTTTCTAAATGAAAGCTTTCCCTTAAACAATATTGACTCTAAAATTCATTTGCAGGTGGATGTTCACATACTCTTCTTTTAACTTGCACATCTAATACCATTTTAAGAACATTTCAAACAGTCTAGATTAATAGATGAGCTTAGAATGTATTACAAACTTATAAAAATATCAAGATTTGTAAAACGATTCCTTTAAGCACTGTATAAAAAGAGCAGAAATGTCAGTGAACATGCTTCTTTGCAAATACTGTGCGGTGTGTTATTTCTGTGCAATCTATAAAAACACAAGTACAGACACTGAGGTTTCTGGATCTCTTGTAAGTTTAACAGTAGCTAGGAGCTCTTAGATCTCAAGCTATAATAAATATTGTATCCTACAGGAGCCCATTGGGAATCTCAGCTCATGTGTTGTTCCATAGAAGATTGTGGTGTCAGACATGATTAGAATCAACATTTTCCACTTATTCGGAACTTTAAAGCTACCTACACAGAACATTAGCAACAACTGTTAATGAAAGACAATTAAGGAGTACATACAACAATCTTATATTCAGAATGAATTTGCATTAGCTACTGATATACAAAATACCTACTGTGCATTTTGGATTTCACCCGCCCCCCATAAACAAACAGAAGGCGTTTATATGCTTGGACCAGACCATGCTCTAGCACACTGCTATTTTTCAGCTGACAAACCATTATATGAACTGAAGGTGGCTTCCCCAACTGAAAGTTAGTACGTAACACTTAAGCAATAAGACACTCCACTGTCTGCATTAATGGACCACTGGAACACGCGTCAAGTGGGTTGTGTGACATGAGAACAACTGTCTTTGAGCAACAGAGGACCGCACCAATGACCATTAACGGGGCGCCTGGAGGCCTCACTGCAACTTATCTTCATATATAAAGAAAACCCCCATTACCTTGTATTTGGTTATTACGTTGGTTAGGTCACAATTACGCTTTCATCTAGCTGTGACGTCAACATGGAAATTGCTGGGTTTCTTGTTTGTTAAAGTTCCCTGGGAACTATCAAAAATCACATCAGCAAGGTGATCAGCCTTTGGGGGATTAAGCACCTTGAGTAACTTCAGTTGCTTAAAGTCAAATTCAACCTAACACAACAGTGTCTAGAAATTGTTGATTTTTGATTTTCACTTGCATCTGTGAAACTAACTTGCATGTCACATCATTTTTTTTTTTAGCTGATGGACACTTATGTGTCAAAGCACAACCACCTTAGAAGAGATGATTAGAAGAGATGAATTGCTTCAATTACTACGAGCCTCCTCAGCCAAACCAAAGGCAAACTGGGATGAGGAATAACAGTCTCCTCTGTCACTAGCAGGGTAGCAGCTACCCCACACCACTACATCGTGCTGAGCAGAGTGAGTTCCCATCTCCAGAACTGACAGACTAACCCACCCACAACCATCATAGGGAGGCAAAAATAAATGACCATACAACGATTCTGCTGCCTTTCAGTCACTGTTCTCATGCCCTTCCTCTCCAGTATACTTCTCCTGCCTACAGAAAACACCCACCAGTGTTTTAAGACATTAATGCTACTCCATGTATCCCTACAGCTGAGTCTTTTCCCAAGCCAGGCAATGATCCAGCAGCAAGTGCCCAGTCAGTAGTGTCAGGTCATTTTAATTTCTCTTCACATCTCCATAGTCTATAGGGCATAGCTCTTTCTACATGTAATCGTGTATACCGCATTGGCATCTTGGAGCCTGTTGAAGTCAGTTCTGTCTTAAGGCTCTCTTCAAAAATCATCAGATAATATTTTCTCAAATTAGATGAAATAAATCAAGTTGAAAAAATTGTAAGTATAAGAATTTTGTATCACGCAGCTCATGCACACACACACATTCAGCAAGACAGACGAATAGGGTGGAGAGAGTATGAGCACATGCAAGTGTGTGCTATTGCACTGAGAAAACAAAAAACCCCTGAGTATATCCCACACACTATCATCATTCTAGGAATAATACATAAAATGCTTGTCAAATAAGTAACATAATAAGTGTTTTAAATAGATATCATATTAACAGAATTTGCTCAGAAGTTATTCCAGGAAAGAACCATAACTTAAACTCATTAAATTTAAGCTGACAGAATGTAGAAGCACAAAACAAGCAGTGCTGGGTATGTGGTTTTGCTGTTACTAAACAGGTGATGCCCTCTAAGAACAGCTTGTTATATGACCATTATTAAAACCTCTCAATTGCTGTGAAGAATAGACCAAGGGCCAAATCTCTTCCTTGGCTTCAAAGCTCAGCATTATACTCGGAGGATCTGAGTGCAATCTCTATCTGCGACAACAAACTACCTTTATACCATCCAGGTAATTACAGGTTCAGGTCAAGGACTCCAGACCATATTGATTACATCTCTCTGCAACAAGGACCCTCCAGCACTGGCCGGCTCCACTCAAGCAGGGCAGCTCAAGTATCYGTGACGCCAGGACTCCCCAGGCCCTACCAGCGCCCGTAACGGGAAACCAGCGACCGCTCAGGCCTGTCAGTTATTGCCTGTGGCAATAAGGACAGCCTGGGAATTCATAATGTTGGTGACTTCATCTGCCAGCTGCATTCACACATCTTTACTACCTGAATAACTGATCTCCGCTACTCCAAGGCAGCACTTTCTGGTGTACAGCATTTGGGAATAAATACTTGATCGCGCATACGACAGAAAAGAGCTCAGATGGTTTAAGGTGTGACAGCAGAAGTGTTTATTAAATTCCAAGTGAGAGCATTGCTGGACAGTAAAAATTTGTCCCATGGTCCCTATCTCACAGGTGTGGTGATTAACAATAAAAGATCCTTCACAGGCAGAGGGGAGGAAGGGAGGGGAGGGGAGGCAAACTCCATCCCCCACAAAACCCAAGTCAATTCTTCTGTTCATTAAACCCTCTGCAGGCAACAAGCTATCTTGTCCATGACCAGCCAGGAGCACACAAAAGAAAGGGAAGTACTACATTACAAGCCAATTTTAAGTGAGCATTGATTGAAGTAACCAGAAGAGAACTTAGTATTGTCAGAGTTTCATACAACAGTAATAAACAATCTTCATTAAAAAATGATGGGCGCATCCCTAAGCAGCACAGCACATGCCAGGTTTTAGAAAAGACCATAAAGGTTCCCCCCGCCCCACACACAATGAAAAGAGAAAAAAAAATGCTCAGGATCTTTTTCTTCTACAATTTAATTTCATTCATTGAAATCCTTCCCACTCTAACTTCTGTATTAGTCCTAAGCAAGAAAGAAATGGAGGTAGGAAAGGAAAAGGCTGATGCAAAACAGAGATCAGACAACTTCTTTGTCAACACTTTCCTACTCTGCTGACAATGCAACAAAATCATTACCTGACTGATGGGTAAGTGTCAAAAACCTCTTTGTATGAGGGAATAAACAAGGCTTTTCATAAACACACACACAGATGCATGCACTTTTTTCTAACTGAGCAGGATTGAATTAACAGCTATGACTCAGTGTACCTGAGTACCTGAGCCCTTCAACACATTTGTTACAGTTTAAGGGAAACGCTTGCCCTTACAGACTCAATGCAGCTGTGCGATCAAATTTACTGTGATCTGGAACTGCTGCAAAATCCTTTCTCTAGAGGTTTTCTATTTCTGAAAGTTCAGAGTTGTTGTTCCGTACAGATATCCTAACCTTCCTACACCTTTTAATTTCTGCATTGTTTATTAGTAGTAGAGTTCTATCAGGTTTGATTTTCAAGTATGTAACATACATGACACGCATCTTTCATCCACAGGTTATAGTACAAAAATTCAGAGAGGTGCTTGGAAATATTCAATTACATGTCTAGCCTATGCTTATATTTTCTAGATTAGTCTCCATCATTCTGTAGATATCCTCAGCTAGCCGAAAATCACATCTAAAGCTAGTCACATTGAAGAAAGGAACAGCATTCAATGTATACAGGTAATGTGAAGTTTTCAAGTCATGCCTTGGTCTTCTGAAATAGAGGCAGCTCATTCTGCAAGAACTATTTGTTTTGTTTTGGGTTTTTTTGGTTGTTTGTTTTTTTTTTTTTTTTTTTTTTTTTTAATTGCACTACAGATTTCTGTCTCAGGGTTGGTTGGTTTGGTTGTGTAAAGAGTGTGACCTTCAGCTGCAGCATCTCCTGCAGACAGGGCACTTGTAAGGTTTCTCTTCCATCTCTGGTGCCTAATAAAGTCTTAAATGTAACCTGACTTACTAAGACTTACCCCACCTTTGTTAAACCCAATGCCACCAGCCGATAGCCTCAGCACTTCTTTGGAAAGGATGGATGCACAGACACACAAGCATACATGCCTGCTTGCTACACACGGTGTGCATTTACTATGTGTACAGTAGTGGTTCTTTTGCTGCATTATTATTAAAGGCTTCCTGCTTTATACAGCTTTAAACTCAGTGTTGTCCCTTTAACATTTCTAACCACCAATCTGGAATAGCATCTGGAATTACAGTGCATCTAATCCTTGAGGGTACATTCTCTCTGTGATGCATATGACTAAAATGTGTGCATTGAGGGACAAATGTCCAGTAGCTTTAGGTGACTACGTTTCTGCAAACTTTTCTTAAAGATTAAAAAAAAAAAAAAAAAAGAATATCTTAGCAGAATTTTAACTCGAGATAACCATATTGAAATACGCATTTTTTTTAATTTATCCAAGTAATCTTTACAGATACAGCCATCCACCTTGAAAATGCCATTGCAAATTTTCATGATTGATTTTCACATATTAGAGTTTTGTACTTTTTAAATGAAGATTTTTGCAAATGATCTTGTGAGAGAATATTGCCATTAGTATACCATAGTTTTACAGACATGTGAAAATCATGATAAAAAAAAATTACACAAATTTCAGAGTTGTCACCAAGCGCGGAGAAGGAAGGAAGCTATCAAGAATGGCAGAAGAATAATGGGAGATGATAACATGTACTTGAAATCTTTTGATATGAAGAAAAAGTGATGGAGTTAGATAAGAAGAGGCGCCACGCTAGTTGCATCTCTAAGCAACAGGCAATCAAACAGCCAGATAAGCATCTTCATAAAGCGCAACAGACTCGAATGCATGGGTCATAACTGAAGAATCACTTCCTGGTTCAGCTTAGGTAGTAAAAATTTATTACCTACTTAAAAAATCCTTCAAACCTAAAAACATATTTTCCAATAAATTTGTTTTCCATAAAGAATGTAAGCCATTTAGGGCATGCCTTGGTAATAGCAGGAAATGAGAATACTTACAGTAGTGGACTATAACACAAAAAAATGCAATGTCGTACATGAACAACATTTAAAAATAAAACCTGTAAGATTCAGAGCTAAGCTTCATGTAATTTTCTGCACATCTTAAAGGTGGGAAGAAAAGAAAGTAAGCATAAAATACTCTTCTTCCCTTTGCTGGGCTCTGTTACAAGAATAGCACGAGGTGTCAAAAAACAGTGCATGTTTTTTCTTGTGTCTCCTTTATTCTGTAGCAGAATTCACACCCCTATACCATCACACATAATCTGGCATATCTACCCTAAATTTGGACCAATAATTTCTGCATGGGAAAGGACGAGGATCAGGCAATATGAAAACTGCAAATAGATGGTAAAGTCCCCGAATCAAAAATCAATTCAAATCCAAACTGTCTGGCAGTGAAGTTAAATAAAATACTGCTATCAGCATGTCCCTAACAAAATCCATGTATTGTTTATAAGAAACTTATGAGGTGTTATAACAAAACTGAGTCACTGGTACAGTACTGTATTTACTGTACAGTAAATATATTTTCAGTGTCATAACAATGTATAGAATTGACTTTGGCAATTTTAATATGAACACACATGTTAAAGGCATTACCAATAGAGCTTCATCACATTCACATGAGCCATTTCATATTAAGGCCCCATCCACACTACARGAAAGGTTGTTTAGCATACAAGAGGTACAGTCCTATGTGGTTCATTGTTTCTATTGTAGATGGAATAACACAGTTTTAGAATGCGTTATGGTTACAGAACGGTTATATTTCAGAATTAATACACATCCCTGCTATAGGTAACGGCACCGCTCCGTTCATACACAAGAGGGAAAAAACCAGCCCTGATAATCCAGATATCTCTATCTGTATCAGCTGGCATAGTCACATTGATAGTGAAGAACAGCTATGCCATTAATCACTCTGAATCTGAAGTGTCAGATACACAGACAGGAGCACTCCTATGATTCAAGCCTGTAACCTTTTAGGGGTAATAGGCATAGATGAACTAGTCCAAAAAATCATAACTGATGCATTTATGTTTTCTTCTGTATCAAACAATTATTTTCAAAATTACTTTGCCATGTACTAAAACAAATAAAATTCCCTTTAAATAACCAGCATCAGATGTTTGTCTAAGCTCAATGTGAATTAATTTAACAAGTTCTAAATATTTGAAAATGGAATTTGTAATGACAATCCTCAATACCCAAAGTAAATTTAGTTATTATTGAACTCAGTTATAAACACATCTAAGAAATATCCTGTAATACCCAAATAAATTAATTTGGCAAACAATACAATATCTTGGACTCAGAATTTATATCAATGGCAAACAGAGTCTGGAACAGGAGCTTTTATTTTAGCTCTCTTTAAAACAACCATCAGAAACCAGTTCCTGTATGTATGTGTTACAGTCTCTTTTTACAGTTTAACCTCAATCCAATCAGCAGTCTCCAAGGATTTTCAAATCGCTAAAGATTAAAATCCTCTCTGACTTGACTGTTTGACTAATGCTGTGTGTTTAATAATTCTACTTGTGAGAGATTTTATTTGACAAAATCCTGCTGTGTGGACCCTTCAGACGCTATACAGCTGTACTAGAATATAAAGCTCTGCTGTCCTTGTTTCTTTATACAGACTATACCCCACCACTGAGAAAAAAAGAAAACTTTATAGTACATATATTACTATGTTGATATTAACATAACCACTGTAGTATTAAATTTACACGCTCTTTTAGAGCAGAGTAGTGAAAATGTGCCTATTACACAAACATTAGATAAACTATCCTGTTGCCTTGACTGTTCACAGAAATTAATTACGTTTATGATTACATTTCAATGAAAGCTATTTTATAAATGAGATGGAGTGGTAATATTCTATGCTTTAGGCATTCATTAATAAAAGCATTTCAGTGTTAGTATTTGCAAATGTTCTGCTTTTTAGTTTAGGCAGTTTTTAGCATTCTACAGCTCATGTTAAACTTAATGTAAATATTGTGTTCATATCTTACCACAATGCTGTGACTTCAGATTTGAGTGGTAAAAGGAAAAAAAGTCATCATTATGGTAGCTCTCAGTAAGTTGTATAAGACAGCACTTACCCTATTGCGCAGCTGAAAATCATGATATCCTTTTAAGTATATGGCAACGGTTAATAAACATGTTACCAGACAAAAAAAGACAAGGTTGATGAATGCAATGAATATCAAAGAAAACATGAAATCAACATGTTTCTACCTGAGGTAGCATCAATCACTGTTGAAACTCCTCTGCGATCAGAAACTGGACGAGATGACCCCGGCATGCTAACAGGTTCTGAACGAACTGGCTGAATCCTAAATAATAAGTTATAGTTACCACCTGTGTCAAAATCATTGCTCATGAGGGCTGTAATTAAATCACAAACCTGAATCAGCTGAACCAATTAAGCAACTATTTATTTTTAAATCAGCCAACTGTTGAAAACTTTTGTTTTCCTTTGCTTCCTGGAGCCAAGCTCTAGATAATCCATCCAGAGACAGATTGAGACTCTACACAAAGTGAGTATCCCCAAACTATGTCTCGGACATGAGCTCTCAGAAAGCCTCAAAGGAAAATGCTCACCCTATCCAAACTGGTTAAAAAGCCTCTATCGCCCTCCTGAACAGCAGCATTTTCTTTGTCAGTTTAGGAGAAAAGACACATATGTAATTGTCTATTCCTTTTGTAACAGATACCTGTATTAATTTTTTTTTTAACTTCTGCTTTCTTTCTGCATATGTATACATATATAAAATTAAAAAAAAAATATATATTTGACAGCTATATCCTTACTTGTGGAAGTAATTACATGCAAGGAGAAATCACACATTTCAAAAACATGTATTTTCAGTCCAAGGACAATCTGCCCAGTTTTAATGGGATTAGTCATATTATCCATCTCTCTTGTTTTACTCATAAGAGTTTCAGACAGAGTCCCAAACAATCCAAGTCCATACCACAGAACTTTGGACTTCAAATCACATGCAGAGTCAGAAGCATGGAAACTCGTTAAATCTTGAGAGTTACCGGACAGGACACAGAAACACATGGTGCATAAAGCACTTCTACAAAATCACTAGCTATCAGTAAATATAAACCCACATTTACCTTCGCTCTGCTTCCTTCCCTTCCCTAGGCCCACCCCCTGCCCCCAATTCCAAATCAGCCAATGTCCAAAACCAGATGAATTAAATACATGAAAAAGAATTACAAGGAAGGAAGCAAAGGAAGGGGAAAAAAAAACAGGGAGGGGAAAAACATTCCAGAAGTTCACTTACTGTTCCAACACACTGACCGCTTCGCAGTCAGCATCTAAATCTAAGGCATAAAGCTCCCACTCATGTCTGAGAAAATGAAATTATTAAGCAATGCAGAATCTGTGAAAGCCAAGATGACGCTGAGCAAGGCCACCAGACTTTGTACTGGCTTTCACTGTCATTTACCCAAGAAGGGGCAGCAGAAAGCAATCTAAGCTGCTTGGCCTGGATGAATTTTTATTGTTGTCGAGTCACATGCTCTTCTAAGACTTTCATCTGGACAAGCTTGATGAAAACTATTACACGTTCTACACAGATGGCCTCATTTAAGCATGAGGCAAGTTATTCACACAACAAATGTGAAACAGCTTGGAAATTGATTTTATTTTTACCTGAGACTGTTGAGATCAAGATCATCTGTATCAAAGTCCAGAAGAGGCTGCGGGGTATCACTTGGACCATGCGACTGCAGCACTGAAGAACTGGATGAAATGACGGTAGTTTGGCCTGAGGGATGGATTGTTTTGAACTGGAACTGTGGGCCCATCCATAGGCGTCGATGAGGTCCGGTGTGAGTCACTATTTCGACCTGTGGGAAGATGGGGAAATGCTTAACAAAAAACTGCAATATATTGAATGGTTCCTTCAATACACTGAACCCCCAGAATCCTGCTGTTCTCAAGCAAAAAGAGTGTTTTGTGCCATCAGTTTGGAGGAACGCTGAACAAGGGAAAATTCGGAATGCCTTTGCTAGAGCGCGATGCTCTAGCGAAAGCCAAGAGCTTCTTGCGGAGCCTTGAAAGCCCTTGAACCACCAGCTTGAGGACACTGCACCCCGGTTCTTAAACTGTTCCGAAGACCGACACTCCATCCTGGCTATCACTTCACCTGATCCTGTTTCATTCCTCCCCTTGTCGTTATGAAATACACACTATAACTCAAATGCTAAAAAGCTACCCTTGTGGTGTAACAAATAGGGGAACACATTTCTGTCTGCACCCATAAGGAGTAGACGGAGGATCTGAAAGTCTACCTCCCGCAGATAACCTCAATCCTGACCAGGTCAAGGGATGCACTTCTTAAAAGCAAGCTGTTACTGCTTTGTTAGGGCTGCTTTCTAAAAGTTCACACGTTAAACAGCACTGCTTCACATGTATACCGTGCGAACTGTATTTCAAATCAAAGCTCATAATTACTGTTGGCATATCTGAGGATACCGCTGGCAGAGACCATCTTGCTGGAAAGCAACAAGAGTTGTAACGGAGAGCAATGTGAAGTGCGCTGTGAGACACTGAACAGCCCAGGTCACGCTCATTACTATGCAGATGTAATATAAACATATATGTGCAACACATGGAGTTTTGAAGGGCAGCTACACACACGCACATATACATTCATTTAACCAAAATTCCAACAATTAAAATAGAAGGGTGTTTGCTTGCAGTGAACAACCACATACACATTAAATAATAGGTGTATATGAGATATGTATCTGTACGTATGCTTATGTGTAGATATACACACAGACACAGAAGCTTCTCAGTTCCATGCCTAACTCCAAAAGGCATAGAGAACACTGACGGTGTGTCTAACAAACAATAATTTCAAATATTCAGATTTTCCTCTAGGTATTGGCTCCCAGTAAGAGTCTAAATATAACTTATTTCAAAAAATAAGTTATTTCAGTAAATGAAGTATCCAAAATATTTTTAAAATGTCTTTTCACGCTGATTAACTATAAACCAGATGAGAGTCAATTCTGGCAAACTCTTAAATAAGCCAACTATAGGAATGCAAACAACCATGAAAATTTAAGATGGTAACATTGTTGGAAACATGTATGATCAGGAAAATTGGGCCTTGTAAATAAAAGGGTAAACAAAGCATAAGTCTTCTGTAATACAACTTTAAAAATAAAAAAGAGCCTTTAAAGATCAGAAAAAGGAAATATGAAATGAAAATATTATGCTCTGGTGAACTCATACTTTCAAGATGACAAAAATAGACTATTAAATTCCTATCAATTTCTGCTAAAACAATGATCAGCTTCACAGCAAAAATGCAATTTAGTGAGGAAATTAATGAAAATATATTTTTGTATATATATGACATAGATGTGTACTCCTTAAGAAGCAATTTTGAGCACTGGATAATGTTGTTCTAAGTTCTCTGCTAACGTAAGACGACAAATGCACAGCCTATTTAGCACTATTTCCATCTTTGCATTTATCTTGGCGTAACTCAGATTGACTGTAGACGTTTCTGAGGCAAGTAGCTTTTATGTAGCAGTGTAAATTAGGCCACAGATAAAGTAGTCTGTATATTTTAAGCTTGAAACCATCAGTGTCACAGAGCCGAGAGGTAAACAGATGCCTTTGCAATTTTACTGAGGCTACGGCCAGATGTTCCTATTCACTCTCCTGTTGTGTGCAGGACAAACATATTGTATCTACTTCACACTGACAGCACACATTACCCACTGTTTTAATTGAAAAGTTGAAGTGAAGGGCAGTGTTTTTTCACTGCATGCTGTTACTGTTGATAACAACACTTTAATTCTGAAAAACATACTTGCACTTTAGGCTTAATCTAAAGTGGCTTGCTTAGAGAATGCTAGCATCTTCATGCTCAAAAGAGCTATCATCACTCTTTTCACTTAGCAAAAATTAAACATTCCAGAAGCATTCTCTGAATTATCTGTGTTCTGTTACATCACTTGGTTTTTTTTTTTTCCCTTATAAATTTATTTACTCTTCTAGAGGGATAGATGTGATGAAGTTCAAGCAGTCTTAAGTTCCTTTGACATTTTACATCTTCCAAGAATTAGTTATAAACCAACCCCTATAATGTAGGTTTACCTTACTCTCTTTTTCCCAAGGTTGCCCACTACACCAGAAAGTCACCAGAACGGTAAAATAAGCTAAACTATCCAAACTATACTGGAGAGGATAGGTGGAAAACTACAGGTGCAATCCGGGCCCCAGTGAGCTCAGTGATAAAATTCCTGTTGACTACACCGATTGAGTAGTTTCACCATCTTTATGCTCTGACAAATTAGAGACAGCATAAGCAAATAAGACACATCAATGTGCAGCCACATCTGAAAACTTAGGCCAGGTAAGTGAATTCACATGAATAGATTCCCCAGTGAATGCCGCTCCCGGACCGGTACATGTGGAAACCTAACTTCTCATTTTAGGAAAATGCTGTGTATGATTTATTCACCAGTGGGAGAAGCAAATCACATCCATGAATATTTCATATTTATGCCATACACCCCAGCAACACATTTAATGCATCACTCCCATAACAACATTGTTCTTAAACCAAAGGAAACCCACCTAATTTGTCAGGATGAATTCCATGTATCAGGTACCCTGTAATTGCTTTGGTAAATCCAGAGCATTTGTAATTTTTATTTCTTTATTTAACTCTAACCTTTTATTTCTAACAGGAACTAATTCTCAGTGTATTATTCATGACCTACACTCTTAAACTGAAGTTACGTTTTGAGCCAAATAGTCAAGCACGTACTGAGTTCTTAAAGAGAAGCTTCATTGACTGAAACAAAGCAAGAATGGATAAAACTACAAAGATTTAACCTCATATAAAAATATTCCACCAAGCAGGATAATTTTAGAGCGCTATAGTATTTGTATCTAGCCATAACTCAAAGGAATTACCAATAGGAAATGCAGTAATGGATAACCAGAAACAGAAGAAAGTAAACCAGTTAATCTACCATTTTTATACTAAAAGCACAAGTCACAACTGAAAAGGCATCGTCATTTTGCCAAGCCAACTTCCTTTATCCATGTCTGAAAAGGACCATGTCAGGAGAAAAAGGTAGAGGTAACTTTCTGTTGCCAACGTAAACTTTCTACCTCATCCTGAACTTCCCAAGGATGTAACTTGTGCCAGTAATGATGGGGGCTTTATATGGTTTTTGATATAGCTTGTATAGTTTGTATAAAATGTAAAGACCATCAAATTCATGCCATGTTAAGTTAGGAGTGAAGTCAGTTTTACACACAGCAATACCCATGGCCTACTGGAAGCTTTTTTGAGGAAAGTTATGAATTTTACTTCCAGTGGATACTATTACTGTTTCACTCCTGAACTGGAACTCCCCCAAAAAGCATACCTGTGAAAGCCACTCTTCATCCTCTTGCCCACTGTGGTCAGATGCTAAGCTGTCGTATGACTCATGTCGAGTGATCGGYCCAGGGCTCCCTGGTGGAACCACTGAAAAAACCAGAAAATTGAAAAGTCAGATTTACTGTTAAATGCTTTTAAAAAAAGCTTTTTCAGTAAGTTATTGGTACAGCAACGTATGTATTTTCCTAAATCTGTGACAATATGTTGGAGCACAGAAAGAGCTCAAACATCGACATTAAAAGTGATGAAAAGATTTCTGTTCTTTCACCTGAATGTATRCATACAGCTGCTATGAAAACCTAATTGGCTCTTCTTCTTTTAACCTTAAGTACTTAATGAACATGCAGAACAGCCCAATACAGACGACAACCATCTGTCTTGAGGAATTCAACACTGAGAAATGCCACTGTCAATGATGTAAGTCTTTTCTACAAACTTTTCAGAATTTGAACTATGCTAAAGCACACTGACAAACGCTATCCCAAGGCACTGGTACATGTACTGACTTCAAACACAGAGTACTTCTTCCAAGACTTCATGAACTGAACTATCACTCTCATTTTGACATTAATGTAGTTAATTTAAGGCTGGCTTCACAAACAACTTKATTTTTAGGATTTGACTTTTTTGCAATTTAATTGGAAGTGCTTCATTATCATCTTAGTGTCACCTTTTCATTACAGTAGTGACAATACATTAATTAAGAATCCATAACAAAGCGGAGTTTGATGTTTAACTTGCTACAACGACTAAACACTGAGATTATTTCACTAGACTGTAAAATACCAGAAATTCTGTATTCAAGCGTTGCATTGCATTATAGAAATACTGTATAATAATTTTGGACAGATAAGAAAAACACTTTTTTCAGCTGCAGGTGACACTGATAACCAGAAAGATATATTAGTTCAAGCTGAGGGACAAATTCATCAGCGGCTATTAAACACAACAGTCCAGACACAACCTCCAAGAAGCCCATAACCTCCAAACTCCCGGACATTGGAGCATCTGCTTCCAGTCACTACCAGAGATCCGAGGCTGGGTAAATTTTTGCTTTGACTCAACATCAGATCTGTCCACAGTGCTCATTAGCAAACCTTTTCTTGACAGCACCGTGAAAATCCTACATTACTGTAACTGCTCAAATACCCAAGTCTCTACTGTTTTCAAAAGACTGGTAGAAACAAATAACCTCAATTCACAGAGCAAAACTAAGTTAATTTTGTTCCTCTATTCACTACTCTCATTCGTCTTCATATGGACTCACTGCAACAGAAAAATGCAAGTTCTTCAGCTCTGCAGACTGCATGATATCCAAAACCACTTTTAAAACGATTACCATATATACATACAACTTTGGGGAAAAATCACAATTTAGTGTTCAAATGCTACCACAAAAAAGAGAGAGAATCGTAGACTCATTATTGTAAACATTATTATTTCATGATTCCTGGTCCTTGAGTCATTTAAATGTTAGCAAAGCTTACAGTCTAGCTACTTTACTTTCTATGRCAGTAGCATTACATTGCTCTAACTAAAACTTCACACTTGAGAAAGCTGAATGAGTTTAGAAAAAGCAAAATGCAAGCAAGCCCCCCCAGACAATAAGACAGGTGGTATTTTTCACTTTCTTGTACCTGCTTACGGTCAGGGGCCCGTTGGAGGCCTGGATTCAATACTAAGAAACCATACCCACTTTGAGGGAAGAGCATACACCACAAAAGCAAATTAAAAGAAGCAAATGCAACAATGGTATTTTTACTTTGATAAAACAAGAGAGTTTTATGCTATAGCGTTAAGATACCAGACAATCCTAAAATTAGAACCCATATTTTTATATTCACATAATCTAAAAATGACTCAGTTTTTAAAATTGATTTTTAAAAACTATATTATTACAGGGTTGACCTTTATGTGTCAAGTTTCCATCCACTACAAATTTTTACAGCCATGTTGTAAACCCCTAATAATAGGAGTTTATAATGGCAAAGCAGACACAATTGTAACCATAAATACAGAACGGCGCCTCTATAATATAAACAGCACAGGGTTTTCATAAATCCATACACTATATGAAATAAAGGGATTTTCATCCTGTTTGTATAAGTGGGTATCTGAACCCAACCTCAGCTATGGAGCCATTTCTAACACCTCTGCATCGCAGTGCGTCCTTATTCTGAAACCTGCAGTATACCAAATTCAGTTCAGGGCCTAACTTATTAAAGAATTATTTAAAGAGCTATATACATTAGGACCCATTCTTACAAAGTGTCAAGGTTTTCCCATGAGATACTATGCATCTGCCATATTCACTGAAGCCAATACAATTTGTGCCTGCACGTATGTGTACATACACACCTCAGCAACCATAGACGTTATTTCAGTATTGTGTGTTCATCAGTTTTCAGGATAATATAGAAACTACATTCATCTGCTTCATTACAACCGTGACAGATCTAATTCAATGACTCACGGATGTGTCTGTCTAGCCCATATCAAACCTGTATTAAGAAAATACACATACCTTCCTGGATTACAAACAGCTGACGATTCACAGTAAATATCTGAATATGAAACCATAATGCCCACACTTCTTCCTTACCGGTGAAGTTTATATTTGAAACCAATGGAACAAAAACATTATTTTGACACGTTTTGCTGTTGCCCTAATCTTCCCCATATCTCCTGGCTCTCCTACAATAAATTCTACTGACTGCAGTAATGCCTGTTTCTGAGGGCACAGCTGATCAACTGCAGGCTTTCCTGTTATTGAACTCTGCTAACAAACTGTTCATGACTCTAGCAGATGTTTTTGCTTTCAAACCAACGGGAACTTTATGGACTGTTCTGAATTTTTTTTGTTCTTTCTATCCCAGGGGCAACTACTAGAGCTGTCAAGATTAGGGAGGCTGCTATTCAGTGACTAGCTGCAAAAACGCTAGCCCGGGGAGCAGCATCCACCCTGCTTTGTCACCCTATTTCTCCCTTGCGTAATACTCTTACATTTTACTGGAGATTCAAGATGGCTTTACAGTGAAAAAGAAAATCAAATTTAAGAAGAGTTTTGGTCCTACGCTGTATGCCTTTTCCTGAGGAATCACAGCTTTGCATAGGTCTTGCAATAACACACGTTTCAGCGCAGCTTCAGAGCGCAGCATTAACTCTTTCTACCAAAAAGTGACGACATGCTGAATTCCACGAAAAAGCTCTGCCTTAGAGTTCACCAGGAGGGCAACAGTGATAAAGCCTTAGCTGAGGTCAAACCTCAGTAATTTATTTTGCTATTTAATAAAATAGCATTTATGTACCACACCTATCACAAAAGCAGGCATTTAAAGAGAGTCTGGTTTTGATAGCAGGATCCCATAATGATGGTCCCAGCCTTACCACAGGCAAAGCAAGCTCTACTCCCACTGCCCTTAGTGGGAGCATGCAGCGTTTTGTGAGATATGACCTTATAAGACAAGCGATCCTTGCTGGAGATTTGCCATCACTGTACTGCTTATTACAGATATACATATGGTCGTTTTTTTCAAGTTAAAAATGGCCTTGAAGTTATAGGAATAAATATGTCCTAAAAATGTAAAACCGATTCTTTCTTCATTTCTGGGTCACACACCTCTTGCATTGGTATCAAGTTCCAAGATGAGATTAATTTAAGTCCGGAGGGACATTTCCAGGAATTTGAGCTGAAAAGTAATCTTTTATCTTCCAGCTTAATTCTTTGAGAATCTGAAATCACACTGGAAATTATGGCAGCCTCTTACACATCAGTGAAGCTATTCTTTACGCTATAACACAGAGTTTTTTCAATTTCCAAAGAATTTCACTACAATGCAGGATAGCAAATAATAAAATTAAAATTCTTCAAAAGCTTTGCAGCAAGTACTGTTTTTTCTTGCACTCCTGTAATTTCTTTCATTGGGAAAAAGTCACAAATGGTGCACACACAGACAAGGAGCAAGCAAGCCCTTGTCGCACAGAGATATTTTACTGGCAACTGCAGGTGTTTTGTACCTTCCTAAAATAATAAATTCAATGCTTTGTGTCTAAGTTGTGCCAATTTTTAACTTCTTGCTATTCTTACACCAACATCTGGAACAAACATATCTCAAATATCAGAATGCAACTGAGTTTGTTTAATCTAGAAATAAACAAACATGCAGAAATTTGTACAATTACCTGTGGAGTGAAAAAGTACAAAGAAAGTGAGTGTTTATTAAAAATCTAAGGTGAGAATTAAAACATACAACTTTTGTTTATGCTGTTTAACAGGACATGAGTTTCTAAAGCCCACTTATAAATGCAGAAAACCTCCATAAGCAAGCATTCAAGGTCACTTTTTAAAAATTGGAGTGCTACCTACAGCAAAAATCAGAGCTTTGCCATAAATATTTGGCAAGGGGCAAAAAACATCTTTGAGCTGCTCAAAAATAATAGTAGCACCTTTAATCTCTGTCCTCCTTCAAGTGAAAAGTGATCTGCATCAACTCTAAATCTGGAATATATTCCTGTCCCTCCATCCTGACTAGCTCTACTGAACCATTCCACATTTAACTAAGGAAAAACAGAATCTCAGCAAAAACTGTTGTTCTTCAACTTCTTTCATAACTTGAACACTGCCTTCCCATTTTCTACCCTCAAAACCAAAGGTGCAGGTGCTTACAGATAATCTAAGGTAAATTTTTAAAGTTTACAGACTCCCTTCTCTGCAGTTACAGGATTAATCTTACTACTATATTGAAGAAAGATTATTAAAAGCAAGGGTCTGAAAAAAACCCACATTACAAATTTAGTCATTTGTGTGATAATTGTTAGTGCTAGGAAAACTGCACAGAAGTGACTGCGGAGACAAAAGTTTCAACACAAGCCAAAACAAAGGCTGAAATACAGCTGAGCTGATATTCCTCTGGAACTCCAGGACCTGTTTCACACAGTTCAATGACTAAGTATGAAAAAAACCCATTGTTTTGAAACTTTGCCATGATACTTAGTGACAAATAAAGAAAACAAACAATTTATATTAACCTCAAATAATTTGCACAGGCATTCCTGACACGTGAGCAAGACCTAGACAAATACACGTTTGACGAATATTGGAATTAACAAACAGTGGTTTTGTTCATAGATGGGCTAATTATACAATAAATACCGAGACCTAAGAAAAATCTTTATTCATTCAAAGATTATAAATTGTCATCTTTCAGCAGCATAGAAGTGTTGGAACAAAGAAACACTACAGCTCAATCGTAGTGTGCGCACTTATGGTTTTAATTTGTGAACAATAAATCATTAGTTTTACTTAGTTCTGTGTACTCCTTGAACCAAAAGGTTTTAATTTTCTCATTTATATAAATAAGCTTTACACAATTCAATTTAATTGAGAGTTATATATGAAATTCCCAATGTGCTCTTCTCTAAGGGATGTATGTTTGTCCAAATTAATAGCAAACAAAGGCATTTGCAGATTATAAAAACTATTTGTTCTGTGCTGCCTGCTGTACACATGCCTGCAGACACCCAGAGAACTTTCCTTTATTTCAACTGAATACACAAAATTTATAATTTGAAGTAAGATTCTAAAATCTAGTAGAAACAGAAACAGTGTACTCTTAACTAATTCATTAACTCTGAAGTCTATCCTGTGTCCACGTGCAGTCTCTAGCGATGTCCGTGGCAAACAGGTACACAGAATAAAAATTACATATCCCTTGGTTTCATACAAATCGCACACTAACATCTGATTTTGATGTTTTTTCTGTGGTTCCTAAGTTGTATCTAAAATGATCGTAGGTGGTTTAGAGACCTGAGGTAATCACATGCTTGTCAACAAGCTTCAGGAGTACTTCTCTTAAAATTAAGCTCCACAATTTGAATGATTTACTTCATGCTACTTCTGGAACTACTGGCACATTAGTTACATCGTGTTACCCATGACAAGTAGAATGTGACAGTTCTGGTTTAGGTCTACACACAGCCACTTCAAATTCAACAGGTTCACCTTTTTTCCATCTTATAGATGTGATCTCACTTCCGTCAGAGGTTGGTTTCAGTACGCCACAGTCAGATTTGCCATGTAGTTCAAGTCCAACAACTGCTCAGAGAGTTTTACTGCATGCATGTTCCTAAATCTTCTCTCACAGCACATAGCTCTATGACTGTGGGCTCTACCTCTGCTCAAGTCTAACAATAAAGCGAAGACCGGATTTTCATTTTAGACAGAATGCTTACAGCCATGTTTAAAATAAACTGTTTGTAGTTTGGTGATATGCTCTATGTATTTTTACTTGTGGCTATATGTCACTGAACAAAGTTCTGTTTTTAATGCATTTTTCAGCTTGTAAACTTCTGCAGGAGCATGCCATGCAAATTAAAATATCCTCTTTTAACCAAAACTTCTCCCCACTCATTTTTTTCCCCGGTAGGACTTTCTGAGATTCTTATATGCATAAACATCATAAAATTAAGCTAAAAAACCCCTGTAAACCAGGAGTTTATCCAGCCTAACAGTTATTTCACACCACCAATTGACTTACAGATTTATTCATTCATTATTTGTATACTGCCCACAGTTTATTAGGTGCTTTATAGACCATCCATTCTCTGTATCAGCACTTTAATCTTAAAGGAATAGGTAGGTCCATAATCAGGACAGAATTCTCCTTAGATTTTCCCAGCTTTGATGACTGCTTTACTTGCTCCTTACTTTACACTGGTCTGATAGTCAACAGCCTAGCATTTTTTTTTTTTCCCTAAAAGGTGCTGATTAGGTGTTCAGACTTCACCATTACTCCTGGTTGCATTGCGAGACTGGTATGTGTTCACTGTGCTTAACTCCAGCTTCCTTTTCTAAAGTGCCCATAGGAAACCAGTCAAGTACAATGAACATTTGAAGCTGAGCAGAGCTAGAACCTGATATTACTCACAGTACGGAGTATCTTAAGGCTGTTCAACACTTCAAATGCTCAGACTGTGAGCAGACTATYGGTTCTGTACCAAAGGATAACATATATATTCTTTCCTGAGTTAAAGAATAATTTCAACTGCACGAACCTATGGTGAAATCCATCTGATGGCCATCTTTAAAGAATTATGGAAGAGGTAACTATTTCTATAATTCACTGACTTCAAAAGTATGTTTGACATTATTGTCGGGAAAATTATGTTAACCATGGATTACTGTTACAATCAAAGTATGTAGTGAGAAGTCAAGAGGCTTAGTAGTAAATTTTCAAAGCAGTGCGTGGGGATTTACCCGTTTGACTCCCATTAACGTCAATAGGAGTCGCGCGGCTAAATCCCTGTACACTGCTTTGAAAACTGACCCCTTCGTGTTGATGGACCCCTCTCTAAGAAGTTCCAGATGACCATGTAAGAATAGTAAAGAACTGTTTCAGCATGTGCCCTTGTTCATTATTGTTGTTTGTACACATCTGAAAGTATTTTAATTCCCATACGCAGTGCTGTTTCCAGCATTTAGTTTATAAAATATGGATTAAGATGGGCAAGTACTCAGTAATCTGATGAAGCCATGCACATGCCCAGGTGTATATATGCATCAAAAACTTAACATACATTGGCAGCATCCAATGCACCTTACAGAGTTATTTTTTATCCACCTCATCTATATTATTTCACAAACACCAATTATGGCTGAAGAATGTAGCATGATTTACTCCATTGCTCATATGCGATGATGCAGCACTTTTATGAAATGACATCTGCCCTGTTCCTATTTACCCCAATCAGTCCTATGCTCGGTCAGAAATTAAATTTGCTTCCTTTTACCACTTAATCCTGTTTCCTGTAGGGAGCAGGAAGTGCAGGTTACAGTTTTAGGGAAACTTAGTTTTCCCTTAAAAAAGACCATGAACTACAATTTCATTAGAAACATCTCTTCTGGAACGGGAAGGTGATCCAGATTAGCTTGCAATCTGTTACGCCTCCAAGTGTAAGAAGCAAACCTGAAAATTCCATTTTCACTGTTTGTGACTACTGCCAGCAAGCCCCAAATACATGGAACAATTTTGTAAGAGAAATGCATGATTGGAATCAGTTTCACTTGAAATTTTTTAACCGTAGCCATAAAAAATATATATACTATATATTTAAGATCCGCTACAGTTTTAAACACAGTAAAAAATTCCAAATATGAAATATTTTTTAAATTGCCAAAATTCTTCTACAACGTATTTTACCTGTATCACTTATATTTTCATATATACACACACTCATATTTTCATGTAATATTTGGAGAGAATACCTGAGTCAAGATAAACACTTAAGAATTAATTCTCTGAAATTCTGAAACTCATTTTTCTGTATAGAGGAGTTCTCCTCAAAATTTCAAGGAATTATAAATTACTCCCCAAGGATCTGGATTTTTAAAGAACATCTGCACAACTCCTTTGAAACTACTGATGCGGAGACCCAGGAAGTTCTTTTAAAAAGTATGTTGCATTCTTTTATTATATGGCAATAAAAAAGTAGAATTTCATGAAAATGATACAGTAGCTAGAGGCAATTTCAAGTAGAAAGAATAATAATGGCAAACTGAGAATCTAGAAAATTAAAAAAAAATTTCCCACCTGGATAATAAAGTTAAACATATGTACCCAAGTACATGAAATATCAGCTGTGTGCTGGTTGTACACAAAATACCAAAATAACAACACAACGTAGTTTTCCATCTTTAAGTGCATCGTGCTAACTAAAAAAGGGTTAGCGGCAATACTCTTGCTGAGAATAGGGAAAACCTGGCAGAATCATCAAAACGTAACACATCTTGTGATCAGGCACTCACCCAATCTACCAAAAGGCTGGTTTTACATCCGCTCGGCACAGGTGAAGCAGCCTCCCCTATTTGCCCTCCTGCAGATTGCCCCTAGCTCCGCCATGCCCATCTCCGTCACTCTGACTTTTCACGAATGGTGTGTACTTTCCTGCAGTTTTAAGCCCGTAACACTCAATCAACACAATTTTGTGGAAGGGCCCTCATCTGTGGTGCACAGGTACAGCTGAAAGGCCAGTAGTTTAGGCAACATTCATGCGATCAGTACATAAAAATGATGGCAGTTTAAAATGTTAACCCACTGCTTGTTCCAACTCCTCTCCAGGCTTCACAGCACGGCAGCTCATATAACTCAAGTGGGCTTCACCCACTTCAGGGTAAGGTCAGAGAGCTTTGTTTAGATAGCCTTCATCGGCGGATTATGTTAAACTGGCCAACTTTGCTCTGAAGTGCTACCAGTGCTGCTGCAGAACCAGTAAAGCCCAGCAGAGACACAGTAATGGGCAGCTGAAGAGCACTAACTGCTGAAACTACTCCAAACTCGTGTCTGACCGTGGCCATGCAGAGATGTCACAGAAACAGAGCAAAAAGGCTTTGAACACCTCGTAACTACACGATAGCGTAATTGTTGCTACAGAACGGGCTCTGGTTTTGATCAGTTTTATTATTTGAAATYGAGCTCCGTTGTGATAGACATTGAACATACACATAGCAAGATATAGCTCTTGCCCCACAGAACATACTACACATGCACACTATAGTTATGTATACAGTGGGGTACATACCATAACACATATTCTTTCATATTAGTGAGAGAGAAAGAATACACTACTAAATATGCCCACACAAAAAACTACAAGAAGAAAAATAGAGGTAGAAGGCTGGGAAGTGGTAGAACGCTAAACATAATTATCAGCCCCAGTTCGTTAGCCTATTACCAGACCACCATCACGCTCTGCTGTGCACAGAAAAAGGCTTGCAGACCAGAATGACCAGATTCCTCACTGTGTCTGTTCGGTGTTACTCGTATGGCAGCAGTTTGGCTATGATGACATGCATCGTAGTTTGTTTTTCATAGTATCTGTCTTCATAGCACATATTCACACAGTTATTTAATACACTCGCTACTCTCAGTCCTGCTTTCCACTGCACAATATGCACTACCTCTATGTATGGAATTTTTATTTCCATCAATGGAATGTATGAAAGGAATATAAAATAGGCCATAAAGAACCGCAATGTTGCTTAGAGACTAAAGTCTTGCTCAGGGTGCATAGCTTTCATTAGAGGGAGCAGGAAGTGCAAACATGATGTCAGAGTTACAGAGATTATCTGTATAAATTGTGTTATCATTTAGCCCAAACAAACAGTGAGAAAAGGCTAACCCCCTCCCTTTGAAGACAATGAATAGTTACTAAGTTTGACTTCTAATGAAAGCCATTTCAGTAAAAYGCAAGATATGTACAACAGTTGGTCCAGAAATGAAAATCTGTTGTAACAGCCAGAAGTCAAAGGCAGCTATAAATATAGACCTTAATCTTTTCAAGAATCCCTTAACGAAGTCTATAAAACTGATTATATCTTCGGGCCTAACTCAAGTGCAAATTCTTATTCAGAAATAAGTAACAGCCCTCCAAGTACAATTTGGAGACCGGTACAGGAACAAAGAACGAGAATACAGAATACTGGTTCGAATCCTACCATTGTGGAATATGAATTACATTGCATTTAGAATAAACAATTAATGAGACAGCAGAAGCCTCAGCTACATGTCCATTTTTCTGAGAGAGAAACAATTTCCAGAAGCAGTCAGAGTGGGATAAAGAAACACTGCATCATTCCTTTTAACACAACAGAAATGGTCTTTGATTATTTAAAAGCCAATTGCAAAGATCTGTCTTCAAAACCTCCTATTGGAGGTTTAATAGCAAAGAGGTGCAAGTACACTTACCAGCAACACTATAGTAAAGTAGAGACTTTTGTTTTAACAAAATCTATATTTATACGATTACATTTCCTATGGTTGAGGGCAGCTGTAATTAATGGATTTCCCTCCTTCCCCTAATGCAGTCATTTGTCAATTTAAACACAGAATGTCCAATCAATTTTGATGTATTTAGTAAGCAATTTGTCAAAGAGTACTGCATACCAGTTAATATATTAATTCTTGTCATTGGCCTGCTTCTGACAACTGCAGGTCGTCTCCATAAAATTGGTCCTGATGAGCCAAAACTCTTGCCTGGAATGTGAAGGTGCCCTTTCCAGAGCCAGAGGATAGAAATCATATCTCACTTTATTCCACACCTTTTTTGGGCAGGTTGTGGTCTGATTTCAAGTTTTTTTTCATTAATGTGTTAATTGTCCACGTTTCAGATCTCAACTACAGTCCATTCCTCCAGTGCAATGAAAAAGTGAATTCAAAGAGGAGGGGTAAGGAAGAAAGGAAATAAGTATGAAATGAGGATGTAAGACTTTCTGCTGTTATGCAGAGTTACCTATTTTCATTGCAATTCCGTTATGTACGATGCACATGTCTGTATTAATTCAAACATGCAAAAATGGAAGGTACAGAAGTCAGACAAAGGAAACACGAGTTAAGTCAATCAAATATGTAAGACTTTGGGTTATGGTAGCAGAGAGAAAAGTATTCATTAGAAAAAAACCTGAACACAAACAGCTGATTGTCATGGACATGAAAAGCACATCTTAACAGCATGCCTCAACAGTTTATACTACCAGACTCATCTTAATTCCTAAGTACTAAACAGCAGGAGGCAAGTAGTATTTAAAGAATAAGTAATGATGAAACTTGGCAATTCTCTGAAGAAAGCCAAGTCCTTTACATTGCAAGTTCCTGTGGACACCAGAAACCCTCTTATGTATGCATGCAGTGCTTTGCACAGCTCTCCTCCCACTGTCAGGTCTGCTATGACAGTCTAACTATACCAGGTGATGGTATTTATGTTATAGGAAAAACATCTAGGAAGAATAAAATGTCACTTACATTTCCTTCCTCTGTTGTGATTTGATTTAGGAGTTGCTCAGAACACAGGCAAATAAAGAGGGAATACTAGAGACACAGAGCACTGAAGACCTGAGGACTGTAACACATCCGGGGCTTTGCAGGATGAACTCTTACGAAAACAAAAGTAAGTCTGAAATCTGCTCTGTCAGAAGGTGAGGAGATTCTCGGGACGGCTTATTTTTACTCTGACCAACTGCAAAAAGCCTGAAACAGGTAGGAGCAGGATACCGACGCTTCCTGCTGGCCAGCAGGTTGCGGAATTTAACATGCAAGTTCACTTTCAAKCTATGAACTTACAGAAAGGTCCAAATCTCTCCCTACCCACTTTCTCACCTCTCTGCACCAGCCACGGCCGTGATAAAGCGCTCAGGTAGATACGAACTCCATACTCTGATCCAGGTTTCTGCAGCAGATGTCACAGATGACCTCAAAGCAATGAAACAGCTGTGCTAATCCACTTACAAATACCCCTGGAATAAAGGTCTTGGACATTTGTTGTACAAAATATTTCTTCAAACAATGGTTCTTTGTTACTTCCTTATTAGCGTGAATATAACTTTAAGATTCTTTAAAAATATTAAAAGCTGAACGGTGTGTAAATAACTAAATGCAGTATTTTTAGAATATTCTCTTTTTATCACAAGAGCTCACTGGCCTACCTTATACTTTTCAGAGAGTAAAGAAGATTTTGGTCCTGTGTTTTGGCATCAAACTGCATATTTATGAAAACCTGCACAGTATAGCCCTCCAACCAGACTGCCAGACGTTTCATTGTTCTGTCCGTCTGCTGACAGAGGTACTCTGTGCTAAAAAGCACACTGAGTATTTTTCAATGACCCAGGGGGCAAAGGTCACTTATTATAAATGGATAATGAGACCTAATGCAATGTTCTGAGTGTGGACAAAGAAAGGGTCTATCCATACCCCCTTGTGACTTGGTCATTCAGGCTTTTATTTCCCCTGCACACTTAATGGAGCCAAACAATTGGCAGAAATGCTATACAGAAACTGAGAGAAACTGCTGTATTCTACCTCTGATAGACAGATACAAATAGTGACCCTGAAACGGCGCCAGAATTCCTCTTACCACTAACGTGGCAGACAGATGTAACATTCACCCTAAACCCCTATTTAGCCATTTGCTGGCAATTAAACTTACTGACGGAAGTGATAGCACATCAAACCACAGGCTTCAGCTAATGTCAACCCATTACATTACTGCAGGTAAGCAGAGCCAGATAACTTTGGTTTAGCATGTATTTAATAGGGGGAAAGCTAACAGGTGTCTTGGACTCTTTTGTATGAATCCTGGTTTGACTCCGTTTTTTCAGAAACTTCATTGAGTAGCTTCAGATAGAATAAATCCAGAAGACAAATAAAACTTCAAAGAAGATCAGTTATACACAAATTTCTCTGTTAATGCCATTTTTACTCTGTTCTCTGCATTCTTTTTTGTTTTTAGTGTTCATTATTCTATTTTTCTTTACATTCCACACCCATCTTAATGAATTCCTATTATGTGAATTAAAATTCTTCACTGTAATTCAAATAATACAAATTCATTATTTTGTTGGAATTTAGCTACCACTCATTCTTCTTCCTTTAAAAAGTTTCCTGTACAAAAACGTTTGAAATGCATAGTATTTGAGCTGTTAATGAAATACACAGAGCAAACCACATGCATCCCTGATTTCAGTATGTGGGATTTGTGTATATAAGCATTGATGCTCACAGAAAGGCTTTTGTTCAGACCGTATTTATGTTAATACATTGCTTTTAATTTCAAGAGAAACTAAAAAGCAGACAAACTACTTTTACAAAACGTCCAAAACTCTCCAGACAGCATTCTGTGCTCTTAGACCCATACTGCAATAGCTGCATACTACATACAATAATTTATATATTTATACGCTTAATAATATGCAGGGGTAATAGCTGAAACCAATGTGGATGATAAAGACAACTACAACTAGAGCAGGGGGGGAAGAAATCTGGCCCAAACAGGCAAGCTGCAAGGACTCACAAACATAGGTAGTGTTTGTGAATTAAAGCTAGTTTTGGAGACTGTTTCAAGACTACTCAGTATTGCTGTCTTCTCTGAAGACGCTACGTTTGATAGTCTGGTTAGATAATTCTGCAAAGCAATAGCCTTGACAGCCCTAAAGAACAATAAATGCACACAGCAATGGACAGTATCCTTTTATCCTAATGCTTTGTCTTACACAGATATTTTAATTACTAACAGACCAAGAGGACATATATTAAAGGAAGAGTGCTGGAAAAGGGTCTTAACTCTACCTCCTTGGTGGCAGGAAACAAGATTATGCTTTTCCTTGCAAATGTGTCTAGCTAAACACGACTTATTGAAACACTGCAGTTTCTGTGAATGAGCCTGTTTGCCTTTTTTATCTCCTTATCATAAAAGTTATTTAATGTCATCATCTGCAACAGGTGCATAAGCAATGGATAAAAATATAAATACCAAAATGAATTATTGGCAACATAAGCAGACTATGTGGCAGCAGTTACCTTAAACTACAATATGAAATTAGACCTGTGCTCTATAGTTAATAGTGTCTATTAAAGGCTTTAATATAAATTACAAATATATTTGTTGACCTGATTGTACTCAATGCTTCAAAATATTTATATGCAAATTTAAGTATAGGGTTGCACACCTAATTTTAGACATACTCATTTGAAAATAGTGATCTGTATTTGTATAGTAAAATATTATACAACCAAAATACATCCTTGCAACAATCTTTTATCTCAAAGCAGAACTCATATACCTATAAGTGAAAGTAAAATAATGGAGGAGTCTAGCAAAAAATCCTAGCTAAAAGGCGCATCTAACACAGTGTTGTGTGCTATTAATTACTTTTTCATATTCTTTTCTACCTTTTGAATTTTCTTCCTTTTTCTGTGCAGCATGGAAAAAGGAAGACCCTAACCTTGTAGGCTTCCACAACAGTTTGAGCTGGGAGCACATGCAACAGATGGACAGGTAGAAGCAACAGATCTAATCTGGCGCCAATGTTGCTTTTACCAGTCACATTCAGACATACTGCCTTTTGGCCCAGATGTCCGCTTTCTGCATTTTAAAACGCCTGTGTCACATAACATGCTGGCGTTAGCTGCACTGACAACTGTGCAGAGGGTCTAGTTTCCCCATGAGTACCTTTACATATGCCAAGAGTTGTTCCCTTGTGAAACTTTGACTGCTACCTCACTTTGATCTTGACTACACCCTAGATGATAAATGAGAGACCTGCTACTCACTGTTAATATTCTTCTCTTTTTTGAATTGCCAAAATAAAAAATAACACAAATACTCATTTATCTATAAAAACAATATAAAATACATGTTATATATATAATATACATATATCATATATCTATACATATAGATAAATACTTGTTTCTGAATATGCAATGCCATGCATATCGGCTCCTTGCGAACGACGTGGCTGGATAAGACACAGGACGAGGCAGGTGGGCAGCCATCCCTGGAAGCGATGCCAAGGCTCCCGAGGGAAGCAGCTGCCTGAGACTCTGGCTGGAAGTAGCCCAGCAATCAGGAGTGCCAGGGGAGAGGGAAAATGCAGATGCACTCACTTGTCACTGAGTATTGAATTCACAAGAGGAAACGGCTAAAAGAAGAAATGAGGTGAAGAAACCCTGAAGACTTTAGGGGATGTAGTGGGTCACACTTGTAAGGCCTGCCAAGCACTCACATTTTGGCTACATGATAGCCTCACAACTTTGATTCGTATCAAAAACAAACTATATTTGCTACTCTACCATTACTAATATAGTTGGCTACATGAAGCCCTATTCTGGGGTAGAAGATGTACCGAAATAAATGCAGGTTGAAAAACCAACTCAGAAAGTCACACTCGGCTTAAAACGTGCACATAAGACAAGACAAAAAGTTGTCAGCTACTTACAGCCAGCAAGAAGATACTGGTAGTACTGTACGGCATCTGCAGCCAGGAGCAGTGGATGGTTTGCATTAAATGGTGGTTGGAGTTCATTCCACTGAGGAGTTCTGAGGTAAAACACAAGACTATTAATATTTAAGCTAATACAGAGAATGTAAATCAGTGTTTCTGTCATCACATGTAATTATCTATACAAGCTCACAAAATGTTTGTAATTATTTAAATTAGCTTGTTCAAACACTGCAATACACCACAGGCAGTTGAGCAGCATGACCAAATCGCGCAGATTGCGAGGCAAAGACAATACTTGTTTGTTGACTGCAGCATGTATTGCGCAAAAAAATGATGAAGGCGGTTTAGATTAAGTTGGTAAATACATTTAGGACCATTGTATGTCATGCTGACGTTATATAAACACACAACAGAAGCTGGGGAACTTTTTTGTTCTGTTAACTAGCATTGCTTTGATACTGTAAAGTCATTGAGCATTTACAAACTGTGAAAATAAAGCTGTGTAAAGTTATGGACTATTGATCCAATTAGAATTTTCAATTCCATTACAACCTACTCATTTCAACAATAATGGTCTAGAAGTCTGTGTTGTAATTTTAATTAGGGTGGGCCATTCCTAAATAGCTTGGTAAATCAAGTATTGATCAATCTAGTCCAGCCATAAGCAGCACTAAAGAATATAGGAGACAAGAAAAATCGATAGAAAAATATTTTAAAACGTCAAAAGCACTGACAACACTTTCTCATCAATTTTTGTTTACTTTCTTCCACATGTCAGGAATAATTTCTTCAACTGTCTTAAGAAATGCTACCTTCAGCTACTTACAGGATAACTCGCCTAATTCTTTGCAATGCTTCATCGTGGAAACCCCACTCGTGTCTCATGGCAGAATTCTGTACTTGAACGCTCTTAAAATGATTGTTTCTAGTCCTTATATAAAAAGATAAATTACAATCTGATCATTTAAAATCACTAATTGATAAGGATCTCTATTGATCCGTTAACATGTTCATGTAGCTCCACGCCTATAGAAGTATTTAAATGGTTAGCTCCCATTCAGACATGTAAGCACTAACAGAACTATATGAAAAGGTAGGCTTGAATTTGCTATTGAGAGTCCTCTCTTTCAATGGAAAACTTTAAGAGTCTTAAAGATAATCTTTAAGATAAAAATATGGGTGAAAATCATGATGCAGTTCATTCACCCCTTCCAAAAAAAAGCTCATGATCATTTTCTGGACAAAAAGAAGAAGAAAAAGTAAAAGGAATGAGCTACCTAACCAAAGTCCAGCTGGCTCTTGGGCATGTCATCATTTCCAAAGGTGTGTCATCACTAATCTTCGGAGCAGTGCTGAGCGGACGTGGTTCCAATACGTGCTCCACCAGGCTACCGTAACAACTGATAATATACAACGACTCCACTACAAACTGTTTTGATTGATCTGTTTGCAAGAAGAAAGAAAATCTTATTGCAATAGCACAGCAGAAACAGAAAAAATGCTTATAGAAATAGTAGACTACTTATTCTTTTAAGTCTCTTGCCTTTATGCTTGCAGTCAAAAATGTGAATTAGAAGTGAAAGGGCTGGAGAGACAAAGAGAAAACTGTACAAAGCACGCAATTTTCCTCCTGTTTCAAAAAAATACGAATATCTCATATGAGAGAAGGTGGAACAGAGTTTCTCAACAAGGTGTGTTCAGGTAATTACACATTGCCAAACATATCTGTACATTTGCTTTAGCAAAGGTGTCCCACCGTTACTTCACAGCTTTTTCAGTGAAAGCTCACACAGTATCTTTGGATTGAACTATCAAACTTTGTTTTCTGTCATTATATCATAATGAAAGATCAGTGATTTATTTCACTAATTAAAATTTCTTGTAAATTGTCCTATTTACCAAAAGCACCCCAACCATGTTCCCAAAAATCTCCATTGTCACTGAGTTTAAGGAACAAAATCTACAGATAAGCACCATCTGCTTAGAAGTCATCACAAAATGAGAAAATAAAATAGAGAATTTAAATTTACATGAAAGTCCTATTTTTGTAATATACCAACCTTTTTCTCTTTTCAGACCAGGATTGCTTGCAAACCATGACCTTGATGATCCAAAGACTGCAGCGACACAAAACTCTCCTCCCACAGACTTACTGGGTGAAATCTGTGGAGCTGGTTTGGATTTGCTTGAAGAAAGAACAAAATAAAATTATGAAAGTTAATTCTCAAAAATTAAGATGTCCTTTGCTTAATAGTCATTCTAAGATATTAATTCAGAAGTGGTGAATATCTGCAGTTCCCATAACATTTAGCAGGATTTACAGATGCTTAGTGTTTCTCGATAATAGCTCCCAAATTCCCCTTGATCACTGAACTCATTAACTTGAAGAACAGCACTGGCTCATAATGGAGAATTAGTTGGACTGTTTAAAAGACCCAATATTGAATATTTGCATTCAATAGAAACAACTTCTGAAGTGAATACAAACATTTATAATCGTAAGTCCTTTGGGAATGAAAATACAGATTCTGGGTCAGTCATTCTAGGTGGTTGATATTTTCTTGCATTTTCAAAAGAAACTTACAAATAACGCTAACACTGACTGCTGATCAGTTGCAACTCAGCACAGTCCTGATGCCATTGAAACCACTAGGATGTATGTGACATGGGCAAAAGGGTAAGAGGGAACAACATGCAGAGGATACAAGGAAAGGGAAACAATGCATACGCTCGTGAGCTACGTGTTAAAACAAAACAGTAATTATATCACGTAAAAAGAGATTAAGATACATCCTCCTCTGAAACACCACAATGTGCATGTAGCAGATACAGCGGTTTATGTTTCATTGAAACATCACTTAGTGTTCCTCCTTACAGGAATCTGAAGATATGTAACATCATGCTTTGTATAAACTCAAAACTATTTTCAGAGCATTGCCCATTTCCTCAATTCATTAAACCAGGACTTCACCCTTTCCTTAAGAGAAAAGCTGTTTGAGAAGTTCACGCAGGATTCCTCCTTCTCCACGTCCCCTTTTTTCCAGTCTTTTTAATTGGATTATTTTACATTTCTCTCTCTACGCAATTTCACGGCTCCCTTCTCTTGCTACCTCTCCCTCCTTTCCTTTTTTCTTCTATTAATTTCTTGTTCCACATTATATCAGCCTGTCATTACACCATCACATTAACTTGGTCATTTTTAAGTTATGATCTTCAATTCTAAGAAGTGTGTGTGTGCATACATGTATGTGCACACAAATTATTGCAGTATTATGATGGAATTAAGCAGAAGAAAAATATTTTAAATCAGCAGAAAGCAATTCAAACACTATGCATAATTATAATGGCACTTAATCATACTACCATTTGTTTTTGTTAATGACAAATTACTTGTATATAGGTGAAGTGGTTCAACAGAATGAACCAATAGGGATATTAAAGCAAGAACAGATTATGAATCAACATAATGTAAAAATAGCATAAGAAAAGCAAGTTAAACCAAAATTATTCTACAAGCTGGGCTTCTCTAAAACTCCTGCACCTGGCTGCAGAGACCRCACCTCTCCAAAGACCTATGTCTTGGTCCTTTACAGCTCACTCCTGATCTCACTGAAACAAATGGCAAAACTCGCACTGATCTCAAACACTTAATTTCCTTCCAACAACTAACTGTAGTAAGTGACACGTGGAAAATATGGCATATGGTTAAAAACATATAGCCTCCATCATTACTGTCATGCAACTTGAAACATTTAAAATTGCCTTCAACTTGAACTCACCTGAAGCAGCAAATACTTTTTGTATAGCATACCAGAAATTAGGTCATTTACGAAAATGAGAGAAAAGACTAATTGTTTGCACTCACATTGTATTTTCAGCCAGGTTTCTGAAAGGGATTTACAGAAAGTATAACTGAGCTTCCCACCACTTTGTGCAGTATTACTCTGCCAGTTTTACAGATGGACTCACTGAAGCACAGAGGGGCTAAGCTACTTGCCATAAATAACAGACAGCAAGCCTATGGTCACATGTTTCATTTGGGGGGCCAGGGGGGTGGGGGTGGGGGAAAAAGGACCTTTCAGAAGGAATTCCATCACACTGACCAGAGTCAATGGAAAGATTCAGACAAATTTTCATGGACTTAGATCAGTCCTGAAGCTGTCGTACATGCAGGAGAAGCTAGAATGTCCCAAAAGAGCAACTGCAATTTATAGTCAGTAACTCTGATATTGAACCACCACAAAGCACTTAATATCCAACTGTTAAAACTACAGCTACTGATTACTGGGTCAGAAATCTGTGTTCCAAAAAGTTCCTCACTAGAAATGTATTACCTTGCTTGCAGTGGCACTTCATGATCTATATTAGAATATTTAAACTGATATTAACATAATATTTATTAGCTGCTCAGAAAAATTCAAAACARATTTATTTCTCTTTGAAATAGTCATCTGTCACAGAAACAGTATTTTTAACCTGTTCTGTAACAAACTGTGTTACAATAACTATTTTTAGCTCTCACCTTCCAAATATTCATACACCAATATTCCTTCAGAAATGAAAATGTAAATGTATGCACTAATTAGAGCCTTGTTACTTACTGATCTATACTTCAATCAATAAATGATTGTTTTTAATATAGAACAAGACTGTTCAGAAGGACAGTGTTACCCATCAATCAATACAGAGCAAACTACAAGTACAGATGTGACTCAGCCGTATTAACTTCCTCTTACAAACTCTTAAAAAGAGAATCTTTCTATACCATCCTAATTTTCTTAATATTCTGGATTTTCACTCAACACAATCTGAGATTGTTAAAATAATTTAAAATGGAAAAAAAATTGGGAGTAAATGCTATTCTCAACTACAAACTGGAGACATAATTGACTTCAACCATTTCTTCAAGCCTTTAAGCAGAAGGGAATCTGGTACTCTAACAATACATTTTTGCAGGGTTCTCCACACTCTTCGTCCAAAAACCTATGCTCAATGAAATACAGTTATAAACAACCTTAAGAGGAAATGGTCTAAGCTACGTTCTATTTACACCATGTCTTTAAGATGTACATCTTTCAAGGCATGCACTTAAGTGTTGGTTTCAGTGCCAAAACATTTTCCCTTCAAGAATGATGTTTTGTAGACAGAAAAAGCAGACCTTGTAAAACACGATTACTCATGTGGTTAAACTTAGTCCTGCTATAAAATAAAGACAAACAAAAAAAATGACTAGTGCATCATATTGGTTTAGACATATTTCTGAAAAAACTGCCAAGGTGCCAACAAGTCTATTCTGAAAACTATTGTAGCTAAGGAATCTTTCATTCTACCACCATTTTACTTTATCCCTGAGTTTTCATCAATACATTCCAACTCAAATTTCTTTCTTTCAGTAAACCTCAAAAGCCCAGTTATTTTCAGTATTTCTAATGCCATTAGAAAAATGTATTTTCATGTCATTGTGATATTTTAACAACTTTGAAACTATAAATCCTCATTATTATGTAGATGCAAACACCCTCTCAGCTTTATAAATGATAACAAAACAATAATGTTGAAGGTAGGTGGTGAATGACTTGTTTCTGCTATGAACTCTTGCTCTTTACTTGCTCTTAGCCTGTCAGCACTTCATAAATTATTCCAAGAACTGAAATTAAGGCACATTTGGCCACACTTTAAAAAACAGTTAATTTAAAAGAATTTTCACAATATACTAACTTTCAAAAGATTGTACCATATTTTTACTGAAAGAGGTTGCGATGAAGGAGGAAGTACACGTTGTTGGGAATCAACACTAAAAACAAGAAAGTGAAGCTAATGGGACCAAAACATTCACCCTTATAATTTCAATCTTCCACATTGAGAAACAACGGCATTATATTTAAGACATAAGGAGGATAAAAAGGCAGTGTACTTTTTCCTGTCTGGGTCTACCCAACTGTGTAACTACATCAAGAATTCAATGAGACAGAGCAGTATTTTTACCCCAATTGTATCTGTGCAGAAACCTACAGCAGGAGTACAATAGTAATAAAAAGTCCTTTCAATTACATAGTTCTTGTTCTGCTATAAATTTAATAAGAGCTGTGCCTCAACTGAAGACCATGTTCATGTCATTTCAGTTACCAACAGTTGACATTCACCTACCCCAGCTGAAGTCAATGACAAAGTCACCTACTGAAAGTCAAGTTAATCCCAAACTCCAGCTAAATGCCACAATATTTGGGGAAACTTGTGTTGTTGATAATAATTAACTTCTCTAACATAATTTTGGAGGATTATTTCCATTTTAAATGCAGAATCACCAAGATGTAGATGGATACATGTCCAATGAAAAACATGAGCATTTTCTACTGAAACGGCACAAAAAGTGATGGAAGCAAACTAAAGAAGAAAATTAAGGCATCACTTTGTCAGATCTTAAAAAAAATGAAGAGACTCAGCAATAGCATGCAAGTTCTTTCATGTTGACAATGCAATAAGAAAAGATTAAGAGCTACTGAAACAATTCAGCACTACCACTTGTTGACTTTTGTAACAAATCAAACTCTGCCCTAATCTCTGGAAATGTATTGTGTTAGTTCTTTATAAAAATCATAACCAATGACAATATTTTAACTAGTGTTCATTTTTTATTATTATTTATTTTTCTACTTTATGTAAGAAAGAATTAATAAGCATTAATACTACGAAAATATTTTGAAAACCATAGGCAACTATGAAAACCAGAGGCTACACAGTACAGCGATGCAGTGTTCCTCAAACAGCTTTATGTCTCATAAAATACTGCCGGCTCTTAAATTTGTCTTTAAGTTCACAGTCAAACAAGTGATGTGACTTTAAAAAAATACATAAATTGCATATATATGGTATGAAGGAACTGCTTTACAAATTCAAATATTATCAATCAAATAGTAAGAGCCTGCAAAGATTGAGAATCACATTGGTTTTATATTCCCAACGAATAGGCTTCAAATGCATCAGATTCATAAAAACAAAAGCACTTATCCACAACTCCACAGCTAAACCCATTGAAATGGAAACATATATGATTTTTGAACGTAAAAGTTTTATCTAGACTACATAARCAGCAACAAAAGTATCAGGAGAAAAATACTGCGTGGAATTTGCAATTACACATAAAATTACCAAAAAAGCTTATCTGTCTCAAAATACATAAATTTTAATTAATTTATCATTGTGCCTAAAACAAGAAAACAAAGACATGTTTCCATTTGTCAAATCATGAATAAAGCAAGAAAAAGCAAGAAAAGAAATAGTAGGCTCCTTTATTCGCCAGGCAGTAAGCTGTCAAATCTCCATTCATTTTGTTTACATAATTTTAGGTCTCATTAAGACCTTAATGGAAACAACATGATTTCTTCCCCCACCCAAAGTGTGTTTTTTATCCTAATTTCTCTGTAGGCTAGTAAAGACCATATTTTTGAGCTAGCACTGGCATTAAACAAACCACAAAAGAGTCTTGTGAAAGACAGGCAACAATTTTTGAGTCTATTTCATATATTCCCCTCTTTAATCTAGGCCTTTTAATCTTGCCTCAATCTAAAATAATTTCTGGTTGACAAGCGCCTCTGCTGCTTCATGCAGGGGGTGACTGAAACATCCATTTGCTAAGACAATCCACTTTCAAAACTCTTCTTCCAGAGCCTTTTCAGTTCTTAGATCACCATCAGACGAAATACTTAGGTGCATCGTAAACTACATTTAGAAATGGTTCTTAGGAAGACTACTTCAGTAACCAGATATTCTCTAGGAATAAGGCAATGTCACCTTCTTTCCTTTAGTGTCATACTTAGCACCTTCGCTTTTCCTGTCTTTGGTGTAGCTCCCATATCCCTCATCAGCTGTCCTCTGCCATTCTCTTAAGAACTCTGTATCCTAACGAAGCTCTTAAGAAGTTCTTTCTGCTGAAGATAGTATTTTGACAGAGACATAAGGGGGTGATATATGTGGAACAAACTTCTAGTAGTAGAAACAAGAGCCACATACAAATATTCTAACAGATACTGATAGAAGCTAGTAAGTATCCTTAGCTAAACTTAAAAAAAAAMCCAAAAACTAAAACAAAGCCAAAAACCCCCTAGCTGAAAGTTTCTAAATTTTCTAAGAAAGTTGCAAGATGTTCAAACTTCTTCCATTCTTGTTGCCTAAAACTTCAACCACCTAACCCCCATCTCATTACGAAAAGGTGACTGGAGGTTATGTAGCACTGTATGAATACTGAACCAAGCTCCAACACAGGGAAACTTGTTAAAACTTGTTTTTTCTTCTGTCTGCATTTTTGTAATATGCTGCATTTTTACATATTAAAACCAAAACCCCTTATTATTTCAAATATCCTGATTTTAACGGAACTGTGTGGTTTTTTTTTTTTTTCCTTCAAATGTGAAAGCTTCTTTTTTTATTTTGCAGTGCCCATTTTACTTGCTTCATCTCTTTTAGTGCAGTACTTTACTGTCTACTCACTGCTAATCTGGCTTATTTTCGAGAGGTCATCATTGATGTTTTCTGTCTGTAAGCAACTCAGTGCTACAATAATAAAGGAAACTATATAGAAAAAGAGAGGCTTGTTTTGGGAAGATACTGCAATCATTTTTGCCCACTGGGAAATAACTTATTTTTTCAACTTCTCTGCTACTTAAAAATTAAATGCCCTCTCAAAGGTAAAAAAGAAAAAAAKTGAATGCATTTCTTTGACAATGCTTGATGGTGAACACGCATCCATAGTTTAAAAGTGAAATTATGCAGTGCTTCCACCTGTGGATCAGCCATGCAAGTAAACAAATTAAAAAAAAATTAATCCAAAATTAAAAAGTCTAAGCACAGAGTTATTTTCAGTGAGGACAGCAAATGAATTATAGGCATGCTGGGTTTGAACTGGGAACTCACCATGGAGCTTTTATGGAAAAACATCCTGCTCCAAACAGGTAAGGTCTTCACGTGAAGGGGAAAAATGCACAGAAATTAGATGAAAACTCAATTACCAACAAGTACACTGTACATCATGCTATTAAGATTTATGCAGAAGGTAAACAAAATAATTTTTTATAACCGTTCATGATGCCCTGAAAGAGATGTAGACCTCTAATGTAACCAGCATGCTGATGCTCACAAACATAACTGCTCACGTGAACAGTCCCACTGACAACGCAACCACCCACAGAAGCAGGAGCTGACGGGGTAGGCTCTTCATGCACAACTGCTGAGACAAACGTAACGCATCAGCTGCAAGCAGGCTTTAACGTTATAATTCAAGTTGGACACAGTTTAGGTCTCCTCCCAGAAATCTCCTGACAAATCTGAGGCAAAAGCAGTAAAAAGCCTTAAACAGACAATAAAGTCAAAACTAACAGAAAAAGTAAATTAGCATCAAAAGCAACAAATATGCGGGTGTTTTCCATGAAACACTGAAGATCTGAGTGGGACAGTTCTACAAATTTATTGAAAAGAGGCAAGTCCTAAGTAAAAACAACAACGACAAGTACAAGCACCACCTTTTAGAGAAAATTACTCAGCCCTTTTCCTAGGACAGAAACACACTATTAAATTAAAAATCTTTAGCAACTGTATGACACAGCAATCTTATTCCCCAATTACAAGCATGCATGGAATGCAGGAAAGAGAACCCTAACTTATTTCAAATGTATTTGATGTTAAATATCACCTGATACAGAGCTTAATGGTTTTGGCCACTCAACAATTTATCTACATGGGGTTTTTTTGTCGTTGTTGTTCAAGTATTTTGCACAGCCTATAGTTTTTAAAGTGGTATCACACACCACTAATTTTAGTGCATTTTTAATGGATATCTCCCTTGTTCTTTACATCACCCTTGAAAAAGCCATCGCCATACTGACATTTGCATAAAATCTGAAAAGGAGGAACCGGAGGTAAATTTAGAGCGACTCACATGCTCAAGGCTTCTTTGGTTCTCATTTGGGATGTAACATCAACCACAAAATTGCTGAATAATTGATTTTGTAAATGCCAATGTGTCATTTTTCTTTTTATACTCTGACTCAGCGATAAATTCTGGCTAGTTGAAACAAGTGAAATATTTTCAGGCAATGAACTAACAGAAAAGGTCTATCACAGAAAGATGTATAAAGCACTCAGCCATATGCCTACACAATTAAAAGGATACCAGCCTGATAAAAAAAGAGTTCTGTGAACTAAATTTGACACGAGCACAAAATCAATGAATGAAGACATCCTCTTAAAAAACCATTTAGGTGAAGGGACAAACCTAAAGACATATATTCTTCAACGTGTAAAGATGTAAAAATCCCATAAAGAATAGAATATTGCAGAAAAAAACCCCTATTTTTTATTAGTAATATAGGCCAAAAAACACTGAAGATCTTTTGAACTCTGTAWAACAGACTAGTCTTTAACTGTTTGTATTTAAATACATGTTTGGTTAACACTTTGAGGGAGAGAGCTCATTTGGTAGAACCAACTGCCTTTCTAGACATAATATACCATCTCTGAATAGTGATAAAACCCAACTACATTGTACGAACTGTATGAATTGTATCATCTCCTATACAGTCAACACATTCAGTCCCTGAGACGAAGACCATTCTAATGGCTCAACAGAAGATTAGCCCAGCACTATTGCACCATTTAAAGATTTAATGGAAAGCTAAGTCTTCTGCATAACCCACAGCCAATATAATTTAAAACCTAGAATGTATCTAGGTTTGAAAATGTAAATTGTAAATTTGAAGAGTCATTGGAGAGTGGTCGAATTTGACTGGGAGCTTAGAATTTCTAAATTATGATCCTGGACATTTTGGCAAGTATTTTTTTTCCTCTCTGCCTCAGTTTCTCTGTCTGCAAAAAGCAGGCAAATGACATTTAGCTGAGCTCAATAGAACATTTTAGAAGATAACATAGGGGTTTTTTTTGTACAACATAMTATGTTGACCTGATTATACTTGCAAATTAACAAATTCTCTCTGTTTAAATTACAAATTGACCCAGGTGGATACATGCTTCAATGGAAGGTTTTGTTTGTTTGTTTTTAACATGGATACAAAATCTTGTATCATGAAGAAAATGTAATTACACTTCCAAAGACTACAGTAGAGCCTTAATAAAAAGCCGTAAGTGTGAGAGACAACTTAGCATTTCCTTTCTATTTACGAGACCTAATTTCTTTTAAGATGACCATTTTTTTCCCTATGATATTTACATAAGCAATTGTTTTTCACTATTTCCTTCACATAATATGGATGGTATGCTAATTGAGAGAGAGAGTGTGTACAAATTACACGATAACCCAACCTTGAAAAGAGCACCAGATGGCTACGCTCAGTGACAGTAACGGAGCAATGCCAAGGCAAAAAAACTCACTGAGGTTCCCCGTTCTCATAGCTAGTGAGAAATCCCAAAGGAAAACTTTTGAATGAAGATAATTTATGATTCAAAATTCCAACAGAATTTTCTTAATTTCTTATCTGATTCTGAGTTTTAGCAAATTGAAAACTGAAACATTCTTTGATTTTGTGTTATTGTGTTTAATAAAAACTATTTAAGCTTTTAATAAGCTGTGCAACACCCACTTATTCTAACGCTCATCACTATATCTTGCCATAGCAAGAATCCTTTCATAAATAGTGACATCTGAACAAAATTTAGCGCAAATAACTGTATTTCATATCAATTACAAATCATTACAAGAGTTGCTTTATTACCAAAATGTATTATAAAAGCAAAAGGTGACACAAAACACATCGGAGAAATGTGCCAGAAAGAGAATGTCTGGCTTCACCATGCAGGAAAGCTGACCTATTGTACTGAATTCTTTAGCTTTACTTTTTAATTTTTTTCTTGACTTTTGTAGTTACTTTTTCCTACTTAATTGTATCATGACATCATGACTTTGCACTCCTTATTTTTGTTTGCTTCAGTAGTAGATCCTGGGATAAATTAAGCTCTCTGAGTCAAAATAAAACAAATGGATATCAGCGATTTTCAGTACATATAATATAAGCTATGAGAAACACTAAAATGATACAATTGATTCAGACACTTTACCTATTTTTCCCCTTCCTTATTGGAGGTGGAATGAGGGATGGGATGAAGAACGGACAGAGTTTCATGTTTAAAAACACACTATCTAAATCTTTTGGATGGAAAAAAAGTAAGGTTTATTCCTTTTCCTGTAAGGTACATTGGATGTCTCTGTTTTGGCAAGACCCAACTAATGCAGGTTACATCCTGGMGTTTCACTAAAGCTATAATGAATTTGAGAATGAAGTATGATACAAATATAATGACCATATCCCTTGAGAAAGTCAAAACAAATGCTGCTGTCAGAGAAGCCAACTTTTACAACAGTTTTTCTTTTGGGGCAATTATGGTATCTTTCATTTCCCTCCTTCCTATTACTCATCTGTGTCCCCACATTCTTACAAACTGGAAACTAACTACAACTCATTCCACAAACACAAGGAACACTTATAAAGCTATTGCAAAGCACAAAGCTGTCTTCTAACATATTCTGATTCACTGCCTTTTATAGACAAGCATGAGATGGATCATACAGTTCTTCCCCTTTCAAATCTATAAGCTCTTTGTAAATGAGCAATGAATTAACCCATTCACCAGACTTGAGAAGGAATTCAGCATTACTATTAAAATTTTGAGAGGGAAACTGAGGCACAGATATATAAAGAGTTATTAAATCTAGCTCGTTTACTGTCTTACATCCCCCTAATCTTTAAAACGTAAGATGCTTCCTTACTCATTAATGTTAGAGCCCCTTTGGGAAAGCCTATCTGCTCCTCAGAATGTGCTGACAGTACAAACTACAGGAAAGCGAGTCAATGGGATGACAAAATATAGGGACAAAAATTAAGTGCTTCATGAAGGTGCAGAAATTACAATGAGAGACTTTAAAAAGCAAGGGAAAAACAGAAGGCAGGGAACAAGGAAACAATAATGATGGCAAGAAGGGAGGTAATGCTCTGAGATACTTAGTGCTGAGAATGTAAACTGTATTCAGAATAAGAGAGTTTAATGCCTGATCAGAAAATGTTCCAAAACCCACAAGTTTGCATGAGAAAAAAAAGCACCTGTGATGAACAGCGCAGTAATGACACAACTCCAGATTCTGGTCTTTCATTCCCATAGGGCTACTGTGAACACTTTTAAAAAATTTACTGCCATTCCACTTGTCAAGTAGAATGACATGCTTTGCAGCTCTGCTTGAGACAGGTGATACTAAGAGCACTGCTCAGTCCTTTCAGTACTTGAAAAATATTTTGCTGTCTTGGATACTAGCAGAAAAAAACCCAACTTGACTTTTTGGTTAATAAAACCTGCAAAACTTAATTAAGATGTCTAGTATTAAAGAAGCTTTTCATATGTTAAAAGCAAATGAAATGGACAAATCCAGAACTGCTAATTATATGGTATTGTTTTAGTTTTGCTTTTTACTTTTAGAAATGTACTGCAACAGATTAAATTTCTAATTCTTTAAAAGTAGCAACAACAGAAAAGGAATCTGCTTTGAGGGCCACTGAACAGCGACTGTAAAATCCAACTGATAGCGAGTTCGTCTCCTTTTCTGATCACTGCACAATCACAAGGTTAAGCAGCTGCTCCCAAAGAAGAGCCTTGTTTCCTCGGAGCAGTGCTTAAAGGTGCTGACCATGTAGGTGTAAATACATCTGTCTTTTGCCATTTGCAGTAATACATGCCTCCTACACTTCTCAGAGTGAGGCAGATGGTCCCTGTCCTGTCTAAATATTACACTGTACAGACTTACATTGCTATGTGTTTCTAGAAATACGAGGGCAGATGTTAAATATGTTAAACACACGCTTTGCCCCCTGGAGGTTTAAGTTAAAGCTGCTGTCTCAATTTGGTCATTTTAGGCATGCCAGGCTTCTTGGATCCTAGGCATTCCTCTTAAATCCCTGCTTTATAAATACAGCTTTTCATGTTAATTTTGTGTACTTTCATCAAATATTTTGGATGCAGAACAAATGAAGAAAGCTCTCAGCTTAGCATTACACATCTACACGGGCTTCACTGAAAATTATGATCCTCATTCATGAAAACTCTATTTACATAGCAGGGTATTTCCCATGACTGTTGTTTTCCCCCCTTACATAAGCCTCACTGAATATTTTAAATTTAATTAGTTTTAAAAATTACACAAAATAAGAGGACAAGGACGGTTTGCAAATAGTAAAATTTACTTAAAGAAAACTATGAATATGAACATTCTCTGAATATGTTTAAGATATTTAAGAATAAAACATTAAATAAAATAATGCAGATTTATTACATTTGCAATAGTTCTGGAAAAGCTTSCTGCTATCACCACAGCATTAAGGAAAGAGCCTTTGTAAAGGCCGTTGCATGAATTACTGTTGTAAACCAAGTGCTTTTTTTAAAATCATCATCCCCACCATTGCTCCTATCACCCTACCTTCTCCCCGGCAGGCCCTCAGATGGCTTTTTATTTTCTTTCCATGTCTTGTCCCACCTAGTTCTAAGTGTCTGTTCCATTTCTAGGAGTCTACCAACTGAGCCCAGAATTACATTTCTGTCCTTCTCTGACTGTACTCTTCAAGTGACCTTTTTGATATTTCTCCCTCTTTCAGGAACTGTAACTGCCTGCTCATCTCCATGCACACCAACCTCTCTCTGATCCTACCGCCCTTCCTGTCCTCCCCAAGATCACACCTTTCTATACTTTCAAAATTCACCTGATTGCTAGTGCAATCTATTTCCTTTGCCTGTGTTTAAACTGTAAGCAGGAAAAAAAAAAGCAAAAATAAGCAACTGAAATGTACGTGTGGAAGAAGTTAAACCACAACATTACCCTTGTACTGTTTCTTTACTGCTTCATAAGTCCCATTTACAATTATCTATGAAGTTCAGGAACTTATCTGCAGACAGCCTCTGTGCTTAGGGCAATTGCGTGTTCGTAGTTCATGATTTGGCTCAACAAGCCTAATGAAATTCCTGTTTACAGCAGCGAGAGCAGGACTGGATTGTTAGATACGACTATATATACAGAGATACACGTGTATATATGTGCATACATATGTAAGCTTTAGAACCTTATCATGCATACTTAGTGCGCTAAACAAACAGTAACAGGTTTTACAGGATGTCCTGAACACTCAAGCACAGAATATGGGAATTACTCAGGGAGAGCGGGAATATCTGCGAGCTCTCACCTGAAAAATAATTCCCGGTTCATGAAACACAAGGTAAAATTCACCTCACTATCAAGGTTTGAGCAAGAAACCACTGAAGCAAGCAAGACAGTGCCTGCACCCATTTGCCTAAACGCACGAAAATGTTATAAACCTGTAGGACTCTCAATTGTTTTGTCCAACCACATGCCATACGCGATCTATTTTTCTTAAAAATATAAAAGCAATCTGTAAATGAATGGATCAATCAGGCTTTTAACTAGAAAACATTCAGGGATTTGAACAACCAAAACGTGAGAGAGGAAAAAAAAAAATATAAGAAGTATCAACTGTTGAACAGTATCAATTAACTTAAAAATTGTTACAATTTATGAAGCTCACAAAATCTTCTTAGTAATTATAACATACATATATTTAGTAAGGCTTTTCACAACAAATATTTTGAAGTGCTTTATCGTGGCACAGTGAGAAGTACCAAAGTGCAGCTGGCTCCGGAATGAAAGTCCACACGTGAATTTCATAGTACAGAACAGTCACTTCAGAGGAAAAATAAGGTCAAGAAAACAGCAGGATTAAGTTTTCTCTTTATACTCAACCTGGCTTACTGTCTTTCCATTTCTGATAGCCAAAAATCATTTCTRCTTGAAAAGTTTGGAAATCAAAACAAACAAACTTTTTAAAAAAAAAAGTAAAACCATAACTTCTTCTGMTTAAATACAGCTCTGCTTATGTTTCATAGCAATTCCTGGTGTGAAACTTCTCCTGATGTCAGCGTACAGTATTTCCCATATGGTAGACTGCAAGAAAATGATCCACCCAAATGAACGCTCCTGAATTTTTAGAGATTTGTCTTCAGGTTTTGTTTACTTATCTGATGGTGGTTTTCTTTTCTTGCCTCCTCTTCCCCCCACCCCCCTTCTGTTGCCATTAAATTACATATACTGAAATTAAAATAAGGAATAAAACTAAGTATCACTAGTAACACAAATTATTTCCATATTAATTATAAATAACAACGTTAAGAAAGGTTCATGCAGATACGCTTACCCTGTGCGTTTGGTGATGGTCCCTAATGTCATTGGCTGTTTGATTTGAGCAAGAGGCAACACCACAGTCAAACTTGGAAGAGGCAGGAGTCGAGGGTTCCCAGGATTATTGTTTGTGAAGTTATTGTAAGTGTCTTGGCTGTTCAATTTACCTTGATGGGATAGAGATGTAATAAAACACATTATTGGAATTTTTTCTTCATTTATCATTTCTAAAAACTGCCTGAAATAAGCCATTGCCAAAAAAAAAGAAAAAGAAAAAAAAAAAAAAAGAAATAAATAAATAAATAATGAGCTCCTATTGTAAGCAAAAACGTATCTAAAAAAGTCATCTTCATTTCAGGTAAAAAATAAATGACAATGGAAGCAGAAAATATTTATTTTTATATATGGGGATAAGGTCCCCTTCCACGGGGACTGCTGCTTGCCTGGCAGTTTTGTTCACCAAAACGTTTTTGAGTTTGGTTTGAAGAACAAACTCTGGATACCAATTCTCTGTGGGGCAGGGGGGGAAGAATATTCTGGAAGGGAACTGTTTTCCTAAAGTACTGCATACAGTGTTGGTAATTGAAAGTCCTGAAAAGGCCGCTTTTGTTGTCTCTACGGATAAAGGCACACATAATAGTAATCTGCTGAACTAAGACTGAAGGAAAATAACAAGTAACTATACAAAATAAAGCCATGCCAAACTACATGTAAAAATCAAGAAAGTATCAAAAAAGTAACAAACTTTATATTCATTCAAAAAAGAAGAAGAAAACAAAACGTAGGTACTCAAAAAAAGGAAGGGGAAAACATAACCAAAAAATCCCAACAACCCTAAATTTAGCTTGTTTCAAAGAGGTCTGGGCTGGACATACGCCCAGTTTAGATACGCTTTCTTACTTTCCGTATCATTCTGTAGTCACAACCTTTCATTCTTCAGTTAGAAAAGGAAACTAGCTACAAATTTCATGGACAGTAAAGAAAGAAATGTGAAGAAACCAAAGAAAGAAGTTAAACAAAAAAGGGGCCAGTCTGTTTATAACAGAACCAAAAGTACTTTAAATAGACAAGCGACCATGAATTAAAAGGTTTAGATCATTAACTTGTTTTTCTGTGTTCCTATAATGCTGTGAAACACTGGCTTTGTTCTTAATCAAAAGGGAGCCATATTGGGAATTAGGTTCCTAAACAACCGATGCATTCTACATAGATATTATACAAATCCCAGGCCAAATCCATACAATCTGACTGAAGAGCAGCCACCTTTTTTCAAGGAAGAAAAACAGCACAGAAGAGGGTTTCTCACAGGAAGCTGCCTGAAAAGCTTTAATGGTACTTCAGATGGATTGAAAATAGGAAAAGGAAGGCGGAAAAATCTTAATGAATGTCTCATCATCCTAAAGACACTCAATGCTTCCTTCACCCTTCTTTTAATACTTATATAACTGTAAGCTTAGGGGTTTTATTTGTTTTTTCTACAAAGTCCATAGACCTCTGCATCTTAGAAAAGCACAATAACAAAAATGATGAAATTACAAAGTGTATTTTGTGTTAAGTATCTGGCCTGAACATCGGTCAATACATTTTAAGAGAAATAGCAAGGCTTTAATGAATAAGAAGCCTATTGAAGTCTCAGAGAGCAGATTTCATTAATAGCAATTTTCCTGCACCAACTTGGAATAAAAAGAAACAGGAAAGGGAAAAAAAAACGCAGCTCAGTTTTAAATTAAGACTGAGATGCAATTAATTTTTTTAAGATTAGTTTCACAATGCATTCTTGGTTCTTGTAGAAAGGAGTATGAATAGTTTTCTGCATTATTGTCTAATTAGTTACTGTTGCATGTAATCAAGGCCTCTCTGAAAGTGTTTCGCTCTCCTATATTCATCATGAGCAACTGCATGCTACACAGCAAACAGCGATGGTATCTACAGAGGGGGCTCCAAATGTCTGTAATTTGTTTTCTTTTACTTGTTAGGAATATAATGATTAACTATGAACTACTGAACCAAATGACTGTGTTGTAACAGTCCTCTCTCTCTCTCAAGGCACATTTAATTACTCAGTGCCCTCCACTCCCAACATCATGTAGTTTTCCATATGCAAAACCTTCCGTTGATTCAAGAGTATTTGCATGCAGAGAAATGAGGCATTTACAAGCGTCCTTCCTACGCGAGGATGAGCTGCTGTATTTTCACACAAGTTGAGGAATCCCAAGGCAGTTAAGGATACTCAGAAAACTGCAGGAATAAGCCATCAGTTAGGAGTTTTTTTATTAATTGTAGCAACAACATCCTACAAGTTTTCAGGCTCACACATAAGAAAAGAAAACACAAAGTAAACAAAAAAATTACTAAACTATACAAAGAGAACTGAAAATGTGTAAAAGAGATGCTGAATGGGACCAAAATCTAAATGATTCTTCTATGAAAAAAACCATTCAGAGGCYAAGCATTTCATTTTCAAATGTATAGCTTAATCTGATGTATACAAACGTCAATAAAAATTAACTAAACCAGAGCTCGTAATGCACAGCACTTCACAGTACAAACATGATAAAAAAAAATTCAGCTGTGACAAATGGAAAAGCTGTAGATACCTAGCGTATACCCCAATAACTATTGCCTGCCAATCTATATTTTCTGCAGCAACATTCAGTTGCTTAACTGCAAAGAAATGCAATTAAAAGTGATACAAGTCAAAAATTAAAAGTTGGAACGCTACAAAAAGGAGACAAATTAATTCTGCAGTAAAGCTTTTCTTGAAAATCTGACTACAATAATATTAAGATGGTGCGGGTCAGTAAGGTTAAAGAAAATTGTGCCTAATAGAAAAAGTAAAAATATTTGCTTTCATTTTCACTGTGTTATTTTTAGCTATTTTTAWGATGGAAATGTTCTACACTGTTACATCTTCATTGTATGTTGCCTCAGACCTATCAGAGAGGTACAGGATTGTCGTCTTTACTGCCTGGCCTCGGGGATCCAGTAAATGCACTCTTACGACTAGGGCTGTTCCTTTCCTAAGCATTCAGCAAAAGCTGGATTGTGCGTTCTGAATTTCATTGGAACAAAATAGTGTCACACATTATGTTTAGTAAGTCATTTTAAAACCCCATAATTTTATGGTGTGCTGTTGTACCCATCCAGAAATTTGATAAAGTCACTCTCCATTCCTCCAGCCCTTCAAAGTAGGAAACTCCTCCTGCAGTAAATGGGAGTTGTGTGTGCACAGGACTGCCGTATCAGGCCAAAAGAGCACAAAGAATGCAGTCAAGCATCAACATTATTTTTACAGCTCAAGCAGTTGTTGATTCACTGTCAAAGGACAAGCAACAAATAAGCCAAAGTTTAAGCCCACTAGAAATATCAAACATTTTTCATACAGCAGAATCCTGTACTCAAATTACCTTGCCACATGTGGACAGTATATATTCATTCTTGTAAGGAAATATGTATATTAATAAAGAATAAAACCCTGGAATTATAGCTTCAAACAGCGTAGCTTCACTTAGCACTGACAATTTAACTTTAAATGCTAGGTTGGTTGTATCCTGACAGCTACACACAAATCACATCCTATTGACTATTCAAGGAATACTTTCTATTGCAATTAATTTGGAGAAAATCAGTCATCATCATCACAATTTCATGGCAAACATGCCCTCTCAAGAATCAGCCTGAACATTTCCAGCAGAGCACCCTGAGCAACGAGGCACTCTCCCCTGGTAATTGCCCAGAGTGCGAGCTTAACGGCACTCAGGACCCCGTGCAAGGCAAGTCCTTTTAGTCAAGTATCTGTCTTTCCATGGGCTGCCACGAAAAAGATTTTCAGGTGACAGTTCAAGAGCTGTGCATGGAATACATTAAAGCCAGTTTAGGCTAAGGTTTATTTTCCCTGTATGCATCCTCCCATTTGCCTGCACTCCCTCTCCAGCTTGGGCCACAGCTAAGGACGCATGCGAAAGGAAGCACTTGCATTATTTTCGCTGAAATATTACAGACCCAAGGTCCAAATTCCTGATCATAGCTAAATCCAAGTCAAAAAAACTCTGACAGTTAATCCTGATTCAGCCTTTTAGACTTCCATGGGAGAAAAACAGAAGAAAAAAAAAAAAAGTCTTATGTCTCAATTTAAGCTGCTGGTAAATCTCTTTATTAATTTTACTAAGGGACTTGCAAAAAGCCGAGGATGACTCTGGTAGTCCGACAGCAGAAGTTTATTTACAAGTGCAGCATTCTATTGCATAAACGTTGCCTACTGAGACAAGGGATCAGTTAGTTCTGCCTTCGTACCTGTTTGCTGAAAAGTCTGCAACAAAACCGCCATCATATCATCCACCCAAAATCTGAGCCACACTTTTCCAGACATTTTATTCCACAAATACTCAAAGGAAAAATGGATTAAGTTGAGGATAAAAGTGAAGAAAGAAAACAACAATGGGCTTTGTTGTCAGACGGAGGGAGCGGCTGCCGTGCCGGCCTGGCCGGGGTGTATTCCCAAGCCAGCCATCATTAACAGACTCACTTCCACCGAGAAAAAAAGGGAGGCCTGAAAGTGCCGGACAAAAGAAATCCCAGCAGACAAAGGAAAAACAAATTAAAAGCACCATTATAAAACACAGATGCTATAAGGAAAATAAACTTCACAAGATTTACTGGTTTTTGACAAAGCTGGACATCTGTGGAAAAGACATCAGGAGCAGCTCCCAGGTAAGGCCCGGCCAGGCTCGTGTCCCCGCTGCTTCGGCCTCGCCGCCACCCTCCTCACCACAGCCCCCGGCCCGGCTGCAACACCTCCCGCTTCACAGCTACGCAGAAGGGTCGCTCRCCACTATCCACGTACCTTCGTCATTGCAATCTTAAGTTACTGACGGCTGCCATTTTTATTTATGATTATTTTATTTACAATTGTGGTTAAACCTATAAAGTACTCTTAAGGCACGAACGTGAGATTGAAACATTTGATCAAATCACACATTTCTAAGTTTTCAAAATACATTTTTGGATATGAAAGGAAAGCTACACTTAGGGGAAAACATGCTAGACTTGCTAGCTTGTAACACTGTATAAAAAACATTCAATCACTGAAAGCAATTAATACAGTAAACTTGTCCTCTTCTGATCAACCGAGAGCCTTGATGAATTCAGGCCAGGTTTCAAATTGCTCAGCATTTGAAGGGAGTACTTCAGGGCACTACTGTCAGAGATCATCTTTGAGGAGGGAGGAAGAAAAACATCCTGATTTTTGCAGCTACTAATGCCATAAATATACATCAAAATGCAGCACGGCAGATATATTCCCGCCAGCCCCAAGGAGCTCATCTGTGAATACAGCACAGTGCAGCCAGGGTTGTGGCAAAGAGACTTCACTGGATACTGAGAGAATTATGTTGGTGCAGCCCCACCGACAGCTCTACTGTTACTCTGCCCTTCTCTTTAGTCCACGCGTAGTAATGCGACCAAATCACTTCTTGCCCGATCCAAACCCAGCTCTACTACATCTCTACCAGAGACCCCAGCCCCGCACGCTGGCAACAGCTTCAGCCCATCAGAGGGAAGGGGAACTCAGTAATTCACAGCTGAGCTTAAAACCAAAACTACACCCTAACACCTAAGGGATGCAAACACCAACTTACCACCAAACTGAAATGGAATCATTTTACCCATTAAATTTCCCCTGGCAGTTTCGACTGTATACGGCACGTCTCCTTGTTCAAGTATTGTGGGATCCTCTTTTGCATAAAGAAATTCCACCCTGTTGGTGAGCAAGGCAAACGGGACTTGGCCCAGACAGTTTTTCTGGTAGGAAAGAAATGATCATAAGGATTTCAGTTTCTCTATACACTTTACGTGAAAAACTAAAGTGGCATCGAGCACCTCTCAGCCTCATAATAAAATGATTCCATGTTGGGTTTTTTTCATTTTTCTTCCATTACTCCAATACAAAAAGCTTAGTAATGCAGTGTCATTAAAATTCAAAACCCACTTGATTAGCTTTTATACCTTACAGTATTTAACAGACTACATTTCAAAGTGTACCACGTAGTCCACTGACATTAACACTACATATAAACATCTTTAATTTGTTAAATAAAAACGCAGTAACTCGAGGCTATGCAATCATGTGGAGGCCGAGTTGTAAGAAAATGAACTGTGTTTGGCCATTATTTCTGTTTAGTGTAACACTGAAGATTCCTCAACTAAACATTCACTAATCGTATAATGCAAGGGAAATAAAATCCGTTCTAACTGGCAGACAGAAAATGGCAGGAAAACCAGAAGTGTCATGGATGTGGTGGTTTATTTTGCTTTGCTTTTTATTCAATACAAAAAGTTTCCCGGATGAGAATGGAAAGCTTCCCAGCTTCAGTTCCAAGACTTTCACCCTCGTTTCTGACCTTTTCTCAGACATGTTCCAGTATAATCTGTAATCTACTACAGTCGGAAGAGGAAACAGCAGCGCCCTGGTGAGAAACGCTGCCTTGTGACCTGAACAGAGAACCCTGCGGAAGCAATGCTGGCTCGCAGAAGTCATTTGGAAGAGCTTGACAGACAAACTCAATAGCGTCCCGAAAAACACACTCAACACCACGAGCGCTAATTACTGCCAAAGTAGGCTTTTTCTTTTATGTTTTGTTCTATTCAGTCAAATGTGTTTTATCTTTCTTTGCAAAATATTATACATTTTCCTAGAAAAAGTCAGGAAACTAATTATTTTAGTTAACGATGGCTTCTAAATTAAAGCTACATTGCAATTTCCTTGAATTGTATCCTACCAAATTTAGCCTCATTTCACACCCTAACCCTCAATGTTTCCAATACAATTAGACCCATTAAAGGAAGAATATTATGTATTAGCTACAGCATGTATGCACACATGATCTAGCTACTTAGAGCAAATTTTTCTCTCAGCTAAACTGGTGCAAGTCCAAACCCTATCACTAACTTGATTCCATTGAAATGGATGGGAGAAAATAATGCAGCCGGTTGTTTTCATAATGTTTAAAACCGTTTGATATTGAACCTTTTGAAACACAGCTGCACTAAATCTCATGATTATCCTAAGAAAGCAGAACTTTCTATTTGCATCCAGGCAAGGCATGTGACGGTGACAGGCAAGCTCGTAAGTCAAATACTCTGCCAAGACATGCAAGCGCCAGTCCAAATATCTCAGCCACTGATGAGACAGAGTCCTCTGCCCTCTCACCCGAGCTCCTTGAACTTCAGCTCTTCCAACTGCTCATCAGCATCATCCACTCAAAATCTGAATGTGGCCTCGTAATATTACTTTCCTCCTTTGGAAGTTTCTCTTTCTTCTACTATCTTCAGTCTCAAAAACTTTGTCCCTCAGTTATAAAGCATCCCGCTGATACCCGAAAATCTCTTGTCCTTGCCAAAGGTTAGAAGAGAGAAGGAACTGCCATGACCCCTTTGCCGCCCGTTACCTCTACCTGGCCAAAGATGGATTATGACAGAACAGTTCAAACCTCAAGCTCTACCTGGGATTTGAACCTGTCATTTACTTCTACAATTAGTGATGTACGGCTGGGCATTCCGCCTACCTCCATGCGTATTTCTTCTTTCCTGCTTGGAAAAGAAATTACATTGACAGTCCAGAGGAATCAAAAAGGAGAGGAAGCCACCTCTGCCAGAACAGTAACAGTGTCCCGGGCCCCATGGCACCTCTCACCAGCAGCTGTGAGGACACAGTGTTAACTGCCTTCTGTAAAAAATACCTCCTTGAAAATCTGACACAAATGTCTGCTTCTTCCCTTGCCGTTTCCCCTCCTCATTTTGTACAGATACCGGTTTGCTGTGCTACAGTTCCTCAAAGAGCTGCACAGTAAAGGTGCCTTGAAGCATTTCCTTAGAAAACAACCCCTCTACGACCACACACACAAGCCTCGCCTAATAATCATCTTTCACAATTTATTTAACTAAAAATATTGTTGGTGCAAAGCTCAAGTCCATTTATGGGCAAAACTCTCCTTGAAGTAAAAACAACAACAAAAGTTAATTGCCAGCCATTGGCTCCAGGCTTTGCATAGCCATAAAGCAGACGGCAGCCGTAACACTTCAGCTGGTTTGCTCCAGGTGGTGGTTACCAGCAAAATCAGCCAAACTGCCCTTTCTGCTCTTAGGTCATCTCCAGTAAATGCCAGCCACAGGCAGAAAGAGGTCCAGACGTTGCCATCCTATTTGTACCAGACCTTGCACCTTCCAGTCTTCACAGATTAAAAGACTGCAAGATTAGTTTCTTGTAACCACTATGGAATATTTTGCAAACAAATGCGAAGGTGCACTGCCCATCCTCCCCAATGCATGGCCGTAAGCCAGCTCTGGACCAGAAGCTGTGGCTGTAGCTACCACAGCACTGGACTTGAGTTTGCAAACTCTTCCAAGGAAAGGACTATGTGAGCCCAGACTTAACACTCCACTAATGAGGTTATCATACAGGCAGCTTCTAGGCACTGTGTAGAGACTCTGTTACTCCAATTTCTTGCACATGGGAATTTTACTAACACTGTCTGCTGGTGAATGATGAAGCGCTTGAGAAAACAACTATGCACTATTACTGCCCCTTCTCATGTCTATCAATCATAATTCCTATCAACACAGTTTTGAATTCAAAGCCTTCTTTCAGGGATGACTCTGAGACGCTTCAGCATTGTGAACTTCAGAAAATTTGGGTGTTTCAGACTTCTCTTCCAAATGATACAGAATAAAATGTTCTTTACGAACTTTATTTTTTTGTATTGGGACAAGACAGTCAGAAAAACTGCTCAGCTTGTCTTAGAAACTGCAAATGACTGGTCTGGGAATTTCTGAAGGACGCCTCTGTATGCAGCTGTGTTGGGTGAGGAGATAGGGAAAGTTTAACAGCAGCCCTTTACCCAAAAGGCTTAGCTTATTAGAATTTGGTATTGACGATAAGCTACATGTTAATACATTTGTGGCTTTTTTTCCCCCCACCTTTTTACCTATGCCTTATTTTCCCTTGTTCTAGCTGCAACAATTGGTACAAATATTTTAGCATCTGAATTCAATCCAAGTTGAATATACAGTATTTATCCCAAGTTATGTGGAAAAAAAAGTGCCTTGAGAACCACTGCATATGAGAACTTGATAATAATATCCATGGATAATTATAATAAATGGCTTGTCTGAAACACCCATAGAATAGGAACTGAAGTAAACCATAGCAATCTCTCTCCCTCTTCCACCCGCCACACACCCTCGGCAGCTCTGCTCTTTTACCCATGACCGTTAAGGATGTTTTCTGGCTCTGTGACAGCATCGTGACTCAGGTCATGAGAAGTGTCAAAGATGCATTTCCTTGAGATGGGAAAAAGCAACTGATTTTAATAGCCCACAAAGACTAAGCAAAAAGAATAAGCCCAATCAGCATATTTACGGGTAAAGATAAACCTTTTAAAAGACACAAGTATATTTTATTTCCAATCTTAATGCTTACGTTTCTTTCCATAAAGTATTTACATTTTTCAGACTACCAAAAATGCACAGTTGATTTAAATGCCTTACTTAAGAATAATAAACTGAAAACAGACAACAAGAGCAGCACCCATTCACTGCATAATCAATCACCAATCATATACACAGGGAATCTGATGCAGACTGCAGGCATGAGGGATCAGCCCTGGATTCCCTCTCAACAGCGGCAGTGGCTGTGCCCTGGAATACCCACTGCCASGGGAAGCAGAAGGTGTTCGGGCTTGAACTCAGCAGGTCCATCAGATAAAACGATTGTTCCCACCAGCTCTTGTCCCATTCCTTTCCCTCGCTGGTTACTAACACGGAGCTTCACATGCTTTCACCTTCCTTCACGCCAAACCTTACTTGTCATACAACACCCTCAATACTTAAACCTCCTCCTTTAGCTGATACGGTCTCTTGAAAAACTCTAGATTCTACTTTCTCACCTTCCGATCAAACGTATTACAGGCTTGTATCAGGTGAGCAAAGCTACTTTTTGTCATTTCACTGATCGCAGCTCCCTCAAGCCACTTACATTCCTTGACCCACCAACAAATTTCTGGACCGCGTCGTCTCCCCTGTCCTAGACCTCTCTTCTCCTGACCTAATCCCAGCCTTTCCCCTTTTGTGCTTTCGACACGAACACCATTCAGAAAACCTTTCCTGCATCACCCCTTCAGTGACCAACTCTTTTCAGCTGGCTTGTTATTTCAAAGCTCAACCTTAGTGACAGCTTTCATGCTGATCACACTCATTTCTCCTTAAAACACCGTTCAGCTGTATACAAGTGTATCTAGTCCTCTGCACAGACACATAAAGCATCCTGAGAAGCCATAAAGCAGATGGGCACGTTCCTTCTTGTGCATCACTAATATCGCTATTTATCAATTTCCAATTGGCAAGAACTGCAAAACCCTATCAAAAGCGATGCATAATCTGCAGGATGTCTTTATTACTCACGATGTACGAGAAGGAAATACACTAGCCTGTCTTTTATTTTATATACCTGGTTAACTGGTGAGATTTGCAGATGGAAAAACATCGTTTTACTGTAAATTAAGAGGAAGTAACCGAGGGAACAATTGAAATAACAACAGAATCCCAAAATGTCATTTTATTAAGTCATTTTCAGAGAAACACTTAAAAATCCAGTTACCACTTCTCCTTGGACTCCCTCAGCACATGCCTCTGACACATCAACACTTGACCCTACAGAAATTTTCTTCAGTTTGATGTTACCAAGACTGAAATCATCCATCTTGACAGGAAAACTTCAGTGGGACGCTCACATCTGCGGTAATCCAACTCCTCTCTGCCTTCCACCTTCCTTTCACCTCGTGATCCATCTTTGACATCGCGGTCTCCTGTGCACTACCTATTACTTCCCCTCTGCCTGTCTACCGCAATCTCTCTGAAACAGTTTGCTTTGACCACTGCTATGGCATTTGCTGTGCTAAATCACTCAGTCATATATTTTTACACTTCATAGCTCAAGAACTGCAATTCCCTTCTGATGTCAGTCTCCTTCAATTTTCAATTTATCTGGAATACGCGCAACTCTTTTTTCAAATATAAAGGCAAACATGCATTTGCCCCAGTCTCAGATCTAACACTGTTTACAAAAGCCCACTTCTAAAACGCTTTATGTACAGACACGAACTTCCCTTGTGACAGAATTTATCAGTCTACTTCCCTACTTATCTGAAGGGAATGGATCTTTTCCTTCCACTTCAGAAACTATCCAAAATATACCACCCACTTCTTGCACTCCACTGATTCTCCATCCATTACAAAAAAAAAAAAAAAAAAACCATATTTTTAATGACTCCCTTGCTGTCCTCCATGTACGTGTGTATGTCATGACATACAGCTTTCTACCATCTGCACCTCTTCCTTTAAGTAACTGCAGAGCGACAGAGAAGGAAGTCTTTTCACAAAGGCAGCCAAGATACTAGAAGGATAGAAAAAAAAAAAAAAAAAAAAAAAAGGCAGCTAAAACCACAGCTCATTTACAACCAGTAAGCTCCTGGCCGGTACCCAAATTGGTGCTTACGGTCAGCTGTTCATACCTCTTCTCCCCTGCTCTACGTGTGTAATCTGGGGGCTGCTGTAACCGCCGGGCTCTGGGGGACTTCTGCGTGCACTTCCATAGCCAAGAGGCTTCGCATAACCCTGGGACCTTTCCAGAAGGAAGTAATGGTCTCTAAAAGTCGTTAGCAGAAAATTCCCACCAGGTAAATGAATGTTTTTTCCAAGTGCCTTAAAAATGTAAAGAGAAACTTCAAATGAGGGTGTGAAATCAAGAGAATCGCTACGCATTTTAGGCAGCCCAGTGAACGTGGAGGGTTCATACGAGTAGCTGAGTGACTGCAGTGTAAGTTCTTCCTGCATTAATAAAAAAGAAGGTCTATTCTTATTGCCACTACCTGGCGAGCGTTTTACGTCTATTCTAAAACAACCAGGAGCACCCTTCAGAGTTTGTTAGGAGTCATCGGTGTGAAAGCAGCGATGCAAACTCTCCCAAACGAAACAACCGCTCTCAGGAGTGACCCGGCGGCAGTCAGCAGGACGAACACCCTCTCCCGCCCTCAGCCCAGCCGGCGCGGAGCGCAGCGGGGCAAGGGGAGACCCCCGCCCCCGCCCCGCCCCGGCCCCGCCCCGGCCCCGCCCCGGGCCGGCGGCACCGCCGGGAGGAGGCCGCCCCCTGCAGGGCGGAGGCGGCGCCGCCTTCCACCACCGGCCAGGGCAAAGAGCGACGATGTGGAAAAAAGGGTTTGCAGACAAATTGAGAGTTCTCGACGAAGCTGGAAAAGAAATTACGTGAAAGTACGTTTAAATTAAAACTAGCCAAGTGTGATGCTGTGGGAGAGTGCGATGATTAAACAGTTAGTAGCAACAACATTAGAAGTACATTAAAAAAAAAAAAAAAACCAGGCCTGTTCTGCAGCTTGCTTTATTGTTTCTACACAGTTATAAAAACTATTTTCTGTCGAGAGAAGCTACGGTTTACAAAGAGAAATTAAAGCTTACCAGAGGCTTTTCAAACAACTGTTTTCAACCCGTGTTTACAGTGCCAGCTCTCGAGTTAAACTTTGGAAAGGAACTGCCCTCCAGTGCTTTAAGTTATTATACAGTTAATTTTCTTTCAAACTATTTTTGTCTGCCTCTCTCTAAATAGGTGGTTTCTTAAGTGAGTGTTACTTAAAGGAAACCAATCTGTTTTTCAGGAAGGGCTGATGATGTCAGTCCTTTCAACTCTGCTTTCCCATAAGAATTCTTCTAGTAAAAGGAGTTTCACTCTGGGAAATAGTGAAAAGTAACGTGAAAATATTTAAAGCATCTCAGACTGCATGTTTATCAAACTTCTAGTTTTATGCTTGGATTTTAATCGTGTTGCGATTGTGACAAATAAAGGAAAAGTGAGAGAAAACAGTCTTAATTTTTAAAATTAAAAAAGATTTTGCAATGAAAAATGTGCTGTACTAAAAGATTTATAAAGAACTAAACACAAGTCTGAATGCAATATATACAGAACAACATGTTTTTTCATAATTCTAAATTTACGTACTCCATTTCAACATAGGTATTAAATCTGAAACAGAACCACTGTGTATTATGAATGGTCTTTTGGCAAAACTACACCATCCAAATAAATACTCCAATCCCCAACAAAGCGACAAGACAAATTCAGAGTATCATATTATTATTGAATGTTTTTAGTAGGTGTGGATGTGCAGTTATAGGTCCAATGTGTGCTTAACTTACTCCATTATTGTTTGTTCTGATACTGGAAATTCCTGCAGTCAACAACAGAAAAAACCTCGCGTAGAGCTAGAGAGCAAGTAGTAATGATAATAACATACTGTAAATTTTAATTTGCAGAATAAAAATAATAAGAGTTATATAGAGCTTTCAGTCTTCCAAGTAAAGCATTACATTTTTACAGCTAAATGCTCCTTGCTATTCACATATAGGTGTCCTGAAGATAACAGGGGATACGTTTGCATAATCAAGGACATAGTCCTGTTTTAACTACTCATCCATTAATCCACACAGTGTACCTGTGAGACAGGTAAGTACCATAAACCCTATTTTATACAAGTAAAAAGGTCACATAAGGCCATATTCTGCCCTAATGTTCAGCCCCACAACCAACTGATGTCGTAATAGTCTTATAATAGTAAAAGCCCATAAAAGGATCCCAACCTAACTCAAATATTACTGACAACGCACTCTGGCAACCCAACGGAATGACAAAAATATAACCTCGCCGGATTGACAGAATAACCCAAACAAAATCTGTGCTAGCTATAAAAGGTGCAAAGGAAATATCTCTTTATCATCCCCTATTTAACAGTTTACTTCATTCTGCTAAAAAGAACAAAGCCAAACTATGAATCATTTGGAAATGAAATCATCCCCACCCCCAGTAAAGGCTTACATTGTGCGGGTAAACAGTTCGTAGGGTACTCTGAACAAAATGTAAATAGATTGCCTTGCTACTGTATACATAGCAAATAGTTTCATTTTGAAACTAGGAGTTAAAAAACAAGTGAGAAAAATATTACAAAGCCTGAACTCTGAAAATATTTACAAGAACAAAAGCTAATCACAAGTTAACATCAATAGGTTACAATTGCTAATCAAAAAAGAAAATACAAAGCAAGCGCTTTGCTCACAGAAGTCCGGTCTTTTGGCCTAAGGTTGTAGCAATGCTATTGTAATGCGAAAGAAATATTAGCAGTTTAAGATTAACAGCAGTTTTTCTAACTTAGGGCTTATCGAAACTTTTCTAGATTGCAAAGGACATAAAAGGAAAATCATGATGACACGACGCCACACAAAAAAATCCTTCAGAAATAAAACCAGTTTACCACAATCTTCTCTGAATCTGTCACTTAATCAACAATTTGTCCCAGTGTAAACGGTGCTCTCCAGGACATGATCTCCGGGTTTAYTTCTGTTATAATCAGCTGCATTTAGAGGGATGATTAAGGAAAGTAACAGTTATTCGTCTTGAAGAAAACTACAAGCTTCAAGTAATTCCACACATGGGGAACACAGAAATTGTTATTCTTGTTACACAGCAGAAAGCTAATAGACAAAAATCAGCTGAATAAAAGTTACCAAGGGTCACAGAGTGAGTTAAAAGTAAAGCGAAGAATTAAACCCAGAACTGCTCTTTTCCGTTCTGAGTACCTGTCACCAGACTGCCAAACTCCTCCAAACAACAATAATTTAACATTATAATATGATAAGGAGCTGTTGCAATCTGAGTAAACACATCTTAGTTCACAAATTAAAATAATCACCGGTCTCTGGCTAATTCAGCTGCCGCACATGCACACAAAATCCCTCCACTGAAAGTCACTGTGAACTTCAGGGGTTTTTTTTCCAAGTTGATGATATATGGCTTTTTATAAAAGGCATATAATATGGTTCAATATCCTGCCTGCCTTCAGCCAGGTAAACGAAAAGATTACTGAAATGAAAAAGCAGCAATAATATTACTAAAAACATGGCAGTATTTTACCAAATTGATTATTTTAAACCAAATAATTTTGTCTTTTTTTCTAAGATTTTTTTGAAGACAACTCTGCTAACTCCTCCACAATCCCCACAAATTTCTCATGGAAAATTTTCATATGAAGGTTTGCAAGTTACCAACACACAGTCTTTGTATGTGTCCAACTTCAAGCCCTTCTACACCGTGAGAAAATGGTGAGCACAATCTGTGTCAAGTTCTCTGAAAACCGAAGTTACCCTCCTGCCTTAATTCTCAGCACCCATGTGCAGCCTTCAAATGGAGCTAATTGTTTAAGCAGAGCTAATTTTCAAGCAATGACGACTGCACAGAGATGTTGAAAATAATCTGATTTATTATATTTCAAGACAGACATTTGAAAACTGAAGCCTTAAAATTMTTGAGACGCTTCCATAAATGCTGCTCCCTTTCTCTCAGTAACTCGCCCATGCATGTCTTTCTCCTACCTAGAAAAATCTGTCCACCACTGAGCATGGTGGAAATGAAACCGCTGTTTCTTCTTTTAAAAAAAAAAAAAAAAAAAAAAAGTGTCAAATCTATTCAAAACTTCAAATGTAGCTAAGGGTACTGTAAAGGCAACAACTTACTGCAATTTCCCTTGACAGAAAACAGAATTGGTTGGATGAAAGCTACACAAATTGATAGTTCCTTCCTCTCCTCTACGTGATGTCAACAGTTAAAAGGGGTTGGATGTGCCATAGTAAACCTTTACAGCACTCCCCAGCCTGTTTCAAGCCGGACATGCTGAGCTGCTGTACAACGATGAGAGAGAAAGTAAAATGGTAGATACACAAATGTCTCCAAGGAGGAGGAAACTACAGATCACGTCTTGGGTGCCTTCCAGTGGCTCCAGGCAGAAGAGCGGGGCTCTAGAACAGCTATGCAGAAAAAAGTCCAAAGAAAGAAGAAAATACAGAGGCTTCTTCTGAGAGAACTCTGGTTCCCTTAATAATCAGCAAGTCATAAAAATATTCCTTTGATTCAGAAATCCCACAAAGGTTCTCTCTATAGCAGCAAAGATGTTGACTACGACAGCACATAGTCAGGCTTTCACAAGCACTTCTAGTCCTACTCATAATTAGGGAAGAAGGACTGTTCCTTGCCATTTTTAATACTCTYAGACTGGAAAAGGGTGGCTACCCATACCAAGCTGCTATTTAAACTTTCACTTCAATGGAAGCTGTGACTTACCCTTAATAGAAAGGAGGGGTAAGGACGCAGCAAATCCTGAATCCAAACAAAGCAGCTTCTAGTACAGATCTCATCAAAGAGAAGGACAAAAAGAACAGCAAAGACGAAACTGAAGAAGCTGGGACAATGGTGATTTTTGAACCTTTTTTAGAGGCTCCCCTTCACGTCCTTTCAGTTTCTCCAAAGCACATCCACCAGAGGAGTAGGATGTACAGATCAGTTCTTAAAGATTTATGTTCCTTTGTACATTATTTGTCACATTGCTCACACACACACAGAAAGTGGACAAAAATCTATCCATCAGCTTCACATTGCCTAGTTTCCAAGTCTCTCCTCAAACCGTATTTATTGTGGATATCCAGGTGTGCTTCGTGATCATCGAGGCCAATAAGCAATGAGAATTTTAGGTAACTGCATTTGAATACAGACCAGATTACCATGCACTAGATGGAAACAAAACTTGAAACGCAAAACTTTCAGTTTAGAGTGGAAATTATTAACACATCTGTGATAGCATAGTTTACTTAAGTAAGTTGCAAAACTAGAACTATCTTTCTGAAGTATTTATACCTTGGCTCATTCCTATAATATCTGCATACATTACATATTTTTGCACAATACCTGCAGCACCTTATTTTATGAAACTCATTTTTTAGTGGCACAAACTACATGGGCAAATAGAATGAACAAAATCAATTCTTGCAATCTTCAGTAAAATCAATGTTTCTGTTGTTCAGGCTATTAGCAAATACTGCTGAAAGGTGAAGCTGGAAGACTATGAAGATCTTTAGGCCAGCACCTCCAAAGGTATTTAGGAACCAAATCTTTTTGAGTCAGGCAGCTGCACAGCAGGTACTGAAGCATCTTAGAGGACATGGGCATTAATGACTCAAGGGGAAAAGTTTCCTGACAATGTAAGGGGGAGGAGAAAAAGATAAAAAAGGGATTTACCATGGAGCGGTGAGCCAGACGGGCTGCTTGACAGGCCTGGAACAGGGCTACAGCGTCCTCCTTGTTTAGATGTCAGCTCTTGCTCGATCTCTTCCAACCCTGCACTCTTTTGGAATCGGCTCATGCGATTTACCACCCGGGGTGACATGTGTGTTCGGACACAGGGCTGGCCACCATAAGGATTGATAGGAAAAACATGGGAAGTGCCACGAAGCGTGCTGACCACAACCCAACGACAGTCATGGCTGAAGGAGATATCTTGTACCTAGAAAACAGAGGAGTGAAATGGGAATGGAGTCACCAATGTACACACATCTAACAAAGGAAATGGACTATCATGTTTTCAACAAAGACAAATCTTAATTGGAAATGTGAATAAAACCCCCTAAGTTTAGGCAACAACTTGAATTTTTGTGTATATACCAATGAACTTAGTATTCAGTACATATTCTGTATATATTATAAGATGCAGTATAACACCCAGTTCCAAAGTTTGTGTACTTTTCAAAATATTCTGAGATTTTTCTTTTCAACAGGCCTGAACTTATGAAAACAAACCATGCTGCAAAGTACTACAGAAAGCCACAAGAGCTTGGTGTAATTTGCAAATAGAATTTAGTTCTAAAAAGAGTTGGGAAATCATTTCAATTACATGTTTTGTTATTTGCTTGTTTACTTTAATTTTTAGAGATTACCCAAAAAGGGGAAAAGGGAGGGATGAGAACAAGAGAGACATCTCACCACTGGGCCTGATTTTGACAAATACTGGCACGCAAAACTGTATTTTAAGTCAACAGAAATACCATGTCCTACATAACTTAACAAACCAAAAATCAATGGCCAGTGTTTTCAAAAGCTGTCTATAATGGTCTCTAATCCTGCTACTATCAGTTTGTCCCTCAGTGGAATTACCATTCATCCAGGTATCCCTGGACCTATGCTCTTTTTCGGTTTTAAAATTTTGTCAAGAAGAAATTGAACAACTTTGGCCATTTCTCTATACAGATACATTCCATTTTACACATAACAATCTTTATTAATCAGCTATTAAAGTCCCAGGAAAGACCCCAGTTAGATTTCTTATGCATGTGAGTACTTATCCACCACTTGAGAAATGCAAGTCTTACTTTAGCTTAAAATGGTCAGTCTTGAAGCAAATATAAAAATACAGTTAAATATTTTCTACTGTAGTTACTCCTTGCATAGATCTCAGATACGAAGTCCAGAAGGATTTAATTCTCTTTTAAGTGTGCTTTACACAACGCTTTGATGGAAGCGAATTCTTGTTCCTGAAGGAATGCTTTAAAAGAGAGATTAAAGTTTGTTTCCAACCCCGTACTGGCAGACAACTCAAGAAAACAAGTAGTCTAGGTTAAAATGATTTATCATAGAAAAAAAATCCTAGAACAATTCTTCCAAAAATGTTTTTAAAGGTAAAAGCTGACTAAAAAGAACCACGTACGCAAGTGGGATTTAACACGGCAAACAAACATATAGATGAAGGATTAGTTTTCATTATATTATTAAACAGCATAAACTAAATAAAATTCTTTAAGATTTCACTGAAGCCAGTTTTACAATACACTAGGTACTCAAATTGGAGTAAACACTGATAAAATCTTGACAAATATTCCAGAAATGCACTCCAGCTATTCCAGACAAAAGCAGCAAGTATTCATCAAAGTGCAAGTTTCCAACTGAGCCCTGAAGCCTTTGAGATAAAAAAAGGATTTAAGTCTTGTGACTTGTGACAAGATATTTGGCTGACAGACTGTCACGACACAAAATGCTTCATCAACATTACATAGATAAACTAAAAAACAGCGCTACACACCTGCTCTTTTCAATTATGGTGACATACCCAAATGATCTGCTAATGATACAGCTAAACAATCTCCCCAAAATCTGACAGGTTTTGCACTTGCAGTTACTCTGGTATTACTGACAAAGTCACAGCACTTAGAGCTCCTAGTTTGCCTACAAAGTGTTTCACCTTAATAGATTGCTCAGAAAGGATTAGAGACCCCACAGGGATTAACAAGAGCCAAAAAAAAAAAAACAAACCACCAACCAACCCCCAAAGCCGTGGAGTCAGAGAAAAACTATGGCACCAAGAGTATTTAAATACTTGCTGTTTAAAGAGGCAATTTCTACTGGCCAAAATCAAACATAAGAACCGTATACAAATTGCCATTCTCAGTTACAACAGAAAGATCACCAATGTAATAAAATCATCAAGGCTGTTGGAATAGAATTCCAATCCTATCAAAGGCCCTGTTTTCTGATTTCTAATAACACGAAGAATGGCCATCTTTGTCGTTAGATGTGACCCCTCTGAACACATCACTGTTTTCCAAATATTTGGTATTCATTTCAGAGCCAGCTTTAAATTCCCCTCCTGATCTCTAAAACCGCCTATCTGTCCCAGGCTCAAGAAAACAGCGTTTCTCTTCCTTCCTCTTTGCTGTTCTGCTCACTCGCTCCATGCCTCCAACTCAAGCTRTTTGTGGCTGGCTCTGTAGTTCCATGCTCCTTGCAGAAGAGTGTTCTCCCCTGAAACGACAGCTATCTGGAAGGGACTTTACAAATCTCCCTGCGAACTGGCACCTTTGAGCTGTATTTACAGGACAGACTCAGGCCACCCGCGCCTCTTCAATCTCTTCCCTCCTGCACTTCAACTGATTTCACAGCCAACCTCTTTAAATCACTGCTTTCACTCACATCCACCACATACCCTCTCTTATCTTATGTTACTTGGTAGAGCATTTTTAGAGGACATTTCTATGAGATGACAGAGAAAAAAAAAATTGTCTCTCACTGTATTGTGTAACAGAAATATATATGTTTCTATATTAGTACTCAGTTTTCAGTACGCATCCTTAGGATTATGTTGTTTTAAGAACACATACAACAGCCCTGGCATATGACAACACAAGCCAAGAAACTGGGAAACAATCATTACAGCATGTTTTTTCTCAGTGTAAACATTACACAGAAAAAAGTATTCCTGATCTTCAGGAAGAAAGTTTGGAACAACGTAATCCAAAATGTTCTTTTTAAAGTAACGATCGCAAACACTCGCTGCAGTTAGCGAGTGGGTATCATGGTCATGAGTACTTAAAACCCGGCTGAAACCACAGAGGCAAAGAAGAAACAGGTTTTTAAGACTCAGTAATAACAAGGAAAAAAAAAAAATGTTGACAGATGAGTGTGAAATGAATTAAAATTTATGAGAATACAGCTATGAAAGCCTACTCAGCAGCAACAAAAAGTATTTTGGAAGCTATCATTACACATGCAGTAATTCTACCTATCTCCTACCAGTCTCAAAAATGGCCTCGTTGGTCTTTCACAGATAAATGAGAGTAGCAGTCCCACAGACAGGTCAAGCAGAGAGAGTATTCTCATTACTCTCAATCCAGAGAGTATTTACAATTTCATACAAGGGCATGAATTAAATACGTTCGTATCAAAACAGCACAAATCCATCTGTGCAATGCAAAAGAGTCCGTAACTTTCCAGTAGACCTGGAAGAAAGCAGTGGACCAAGCTGAAAGGAGAATGCTCATCACACCARTCTCAGAAATGACTTCAAAAAATCAGCTGTGTGTGTCCATGAAAAAAATTATATAAATTATCCCATCAGCCTTGCTGTTATCCACCACACTGTTGCTGTACGTTACACAAAGTTCTTGACTGCTTATAGTATAAACAAACTGCACAGTGGCCCATTAGTGGTTTTCAAGTTTATGCTAAGCGTTGCAATTTATTGCTGTCCTTTAGGTTAATGTACTATTATTTCATGTATTTGTAATATATTTCTGGATTTGTTGTTAATTATGATGTAATGTTTAGATACCAAAGATCAATCAAGACCCCATATGTTAATAAAGTACAAAGTACACTAGATCTCTCATGATGCAAAGTTTATTCTATAGCTCAAGGTCAATATCAGATTTAATACTCACGTCTGTATTTCAAAATTTTATCTATCCTCTTCTGTCTGGGCCTGTAAAGGGAATTGCTGACCTGAGATTTTRTTTAACTCAGGAACCCTTAAGATATTTCAAATTGCAGTACTAAATACTTCTGTGGGAACACCAGTGCTTTCTCCTAGCTTTACTACCATTTCTTCCTCCTAGTTTGTGAGCAGTTTAGTTCCTTAAGCTTCAAGCTACATTTCTTGCATATCCAAAAGTCTCGGTGAAATCCCTGGATACTTCAAGGTCCTCTTTAGAAACACCAAAGCCTCTTCTGGCCCAAAGGAATGCACTTAAGACAACCACAGAATGCTGTAAGGGTAGCAGCGTGCATCCTCCAATTCGCCCATGGCTAAACCAGGTATTCTGTGACTCCTGTTGTACAGGAGGTCTGCAGAAATTTTGTCCATATTTCATAGACTATTCAGCTTGCTCCATGAATCCTAATCAGTATTTGTCAAACCCAAAAGGGGTTCTGGCTGCCCAGACATGCTGCACCTCTTCTGTTACTGTCTACTACTGACTCTTCTCCGTATTAATATAACAACTTTGTTGAAAAAAAATTCAGTACTCTGACTGAATTATCAATACTATTTTCAGAATCATGGACAATACGACTAGTTTCCTATCAGAGACAATTAAACAATGTTTCAGATATTCTGATAGGCTTTAGCATGACTTGGAAAGAAATCATCCAGTACTTCTATGCAAAGGAAATAACAGTCTGAGAAAGGTTTTCTTAACAGGTGCTAGGAAAGAAATCTTTCAATACGCTTGCATTATACAATGAGTACTCCACCATGTAGCCTCCTTCAGCTTTGTCATTTCTCTCACCTTCACCATTTCTTTCTCGCAACCCTCTCCATTAAAGTATTCACTTCTAACCTCCGTAACTTCTTTTCAGTCTTACACTGTCTTCTCCTGTTTTCCTTCAATTACTCTTCTCCTATGCTTCTTTTTAACTTCCACTACCCTATATCCCCGTGTTTCCAACACTATGAGGTAAAATCCTCCAGAAAACTGAATGAAAATTTAGCTGCCATGTTCAGAGTCTGACCTGAGTGAGACAGTAGGGTAATTTAATATATGGAGTCCTACAAGGACACGTCATGTGTCAACAGCTCTACTGAAGATCAGCTTTCAAGATTGTACAGATCAAAAAATTATTTCTGATATTCTGAAAATCTGGAGGAAATCATCTGAACCGAAGGCTTCAAAGCTGACATACATTCACGTATCTTATATAACGGAAAACTATATAAGTTTTTGCTATCATTCTTTCCTTACTCCCACAGCTTCTCCAAATTTAAACACGATGTTAATTAGAACATATTCACAAAATAAATTAAAAAAAAAAAATTCAAGCCTTAACTGAAAGAAAAAAAACCAGAAGGGCAGCACATAGAAAACTTATTTTAAAAGCAGTTGATTAAAATGGGATAGTCAGAGGTATGGGTGATTACACAACCAATCCCATGGGACAGGCAGTGACCTTGTTTACCACTACTCCTGGGAATGACTGACAGCCCATACCCAGCCCCTGTATTTCAGGGCTTCTAAAAGTTAATATTGTACTAACTTGCTGCACAATGCTTAAATGTGTACTATAACTTATTTTCTTAGAAAGGAGAAGGAGCTTTACTGGGCTATCACAGTACCTCCCCAGGCAAATCCACTCCTGATGCATGTGCATAATGCAATAGTTAGAAAACAAAGCTCACAACACTGAACCATTTTCATAGTAATCACAAGAARTAAATATTAAAACACATTTGGATCTTCCTAGTGCTCTTTTTTTTCCCCCTAGTGCCCCTTTTTCAGTTGTGGCGAGTTACACCAGGTACAATATGTATATTCTTGTGCATTTCACTGCATTAAATTAAACTTCAATAGTGAAGTGAAACAACAATAAAGCATGACTAGCGTTACTGCAACAGGAACTTAACCCAGTTTCATGCACACTACACAATGTCACAGAGAAAACACACCATTATTTGAAGGACATGACTTAAGTATTTAATTATGGTGTGCAGGGAGATGGCAGAAATAAAAAACCAATATCATTAAACAACGAGAAAGAACAGCAGCGCTGAGGAGGTAAGGATCAAAATACATTAGAAAACTGGTCTATATTTGAATTTTTTTTTGGTTGAGAATATTAAGGAAATGATGTAGCAACGAACACAAACGAAAAAATAATAAAATCATGGACTACACAATATGATTTATCAGACCCTCACAGACCCAACTCTGTCTCCTTGAGTCGTCAAAACTGATTTCAGTTTCGTATAAAAACAACGGCAGAATCTGGGCACAGTGAGGCATTCGTGTAGGGTCCTTCAGCCAGAGTAGCTGCTCTCTATTAATAACTGAAATTGCAAAAGCCACTCTGCTTAGAGCTCCGTCTCCTCAAGATAGTTAAGCTACTTCTAATTGCAGCAGTTTCTTATTGTCTGCTTTCATCAAAGACTGATCAACTTCCCTAAATCAATCTTTATTATTCCAGGACTGTCCCCAGATTCTTTCCCAGAAATAAGAAAGTCTTTCTTCCGGAGACTATTTCAATAATTGCAACTACATAAGTATGTCAAAAGATAGGAAGAAATTTCTATTAACCATGGGGGTTTACATCAAATGTTTGTAAACTATTCCAACGTTTCATTACCTGGACAGGGTACGTGACACAACCTTGAACAGCCTCTATGAAATCACGTCACAAAAACATTCATGCATTCCCTAGAAAAGCGTAAAATTGCACATGTTCTGTGGCAGCCCATGCTGGAATGTTTTTATCATTCCCTCTGTTTACCTATGCTGACTGAAGTCAGTTATAACAGCAGTTTGAGAGTCAGAATAACAAAAGTCTGACAGTGTAAAAGATTACAGAGGACTCTGGCCACCAGCCCACTGATGCTATCATTACGTTTATTTGTTCTAGGTTGAGATAATACTGTTTTCAGGGATTTTTTTTTTTTCTGTTTACAATTTCAGATCAAAGAGAAAGGATCATCAGGTGACAGCCTAACTTTCATCTGCAAGTAAATGAGCTTCCTCAGTTCAGAACATCCTATACCTTTATTAAAAACCTTCCAAAAGGCTCTTGGGTAAAAATATGAGTGCAATTAAGTGTTGACTCACAATGTAAGAGCTGTAGGACAAGAACCAAAATGTGCACCACATACACATGCACATTTTTTTCCTTTACAGCTGAATTGTGCAAACATGGATTCCCTGAGAGCTTCAGTTCTCTCTCTGGTATGGTTAAACACAACCAGCGCTCGCAATGAACCTTCACGATGTAACACAGTGCATCAAACGTACTGTTTTTTGTTCTCGTAAGTAAAAAAAAAAAATTCTAAACCATAAGTGGCACTTGAAGAGTGAAAGATATTAATCCAATGTAACTGAAACAGTGACTTCTGTCTGTGTTTGCAGAAAAGTAACTTTGAATGTTGTGACCTTGGGACTGACATCACTCAAGCCAATAAAGTATCTGAGCACTTCACATTCTTTCATGGCCGTTGTCCTTGCAATTCCCTTATGAGACAGAGGTCCACTTTCCATCTTACCCCATCTCCATCTGAGTCACGCAAAAAAGTCAGTGGCTTTGTTAGGAACTGACTGATCTTCACAGTCCTGACTCAATGTTTTATTCAGCACATAAGGCTTCTTCCTGTATTTGCTACTCAAAGTCAGCAAATACAACATAGATTTGCAATAACAACACTTTAAAACTCAGTAACACTCTGTTTCATTGTTCAAAGCATGCAGAAAGAGAAAAGGAAAACCATGTTAAGACGACTAGTTGTGAACAGTCAGGGAGAATACTACTACTTACCCTTAATTCCGAATCAAGGGGAATGCAAGCTCAAAAAAACCTACCTTACCAAGCACAGTACCTAAATCTCCCTCAGCGTCATGAAGCCAACGCCAATTGGACTGGCAGGGCATACGATCATGTATTGAATACCAGAACAATCCGCTGTGGTCAACATTTCACTACAGGGAAAGCTTATCTTGTGGGGAACTTGCAACAGCCTCATCCCTTTCTCCTCCATCCAACAGAAACATTACAAATAGCATACATATAGCTATTGGGATAGACTGTCAATGCAAACATAACATTCTGTATTAAAATCAATTTTAATTTTTCTTTTTATAAAAATCAAAGTACAAAGTCTCTATTTTATCCCATTCATTAACGGTATGATTTCAGTGACGCTGTCTGGTTGGAGTGGCCAACTCATTGCAAATGCTGAGCACAAATTCTGCTTTGGCTAAGGACAAGATCCTGATGTCCGTGAAAGGAGACAAAATCCCTATAGATCTCTTTCCAACCAGCCTCTCTATATTTCAGAAATGGTCAGGAAAAGGTAGAAACGGTCTTTCAGACTGAAATTTCTCAACCCCAAACCAGAATTTGTCTGGAATTTAGAAAAATTAATGCATGATGGAGCATATATTCTTTAGCTAAGTAACTGTATAGCTAATACATCTGACTCAGTAGAAAGGCATGTGGGTGACTTAGAGACACTGCTTGATTGCAGTAAATCGATCAGAAAACACCATTATTAAATCACAACACTTGCTTCTTTTTCTTTAATATAGATTAAGTGTGCAACTTAATCCACTTAAGATGCTTCTATATACGAATGACAGAGGGGACTTCCTGCCACCTTCTCTTAGGAGACAGATGAGAAATACCCAGCTACTGGTCTGCCCTCCAACCACTGAAGACAAGGTAAAACGGAGACCAGGAATTCTGCAGCCCTGCAAAAGGGGATAACTCCAGGACTGATATTCTGAACTGGGTGAAATTACAATTCCAACATTGCTGTAACACCAGATATACCTGTCAATATTTGGAACACCAATATATATGGTTCCCAAATTTTTGCTCCCAGAGCGAGATTGGTATGCCATGTATGACACAAAGCATGCACTGCAGATCCAACACTTCTTGGAAAAATCGGTCTTACAGTATATTCCATGTACAGTCAATTTATGCAGAAGCAATGATCCCTTACAGGGAACTTCTGTGTGTCCAGCAGCTTAGACAGAGCATTCAGACAAGCATGTGAAACTTCTATAAACATTACCAACGTACCAGTTCTTTGTCAATGAACTAAATGGTCTTACAGTATCAGTAATAAGTATTTGCAAGAAACACGCTAACTGATCACAAAGCAAAAAAAGAAAAAACATGCATCAGGCTGTGAAAAAAGGATATTTTGGGAAATGTGTGGCAAAGCTCTATTGGCCAGAATCTCACGTACAAAAGCAGATGATTTCAGTATGGACATTAAAATACCACATATAACAAGGGCATAATGATGATGTTTAAACAATTTATAATGGGTACTAGCTAAACAAATTTTGACACTGATAATCACTCATGTCCATCAACACAAATTAGAACTTTTTATAGCTCCAGTACAGAAGGTGACCTTTAAGACCATTGGCCTTGATTCACAATTAGCTTTAAACCAGGGGGRAAAAAAAAGAAAAAAGTCTGGTTGCAAATGTATAAATACTATTCTAACCAAGAAAGGAGGTAAAGAGGCTTCCAGTGTGTGTCTCAGAGTATCTGCATTGAGAATTTTAAATGGAACAGYCTCCAAAATTCTTGTCTAATGCTACTCATACATGAAATTTACGGAACAAAAGAACAGCAACACATACTACTCTTCCCGCTAAACAACAAGTACTGTTATTCCAAAAGAAAAAGTAAAACCATCCATCATATTATGTAAACATTTCAAATGATAGATGTGTATTGAGAATCACAGGTGCCAATGCGGTATTGTTGCTGGGTAGTTTAGGGGGTTGTGAAATCCACCAATACGCCTCAGACTGGTTAGAATTTTCTCTATTTTATACCGTTCCAAAAGCTATACTGTTCACGTCCTAAATGAAAACTATGTGGCAAACTGGGAAAAAACTTTACTATGTTGATTCTGAGAATTTTAATGCAATGCTTTCACAGAGATGCTAACACTATATCCCAAAAAACATGTATCAATAAAGGTTTATTCTCTAAAACATGTTAGTTTGGTTTCCAATGTATGCCTTAAAAACAAATCTATCAGCTGTAAAAAACAGAACATCATCTTTGTTCCTAGTGACTGGAGTCCTATGCTTTGGTTTTCAATATTGATTATAGGATATTTCCCTTTTTTTGTATGAAAGTAGAACAAAAATAACTCTAAAACGTTAAACACATTACAGTACATGCTCAAATAGATGACACGAGTATATGTATACACACAGATCTCAATGCTCTTTATATTATTTATAAAAATTACTTGTAAGTAATTTATTACTTGTAAGAAAGATATTATCCCATATGGTCAGTTTTTCCTAATACCCTCTCACTTTCCAGATTGGTTATTCCTTCCTGTAGTAAACCATTGCCTATAATAGTAATTACACTTTTCCAGAACGGTAGCAGCAAAGCTTTAAAGTATTTAAACTACCAGTAATTTAAATTCACACAGATTGAAACATTATCAACCATTACTACATTAAATAAAGCTTCTACTTATTACAAAGGTAAGGCAAAAAACTTAAGGGAAACTGCACAACGCACAGGAAAAAAATGATTTGAAGGAACTATAATCGCAGTACCACAGTAATCCAAGCTTCCAGTGTCAGGGTCATAATCACAGTGCCTGAGGCTTCTCTCTGTCACACTAGTTTACCTCTGCCAGACTGTCACAAATCTATGCTTTCAGTGTGTAATTGCATCAGCAAGTGCAATACTCATTTCTTACCCTGTGGTGACATTTTTATTTATGTATTTAAAACAGGTTCTTCAACAGTTACTCAATGCTACAAAGGTGAGGCTCTCCTGATGCCTAAAAGCATTGCAGTGAAGGATTCAAGCATCATACGCTGCACTGCTGCTATCACAGTGATGCTAGCAAAACTGATCTCTCTCACTTTTTTCCACTTTACCAGTAAATCAGTGCACTGAGCATTTTTAAAATATAATTTCAGACTTTTTCACCCTACGCTTATCTAGCCTAATTTAGTCTTCCATCTCCAAGAGTGGGATTTTGAAACTGGGAAGTTAAATTTGTATCACTCCAACAGGTTCCCCCACTTTGCTAAAGTATAGATAAAAGTTAATCACAGTCTTTTGATTCACTTTTCCTTTCAACTCTTTAATTGTCTGTCTTTGGCTTTTACCACCAAAGTCAAGCAAACCCTGACAGTTGCTTCACRGGCACTAGACAAATGTTTAACATGTTACATGAGAAAAGGTTAAGTACAAACACAGCTAATAATCTGGACTCTCTGGAGGTAGTGTCATATCTGAATAAATCTGACAGCACCTCATTGTAAAGGGCAAGAATTTATTATTGTCCAGGTTAAACGCTGTGCTCTTATCCTTTCTGTGGCTATAACGTAAGAAAGGCTCTTTGTGTGCTGAAACAAACATTAAAGTGCCAACATACACAAAACGTATAAGGTGTCTGGGGATTATTCTTCAGCAAATAGTTCAACTTACTTTGGCTTCAGTCTCTCCCCTGTGAAGTGTATACAAATGATGGACGGCACTTTGTGATGATGACCAAGGATGTGTCAGTATTTGAAAAACATGGAAATCATGGCCTAATGTGTCAGTAGTGACCAGCAACATCCCTAGGTAAAAAAAAGAAAAAGAAAAAAGAAACACAAAAGCACAAGAGATTAATCACTGCAAAAGAAGAGGCTTATGAATGTCTATCTAAAAAATCTAGCGTGGCTTACATTTTGTTTTCTGGAAACAAAAGTAAACAGTTGCAGAAAATTACTGAATTGAAAGGGATTCACTACATAAAAATGAATCAGAACTTCAGCTGAAATCACATTAACAGTATTACTACTTAAGCATTACAAAACAAATCTATAAAAGCCAACTAAAAAATCTGGGAATATTCTAACTAAAGTTGAGAACTTGTGTGACCAATATGAAGCATTGAAGCGATGAATGTTAGAGTGAAACCCCAAAATGCTCTTCACTGGGAAAGAGCCAGTATAAAAAACATCGATGTTTCCACAATAATAATTTTTGGAAGAAGAAACATTATCAAAACTCAGCCAAAACAACCCGTAACAAAAACAATCCTAAAGCAGCATCTTTCTTATAAATGTATATGAAAGAAACTGTCTGATTTATTGCTTGAAAGGCAGCAAATCAGAGTTGAGAGCTTTCAAGTGAAATATTAAATTAGGTACTAACTTCACTGAAAACAGGTCACTGATGGATGTACTGAAATGATTAAATTAGAAGATCAGCAGAATCACAGTAACTTATATATGCTATTTACTTTTTTCTCTGACTATATGACAGTCCATAACCCAGTTTTTAAATGTTTACAAACATATTTGAAATCAATTTGCCATAAAAGTTCAAGTTTTTATACCAAAAAAGAAGTATTTTTGTATGTATAAGTATGGCACCATGGCAGAATTTAGGACTACAGTAAACAAACTTCAGATCTATTTTTCTGTATAAAAATGTTTATATTACCATGCTTATTAATGAAATTTAAGAAGTTATGACCCAAAGTAATCCTCCAACATTTAATTAACGTCAAGTACAAAGTGATTTTAACAGTTTAATAGCTACATTAAAGTGCCTTCAAATAATTTTCAAGGTATCGCATCTATTAAAGAAAACCAGGAATTTCCACATAGCTCTGTTGTGTTGATTCTCCACATAAAGCATAATTGAAATTTTTTATCCTTCAGGAAGAGAACTTAGGTCTCCCCATTTTACATGACACCTGTTCAAAGGATAAATTATCTTATTTCTGTCATAAAAGAGCGTTCGCTTTCTCAGTTTATTTACACATGGCTCTGCGATTCATCTTTTCCTCTTCCACTCTCTGCTGCTAAACAAATATATGCAGTCCAAGTTTGAAAGCCCTCACACATTACCATTAAAGTCCTAGCATATACCACTTCTAAAATTTTAGAATTAAACTGGAAAAAAAAAAATCCTCTTGTGTACTGAGAAGCAGAGAAACACGCTCTTAGTAAAGATTAATTAACTTTTCTACTGAACCACCATTACAGCATCACTCGATGGCTATCCTGAGTGTTTTCCCCCCTTGGCAATCCTGGAATCCCCCTTCCCTTAGCCCAAATCGGAAAATTTCAGCAGTCAAAGCCTTGACCTTCTGGGCTCAATATCACTCCCCAGCGCCTCCTCCTCTGAGGCTGAAGCAGGTTTGTGAGCACGTCTCAGCTCATGGGAAGAACAGCACAGTCCTGAAGCCTCCAAACAGGATAATACAGCATCACCGCAGACTTCGCCTGACCGTGAACAGGCGTGCGCCTCAGTTTCTCTTGACCATAACCCTTATGAAATAAGGATCTTGTGAAGATAAACAAATACTTTCAAGCCTATGAGGCCCACCAGCAGTAAGGTACAAAATCAGAGAGAAATCCAAATTGCATTTAGAGACAAAATTGCCTACAAGTTTCCTTCTCAGCTTGACCACTGATGCTGGTAGGGCTTGGACAAGGCGTGAGGCCACCCACATTGCACACATCCATTTCCTCAAAATCACACAAATGCAAAAATCTTAAATCTGACCTCAGCAAGATTCCCTCCAGTAGACATACTTTTACTGTTACAGGCTGTTACTCCGATTCTGAGTGTTAGAAATGAAAGAGAGTTTGCTATGGAGCTAAGAAATCCTTGAGTGCATTTGGGTATTATGTTTGGGCGGTAAGGCATGTGAGTTGAGGTTGGTCTGGATGTTAATGTTGGCTTAACTGGCAATTTCCTTGATTTGTAGTGACTGTGTTGATAGGAAATACAGCTAAAGTTGCTCAAGTGCAAGTCAGCCAAGTCTTTAGTGTGGGATTATGCACACAATTTGCATTAATTCTTTTCTGAAACATCACAAAATACACTTCCCTTCTAGTGAAGTGTGCGGTCCTCAATAATATATAGGATTTCCAGTGGAGAAAGCTGGAAGCAAATACGGGTTTGTGTGCTAGAATTAGGCTGCCACTATTACTGGARTGAGGATATTCCAAAAGATCTAATTCAACACAGTAAGGATTTATTTTCTATATTCCCATGTTTGCCTCTCCTCATGCATTAGATAGCAAGTTGAGTGTGCTTTTGGTCCTTTTGAGCTCTCTTATTTCAGATGGAAAGGACCTCTGGAGAAAGAGAAGCTGGAAGAGATGAATACATAAGGCTTCTCTCAACAGTGAACAGATGGCCTCGGCAAACCTAGATTTTTTTGCTTCCCCCAAAGTGCCAGAAGTCTTTTATAAATACATACGCAGAGCTGAGTGCACCCAGAGATCTGAGCACAGCATTCTTCATGTGTATCCCATCACATGGCACAGTGCAATGAGGATCGTAAAAAAAAAAAAAAAAACAAAAAAAACCCCCCAACTTTAAACGAGCCAAAAATCTGTCTGGAAGCTGGAGACAGAAAGCTGCGTAATAATCACGAGCCAGTGAAAACACAGGAATTACCATACTGCGTTGTCCATCAAATCTATCCGTTGTTTAGCTAACCGGTATCTTGTTTCCAATATTGGCTAGCAATGCAGGTGTCTGCAGACAGTGCAATAAACCCCACAGTACGCAGACGTGATATAATTTCGCCCTTCTCCTCACAAAGCTTTTTTCCCAAATCTGTAATCTCTACTTATCCCGAGCAGTGCATTGCTAGAGACCTCACTTTGGGACCATACACTACAAGGTATGTCACACAACTCCATAAAGCATACGGTGTTACCTGTTTGTCCTGTTGATGACGTATGCCATAACTGAACAAATGAAGCCGTGAAATGTGCTTGCCTATCTGCAGGTCTGATCAGTTCCATATGATGTACATAGTTCTTGGTTCCATATTAATGTGCCTTGCCTTCGGGTTTCTTGGGTTTCATGGTTTTTGGTTTTGGGGTTTTTTTTGGTTTTGCTAACTTGAAGGAGTACAGAGGTGAAAGACAATACATTTGTGGGTGGAAAGGAATTGGCTTAAAAATAGAAAGATGGGTGGTATCTGATTTGGCAATTTTGCATGCCTAATCTAAAATCCTGCTGTCTGTCACTGTTTGGAATAAATGCATTTTATTAGATGAAAGCCAAAGGAAAACAGGCCCTTCGCTTATATTAGCAACTGTTTTTCAGTAAGTTAAAGGAGGACCTTTCATACTCACATTTGCATTTGAAATACAAATATATACTTGCAGAACTTGTATCAACACAGAGGTCCCAAACACAATACCACAGATGTGAAAGAAYGTGTATTTATAAAACGACATTTTGAAATATCTTACTAATGTTATTCAAACAATAAATCACTGATGTTTTAGAACATTTGACTTGGGTTTTGGTGTGGTATTTTCCAGCTCTCATTACTTCACACTGAAGAATCACAGTTTTCAATTACTACAGCTCAGCCATTTCGTTTCTCTCTCCATCTCCCTGCAACAAAAGGCCGCTGCACGGCTGCAACACCCCAGCAGAAATACCTAATCCCAGCAGAGAAACATGAACTTGAATCTTGGTCGTTACCTCACTTTCACTTTCAAGTGCAGGAAACTTCAACACCGATTTCTAAAAGACCTTGTGACAGTTTTCCCAAAAAGTTGTTTAGACGGAAATATGGGTTAAAGCTGTCGTAAGTTCAGTCCAAAATGTTTTCTCTTATGATGTACTTTATGTATGAATAATCATACATGAAAAGTGAATAATTCTCAAGGATTTCCTGCTTATTTTTCAAACTGACATTAATCCCTGTTTAACAGATAACATCTGAAATCAATTGAAAGTCTTGCATACACAGAACCCAGTGGAAATTTATGTGTAAAGCAGATTTTACTTTTTGCACTGCAAAAATTTTGATTTTGCTTATCCATAATATGAGGGGTGCAGCTAGGTTAAATTAATGACTGTTTTACTGTGTGGTTTTTCAAATCCACAGAGATGATTAAAATCCAGTTTAAAAGGAACAGATCTCCTAGATGGAAAAAAAAAAATTACCGAAACTTTGTTTTACCTGACAGATACATTTGCCCTAATTTACAGCTTCCTACTTCTCATGCATTCTGTTTGGGAAACAATAAGCCTCTTTCAGGACAGAAACGTTAAAAAATACAGAGAATATATGCATAAAAGGAAAAACTAGTACAGATGTAGACTGTGGGTTAAGAGCTATTTATGCAGTATCAGAAGACTAAACCAGACTCTGGCCTGGCCATAAACTAAGCCCACGCCCTAAATGAGGTGCCAAGCCACAAAAAGCATTTGCGTCAACTGGGAATACAAGGAAAAGAAGGACTTCTAATTATAGGGCCTGGAAGCGGAAGCCCAGAGTGATTAGGAGTTTAGGCGCTGCTGTATGTTTATCTGGGAGCTTCCTCTYGCTCGCTCTCAGCCTGGGTTTGATAGATGAGGGTTGGCCTAAAGGGTGGGATTGAAGTTGCTGATGGTACACAGAGTTCTCCACGATCCGAAGGAGACGGAGACTGAATACTAAGGCTTCTGTGGCCTTGTAGGAACATAACTCTTTTCAACTAGGCGTCAGCTGGTTAGCCCAAACGGCAAAATTAGAGAGCAGCAAATCTCAGTTGGGTACTTGTTATAAAATCTAAGAAACCTGAGTAGCCCAAGCATCTCCACCACATCCTATTTATAACACCTATCTAATTGCATAGTTGTTTATTATATGCATACAAATGAGGTACACACAATTTCACCTTGGGTTTAAGTTTCATGAGTAACTTCACTTTAAATGATGCCATCTTTCAGAGTAACAGAAGGTTTTTTCCGCCTTCCAAAACAATGTCATTCTGTAATTACACACTGAAGAACTCAACACATTCAAGCTGTGTTGGATTTGTTTTAAAAACACCAAGGGCAGAAATGTTAGGAAAGCAGGCATACATCTGCATGAAGGAAACATACATTCATGGATATACGTAATTTAAGAATGCAACTCTTACATTTCCATGCATGCATAGCTATATAGAGACCTGTATAGCCATTGCACAAATACGCTATTTACACGAACAGTGATAAAATAATATGAACAACTTCCCAGATTTTATTTTTTAAATATGAGCATAGATACCATGCAACGGTAATATTATGCTTTGTAGGTTTTCAAACTGCAGGATCAGAGCACTCAGTGGAACCGCACCGACTTACAGTCGCTCCTTATTCAGTCCATACGCATTTCGTTTGGCATTTCTACCCCCTGCATGCTAATTGTATAGATTTCTATTCCACTGCAGCTCTCTTGCAAAAGCAGTTGCGTACGTATCTTGTTAAGATGTGACAGAGTTTATATGGTCCATGGTTTTATGAAACATATGACCTGACCTATGAACAGGAGCTTTATTTATACTCACTTAACTCCTCTCTGAGGCTGATGCTAGTCAAAATATAGCCAAATATTAGTGCTGGCAAGCCCATGTACACTTCCAAGTGTAACACATATGCCACAGTTACAAAATTTGGTCTCAAAAAAACACTCAACTGAATAAGGAAAGTCTGATTTTAACAACAAAATTCACCAAAGAAATCAACATGAGTAAAGATATGCAAAATATTTAAAAATAAATATTAAAAAAACCAAAGTCAAAAGAAAGAGAAGAAAAATAAAGAATTATTTTGTGAATAATTACTTATGACTGGAGATCTCTATACACTGTAACACATTTAGGACAATTATATATTTAATCTGAATATTTGGAGCTTGGGGTGCCTGTATGGAAACTGTCAGACATTTACCATGTCCAAGAGATGGCTCGACGGTATGCTTTCTATACTAGAAAACTATTTACCAGTTTCAAACACTAACTGACTACAGCTGATGGCCCAATAAATACTAAAACTTTTATCAGGATAGGTTTTTCCCTCCCGAAACAAAAGGACGCACACTGAGGGCAGCTGAGTAAATGAGGGCAAACGATCAAAGGGAACAGACTCCCTTTTCTTTTAACCCTGCTTGTAATTCCTCCAAAAGGGATACAAATCCATAGCCACTACCCATTAYGTTACTGTTTTGGGGTTTGTTAGTTGCAGAGATTGCAGTAAACATTTTTACTGCTGAAACATATCATTGTGTTTTTCTTTTTTCACTGGAATAACAATAAAGTAAATGTTACAGAGAGAGGGTAAAACCCTGACCTCCYTGAAGTCTACAGAGCTTTTGCCACCAACTTCAATATGGGAAATAATTTTACCCTTTTTATACAGTTGTGCATCTTTAATCTGAAAGGAAGTTAACAACTCATTAACAATGCCTGCTGTGCTAAATGACTGTTTTGATATTAATTTTAATATATTTTAGAATTATTAACCTATCATGTATCAAAAACAGAGTATATTCAGCAATAGTGATACCCAAACAAATCAACACTTACAAGTGTGCCCACACGCTTCTTCAATATATTCAGCATTATATTAAAATTAACCTTATTTACTTGCAAATTTGACAAATTTTAACAAAATGTAAAATTTCTATAAAAAGGTGACTAAAACGTCTATAAAAAGATGATCATGAAAAGGTGACTAAAGAACCATCCTTCCATGAACTGTGACATTTTCTGCAGTAGCATAGAAAGCAACCATGGATAATATTAGATTAGGACAACTGTACATTTTTAATGCTTAAAGAAACTAAGACCCTAATATTTCCTTTCTCTTAAAAGCGAGAAATAGGAGACTACACAAGTCACTGGAACTGTTAGAAAAATTACGGAAACAGGACATACTGAAAGAGGTAGGAGGCCTAAGACCATCCTCCTCAAGGCCTCGTATCAAAGCAAAGCTTTTTGGTAGTAATGAAAAAAGCTTATAAATAGAAATCAATTGTTTATATATTACTTCTGTTTGCAGCAAAAGGTAGGTGATGAAGCACAGTGATTTAATCACACTTCTCCAGCAGTACAGTATCTTATTTGCACGAAGACATCAATTTGGTCATGATAGAGAAACGTGTCCTATCTTCTCCCTCCTCCTCAAATATCAGATCTTCAAAAGAAGAAACAAGCTCTGTTCAAACCTGCTAGGAACTTCTACCACTAACTACTACTAAATCCTGATTTGGGGATAAATTTCTATGGAGATCATAGGTTAAACGCTTAGATTCGAAAAAATATGAATCTGGAAGTTTTCTAAAAAGTTAAGTAGCAATGGATTTAAGCCATTGATAATCATATATTTCTGAAATTTAAAAATTGGAGAATTAATGCCCTGCAAATCACCATACTGGCCCTCTTTTAAATACATTTCTTCCACCCAAATGACATGATGCTGTATAGCACTGATTACAGCATTTCATATGCATTTCTCCTCAGATTCAAGATCCTGTTCAGTATGCTTCCAGGGTTAAACTCACAGCAAACCAACAGTGACTTTATTTAAGACTGTTTTTAAACAATACTTTTATTTAACACACAGCTATCTGAAATGTAGKAATTATTTAACAGAGAATTTAAATGATCAAGAATTTCCTAAATTTTCAGTATATCCTAAAGTCTTCCACCTTCAGGTAGGAAATGCTCTAGAATTAGGCGAGTATTTCTATAAAGTGAAAATTAGTTTCCTGCAGGGAGGCATTTAAGAAGAAAAAAAGAAGCATGTACACAAATGGAATTAAAAAGTACAGAAGAGAACAGCGTTGAAATTTTTTCACGAAGAGGGCATTCTCATTGATGTCAACCTGGCTAATCACGATGAGGAGACAATTTTTTTGCCATCATTCAAAGAATACTTTATGTTAAAACAGACTAGATTTACAGTTTTGATGCCAAAAAATTCCACTGCTGACGCTTTTCCTTCACAAACCAACCATAAAGCAACGCTAGCAAGCTATAGATCATGAATTATTTCTCACCTTCTGACCCAGCATATATGGTATAGAGACACAATCTTTGTAATTGCAATTCATCGAATATGATGCCATTATGTTATTTCTAATATGTTTGTCTTCAAAGGCAACAATTCAAGTTGAAAAACAAAAGTCAAAATAAACAGAAAAAGCAGATAGTTATTCTGTCATTAAATAATTACAGCTCATTTTACTCCAGACGACACATCCAGGAGCGTGATGTTCCAGAACGAGATTAATCTTGCAAACTAGAGAAGAAAGTTGCAGTCACTACAGAAGTCCAAACACAGTCGAGGTGCTATTGCAGCCATATCAGTGCTGCAATAAATTAGCTTATACATCACTTACCATTATAAAAGATAATCGCCAAACCTTAACTAATCTACACATTTAATAAAAGACTGATTGTACACCTTAGGTAGGAAAAACAGAAAAAAAAATTCTGTTAACCTGCAAGGCACTATCAGTGCTTCCCAACAATCAAATAAGGTATTTTTCTGCCCGCTTGCTCTGATCAATGGGAAAAACTTCTGCAGAGACATTCCAATTTAAACCTCTTTAACTATTAACTCAAGGCCACCATCACATTTCAATATAGAACATTTAAATAATCAGAGGAATTTCAGGTCCGTTAAAGGTGCAGTCAGGCATCCAAAGGGGTATACAGTTTAATCTGTTTTACTGCTGGTCCAACATTAATTTTCTCATTATTAATGGATGGAAAAGCTCTTTTGTAGCCAAGGAAGCGTAATTATTTAAAATTTTAGATGCGTTGCACTTCACAGCTCTCAGCTGCTAAGCTAGAAGGAGTAACACTTCTGGAAAGCAGATCATTTATTTACCACATTTAAAAGAAAAAAACAGATATTTATAAAACAGCAGCACTTTTTAGCTATTTACTAATTGAGTATCTCATTTGAAAAGTTCTCTCTGACATTAAAATTACCACAATTAAACAACAACAACAACAAAAATCAAAGTACAAAAATGACCTGAATTTGACATGTCATTTACTGGTTTCAGCACTGGATTAAGAATCAGGGATCCTGTGTAATACTCTTCTCTGGCACTGAGTTACTGCGTGACCTTGAGTAACAGCTTCTCAATCCTTCAATTTTCCTAAAATTAGCTTTCAGTCCTTACAAGTTTGAAGTTCTTACAGTTCATTTTCAACACACTCTTCTTTTTAACCTGTCCTCYTCTAATAAACAGGTTTGAAATTGTACCCATAGCTTTGATTTCTGCTCTTTGTTTTCTATACTGTTTGCAAACTTCTTTTCTATCCCCTCTCCCTTGCACTGCTGGAATTATGCCACTATTCATTCAGTCAACTACCACAGCTTGAAAAGTCTCCCACTTCTTGTTCACTAAGAACTCCTTTCTTCCCCTCTAAACCTATTTCTTCAGAATCTTTCTTACCACCTTGCCCTTAACTCCATAAGGATCAAGTCTTACATCCTGTATCTTTCCTGTCTTATGGAGAAGCTATCTTGGTCCAAGAACGTATCCCATTCTGAACTTGCAAGGTAGCTGTATGAATCTACACTTTTCTACTTGACATATGTATGTAATACATATTTACTTATGTATATAAGAATGTACCTCCCCCATCCCACCCATTTAAAAGTTGGTGCTACTGCCAAATTGAAGGTGTACTTAGCTACAGCTACAGTAATGTTTTAATTATAGTATTTCCAGTTTGTTTTTAAGGGGTTGTACTGAAAAATACTGCATCTTTTGCTCCCCCTAAAATGGTAAGAAGCCACAACAGAATCCTGTAGCTGGCAAACACTTCTGTGAATACATTTAAGACGTGTAGAGAAAAGCTTTTATTGAAAAACGCTGCCCCAAGAGAAGACCACCACTAAGCTTCTGTAACAAAATGTCCTTTTCAGAGGCTGTAAGTATAGTTACTTGCCTTAACAAATTGGCAACTGAAGCACAACCTCTAAAAAAAAAAAAATTCAAATACAGGATAATTCTCATCTTTCCTGGCTACCCACAGCCACCTACTGGATTTTTTGTAGATATAGTTCTTGGCAATGAAGCCTTCCCTCCCCAGCCTAACTGAGAAACAAGGCACAAGCCTTATAGTAACAGTAATGAATGATTAAGAATTAAACAAACTTCAAATATATGCGCAAGCTTCTACTCTTAACCAGATTCCCCAAACAAATACAAGTAATAGATATATTTATATGTATGCTCCCAGTAACAAGGAACAAAAGCAAAGAAATGAAAGCTCTGCTGCTCATCAGCAGTGTCTAACACTATTGTCCAAGTCCAAATTGGCTAGTTCCAGATCAACAGCAAAAGTAAAAAATCTGAAACTGGGAGGTCCTGCAGTCATGTAATAAGTTACTGGCTTGTACTATTACAGTTACTATGCAACTATGACTTTTTGAAGGAATTCATGTCAAAGGCTGTGCCAAATGCACCATACAAGGCAGAAAGGAGACGGCACATGCATCTGAACAGCTATAACCACAGTGCCTGTAGCGCCTGGACTACCTCCTTTGAAAACCCTGGCAGGACAGACGTTAGAAACCCCGTATGGAGAACAGGAGGCTACGACCAGTTCAGATTTCACCAATTATCACAGGTGAAAAAGAAGAATTAAGACCTAAATACAATTTCCCGTTCTGCTTATCTCAGTAGCTCAGCCTAACTTCCAAAATTATTCACTACATTAGTCTGCATAACTTGAGGCTTCTATAGACAGTGGAACAGCGCTGCAGTTCACACTGAAGATGGACAGAACAGTAATACGTGTCCTAGCATCCTCCAGAATCAAACTCGATATTTGAATATAGAGACTGTCAGAATTAGTGGACATATCTACTTTCTCTCTATCTAATTTCTCTATGTCTTAGTTTATCTATAAATTGTGAAAATGACATATATATATACACACGTTTTCACATTTCACTTATTCACACATACGCATCCTTAAGACCTTGTGACCAAAGACCATTACAGTAATCACTATGAAGCTTGCAAAGTACACTTCTGTGTAAAGGTTAAAAACAACAGATAAGTATGTTAGTCCTGTGAAGGTCTGATTTATATAGTTTATCTTCAGCAAAGGATAGCCTGGTTCTGTTTCTCAGGATAAGCGAGAAGTTGTTCTTTSCTTGTGTAAGACTATCCCAATTCAATGGCACAGAAGAATACATAAAATCAAAGAAAATATAGCTGTGTGATTAGTTGCCACAGTGGATAGCTGGTATCCCTCTGAATGTTCGTAAGGCATGGTGCCAGCTTTAAGAACAAAAATTAACTGTCTCAAATTTCTATAAGGGCTGAGAAGTAAGTATCTCAGCAACCTGGCAGAAACACAGCGTACTGCCTGGAAAAATGCTACCAGAGTTCAACTGGAGGCGGGGGATTTTACTTCAGACACCGAGGTTATTCACCCTAACACCCACTTACAGAACTGCTGCATCAATCCAGCAGCCAGAGAGCGTGGAGATTTCTCAGTTTTGTAAAGCACATTCTCTTCTTGCCTCACCGCCACTGACTCCAACACAATCCTGACTGAGAAAATTTATGCCACTAAAACATACACATTAACTGCAACAGCCAACAAATGGCATTTCTACCTAATTTTCATAGGAAATTCTCCTTCTGCAGCATATGCCAAGGCACAGCCCAGTGTAAAATACAAGTAGGCTGTAACTTCCCTTCTGTCTTATGAAGCTGGTATTGTTAAAATGTGGGGGGACAGACAAAAAAAGCGCGCTAGTGTTGCCTGGAAGGGAAGGCAGCACATGCACATACAGCACACGCTGCCTGCGTGCATTCCTGCAGCACCCTTCCTTTGTGGGACTGCTGTTAAAACTGTGATCCCACAACGCGCACGTCAGGGAGAGCAAGTGATATAAAACATACCTTCCTTTGCAAGCTAGAGAGGATCTGGCCTTTCCTCCCCTCTATAGGGAGAGGAGAAAGAAACTTATTGACCCACGCACTAGATAAATGAACAGACTATCCATTAACAAGTGAATTGCACAGAATGAAATTATGTTAGAGACAATAAAATGAATATGACTTTAAAGTGTTCATTAAAACTGTCACCAACCATCTAAAATTTAACCTATAAACCACAGCTATCATCCATATGTCATAGAAAAAGCTTGCCAAAAACCACGATTAACCTGTGCAATGATCAATAATTTTGACATACAGTAAATTTTGGTTTTAATTGGAATACCTAACAATTGATTATAAAATATTCTCCTAGACATGGAAAGAAAAGAAGCCAGCTAAGTTTGGTGACACATTTGTTAGCTAAAAACTTTAGTGTTGGAGAACATCTAGGTATCAGTGATAAAAATCTCCTTAACTAGAAAGCACTTTCTTAGGCAACAAACAGAAGTTTTACAATCACAAAATACGTTATTTCCATTTAAAAACTTGATTGTATCGATATCTTCACTGTTTTTATTGGAATCAAAGTCTCAAACATGGGAAGTAAAAATCATGATTTATTAGTTATGCCTTGATACACAACTCAACTTCCTTTTCTCTTTCAGTATCTCTAGGAAAAGGCAGCCTTTGGGTATAACGCACATTTATTTGTTGAGTCAAATCTAGTCCAATCAATAACTCAAGTTACCCTAAAAAAGAATATTCATCTTTGTGCTTCATATTTCTATAAATCCTAGAAAATCCCAATTTTATGACCCTAAACCATACCAAATAAACAGAATCCATGTGTCAGCTGCAACACTGACACCAAATACTGAGAAATAAGTTCCTTTTCCAGCTAATCTTCTCAAAAATTCTGTCCCACGAGCCACACTTTGTACACAAAAAATACTACTGTAGGCAATATATTTTTGCCTTAAAAAAATAATAAAGGTACAGACAGAATTAAAAAACAGGGGGCCTGGTTATTTCCAGGACTGTTGATAACATTTGCTATAGCAAGATGAGCAGCTGGTCTAGATTCAGAGGCTGAACCAACTGTTTCCTGTCACATTTAACAGCCCAGCATCATTTAAAGTCTTAGTATTAGGAGGAAGGTGAAAAGAAATTCTGTAACTTCTGTCACTGTGTAATCTGTATTAAACCCTTGATCTATGTAACTTTCAAAATCCAAATAATTTACTTTTTACCTTCTTTGAAATACTAGTAAGAAATGTCTATATATTAAAAATACATACATTCCACATATAAATAAAAAGTCAAAATAAAAAAATGAGACTTTTAGCTTCACTGTTTGTAAAACTTAATTAAGCTTGGCATGTCTATAAAATTTTCTGTTTTCCTAGAGGGTGGAGGGGAAACTACAGTTTATAATGAAATTTGGCTAATAGAAATGGTAAATATAAGGTAAAAACCTATCTGTCTGGAACTGATTTCTGAAACACTGATCTTATTTCCTTCCTTATGGATTCTGTTTTTATTGTATTATCTATGGCTGTACAGAACTTGCACAAGTGTGGACAACAATGTATTTAACAACTAATATTCAGCTTTAGCACAAATAAAATGTCTATAATTTGCTTTTAAATGTGGTGAAGTAAAAACAATTTACTAAAATAAAACTACAGCCCCATAGACTCTAAAATTACTCTTAAAAGCATGTATAACAATTTCTATAGTATGGATAGATGTGTATAATTTACACACAAGTTGGTTTTAATTATCACAGTTCATAAAGGCCTTTATACCTTAGATCTGTCAAAATGAAGAGAGGAATTCTGTTAGTTTTTAATATGGTTAAAAAAAAAAAAAAATCTATAAAAGGATCCTCCCTTCTGGCCTCCTAAAACTAAGATCCTTTAAGCATGTCCAGTTTGCTAAAAGAACTAAAAAGCAGATTCCAGGATGCTTATCAGTTGTGTGATTTACGGACATCATACTTTGAAAAGTCTCACCAATCGTGACTCCGTTTCAAGTCTGAAGGGACTACCTCACACCACCCATATCGAGTCTTGTCCAACTCGCAGGACTAAGCCGTAGCGCACTCTGCCAACATCATAAATGCTGCCATTAAAATATTTGTTTTAATTCTGACCTCAGAGTCACAGCTAATAAACAAGAAAGGCAATGAGAAATTGAAAAACAAACTAAATGCAGCTGTTGGACTGGACATTTCACAACTGTGTTTAACTGCATCCTTTAATTTCACTTCTATGAATAGAAGCCATACACCACAGCTTGTGTGCCAGCTAGTCAACCAAGCAGTATTTTCTTTTGAGTTCATTTTGCAGTGTTATTCTGTCATGTAAATTTTACTGTATTTTTAACTTTTCCTTTGAGATGCAGTCTGCAAACAATGGCTAACTATTTGCTGGTGGTTTCTCATTAGAAGACATACTAGCAATGGATAGTGTTTGTATAATTTTTCCATAATCTTCCTCACACACAAGAGGAACAGAATTTTTTTGTGCATGTATAATACATGTTTGTATGTGTGTCAGTCCACCAGAGCCCATGTAAATATATCCAGTGACCAGATGATTAATGTCTTAGAAACTATGCATTACAAAATCACACGAAAGAACTAGATACAGAGGAGTGGAACAGAAAGCTGATGCTATTCCAGGGACTTCCCAAAACTTACCCATATATAAAAATAAGTGGTTGKTTTTTTTTTTTTTTTTTAAATATGTCTTTCTAACAATCAGTGAAAATACTTTTCCAGAATGCATAGGATTACAAATACTAATTAGGTAGAGAATCAGGAATCTGAACATACTTGAAAGAAATCCATTTAGAAAGGGCAAAAAGAGGCCACATACTTTTAAAATTGTAGATACAAACAAAGAATCAGACGATTAAAAATTAGGACAGTAATAAAACCAGAATTTCCAATTTATTTTGGAATACATTCCTTGAGTATGGAGGAACATACAGATAATTTTATTTTGCAGAAAAATATAGCACATTGGTGTGTTTTTCAAATAGGTAATCATCCTCCCCTTCTCAGTTTTCAGGTTTGGTATGTGGAAAGATAAGAAATACCACCTCACAGCCCTCCAAAACTAAACACTTTGTTTCCTTTACGTGTGGGGGGCATATTTTCATATTTTTAAAAAATAAAAATCAATAACCATTTCTTTTAAACATGTGGAACTTCCAAATAATATCTATACCCTGTTAGAGTTTTATATTGAAATGTCTTTAAAAAAAAAAAAAAAAAAAAAAAA
>JAYKAV010003321.1:1648889-1694328 GCA_035582835.1 Phoebastria nigripes | reverse complement strand
AAAAAAAAAAAACCAGGAAAAATATGATGCATAGGTTTGGGAGCATATCTACACAGATGCAGTCTGAAAAATTAATCTGAATTACCTAATGTGAATTAGTAAACAGCACTAAATTTTTGTCTGGACATTCTGTCCACAGTGAGTTGGCCTTCAGTTCATCCAAAACTGAATATTCAAGCTAAAATAAATCAAGCGAATGTTAACGCTAAGTAAAAGCATCCACACAAAAGCCTAATGTCATTTTCATTTAATAAGTGAATTAAAGTAACTGTTCTTAGAGTCTCTTTGTAAGTATAAGCCTCTTGTTTCCACTACATCAATATACATGCCAGAGGTACATTAATAAAGTCCCCAGTCTATTAACATTACTTCACTTACTTGTATTATTTATTCTCATCTTGAAAAGTTTTAATAAAAGGCTTAAAGTCTTCCTAAAAGTTAGAAGCGCCTTCCTTTGCTCAGAAATGAAAGAGTGGACATGGTGCTCTTAACTCTGTCTGCAGCAGCTGCTTTGCGCAGACGATCAGATGGGTGTTCAAATACGACCTAAATACTCTCAGAGCACAGCTCAATTCCCTCGCAATGGTTTCTGTATGCCTAAGAGATGTGACTTTCTTAGACGTGGATCCTTCTCGATTAGGTTGAAGAAATATTATTCTCCAAATCAAGTACAAACCAGTGCTATAATCAAAAGACGTTCAGAGATTGCCATTCAAAAGACTCTGCGTATCTGCAGCACCCAGTCTGCGGTCTATCGGCCACAGCTCCCTGCAAAATTCATCCACTTCGTTGGCCATTTCCAAGCTGCATGAATTATTCTGCTGGCAGGAGCCCATTTCTGGTCATCACCTGCACCGGGGCCCCACAGCTCCTTCCTGTTACATGCCAGTATCCTTGCCACATACTGTGGTGCAAGTGTCACTTCATGGGAAGGGGTTGTGGTAAAAAATAAATAAATACCATGTGTATGCATTACTTATTAAGCAAATATACTGCAAAATCAGACCCCTTTTTCCTGTTAATATACAGCATCTCTTCCACGGCACTTGGCAGTGCTAAATTATTACATTTATTTAATTTATTCAATACTGGATGGATGTGTAAGAATCAAAACACACGTGCTTCAGAAGAGGGACCTTATCTTCATGTAAGTCACAAAAGTCACTGGCACATATAGCATTATATAAATCATGATTTTGACATATAATAAAGTGTACAGAAAAACTGTGTCAGTTTCCTATGGAAGAAAATGATACATGAAATACTCATATTCTAGCAATTAAAACAGGAAAAAGAAAACAAGTACCAGTGCCAAGTCACCTGAACTTGAAACTTGGAATCAGATTTATTAGCCACGCTTCCAAAAACAGAACAAGAACGTTATATAGGAAGTGTGCCCACCGGCCAGAAGAAACACTGTCACCAAAGCTGACAACACAACTGGCAGAAAGAACAGAGGAAGGAGGCTCACATCATAATTTTTATTTTTACCACTAGAATAAGGACCAAGTTAGCATTTCATGTCTGTTTCCCAAAGATTCAATCAGCAACAAATGGCAAAGGAGTACCAGTTCTTCTTCACTTTTATTGAACTACTATGTATCCCACCTATTAAAATGAAAAAAGTTAAGCAGAGAGGCAATAACAATATATGCAGAGACCTGGCTTTTAGAAATTCCATAGGACTAAGGGATTTTGTAGATGAGATGCCTGCCCACAAATTTTCAGCTGTAGTACAAATGCTCCCCTCCACCCCCCCCACAAGAAAAYCCAGCAACCCACTCCCCATAGTAAACCATCAGAACTGTTTTTGAAAACTAAAATTTGATGTACACTGGGAAAAAACACAGAGAAAACCTAAATTACCAGGAACTGCAATTTTTCTGCTTTATGGTGKTTTTTTTTTTTTTCTTTCTAATGTTAAACATGATTTGCTATATGTCTTAGACTGAGACTTTTACAGTCTCCCTAAAATCAACTGACTCAGAAGCAAGCTTTTATTAACATAAGGGTCTGGAAGAGGTACACAGGGACATGCTAGGCAGCATTAAAAAAAAAAAACCAAAACCAAAACCAAAAACAAAACCAAACCAAAAAAAACCCCAAACACACACAACACACCTATGGTGCCCCCTAAGTATATTCAGAAATGATATTTCAAGTCTGTTATTTTATTGTTCAACCAGATTTTCAGAGTAGCCATAGATCTAATACAAAAAAGCTAACTGTATGCCAAGTTTCTTCTTTCTTCAAATACCTCAAAAATGGAAAAGAAAAAAATTCAATAGATTTGCCTTGAATTTAAACAAAAGGTAGATCTAATGCCAGCAAAAGTCACTATAGAAACGTCTAACAGCACAACGAAATGCTATGCAGAGACACCCCTGCTTGTTCTTTCATGATTTTGCCTTGTAATACAGCTAATGTAAAAGGCTGTGCGTACAGCAAGCTCTCCTTGCCAACTAACCCAGCTCRGAACCCCACATAGATTATGTACCCTGCTGGGAGGACAAAACAACCCCCAAAGCCTCAAAACCAAAGCAAAACAAAAAAAACCCGCCACCAACAGAAAAAAAAGACACCCTCCCCATTAGCAAGAGTCCTGCCATTGTTTGCAACAGACCTTCAGTCAGGCCCATAACTTAACGTATCTTGGACACTCCAAGTGCACTAAAGGATTTCTTCTTGGTTTCAAAAAGAAAGATTAGGGAAAAATATGACTGCCATTTACTCACATCAGCGAGTCTCTTTCCTTCCCATTGGATTGTTTTCTGATAATCCTACAATGACACAATATATTACCCCTTCCCAGGAGCTATTCTCACAATGATACCTGTAAATTCTGTACTGCTATTTTATCACAGTTAACTTATCCCTAGCAAGCTCCTTGTTCAGTACAAAAACATAAAACAGCAGAAACCCAGAAATGTATCTTACTGTCAACGGATACCTTTAAAATACAGCTTAAAGTGGCTGTGTCACTGTTCTACTTGTTTACTACACAAATAATATATATCCATCTTCCATATCCATTGACCTTCAGTGGTTTCCACTGTCAGTGGTGGCTTTGTTTTAGATTTTTTTCAAACACAATCCTGTAAGTTTTTACAGACCTGAATACCTGTGGAGCTCATGGGCCCCTGGGATGAGACATGATGAAATTAAGCTATTTGATCAGCCATAGAGAATAAAATAGTTCACTGAAACAGATCAGTGTTCCCCATTTGCCTTTATAGCAAAAGTTTGTAGTTGCTATGTTCTAGTGCAGCATCGCAGACACTGCTTGAAACGGTGAGTAAAGGTGGTTTTTCACTACAAGCAGCCAATAGACAAAGCCAGTATCAAAAGCCACTTCTTGTTTTGTTCTGCTTTGTAGTGAGATCAGATTGATTGGCAATATACCACTATATAATGGATTAAGATGATGTTACTTACAACACTGGCTTCAAACAAAAATCTGCCTTGATGTAAATAAAGAATACAGAATCCTGTGTTAAGTGCTGCTTTCATACTGTAGGCAGCTGAGGTAATAGTTTTCAACTGTTTTGATATTGCTGTACCCAGAACACGCAGTATGAATCATTACCTTGCTGTGAATCATCCCTCCTGTAGATATCTCATAACACACATGATTTGCAATCAAAAATTAACACCAATTAGAAAAAGCATTTTGCCATTAAGTATCTTATTGCACCATTAGATCTAAGGTAACAGTCTGCTATATCATATACAAAGGATTGTAATTTTAGTACCTGAGCAAACCAAAAGAACTTGATTATAAAACAAGTAATCCAATAATATGCAAATATATCCTTCAATTTAAAAAATAACAAGTTAATTTGCTTTTGCGTAAACATTCTGTTTCTCTTAAATTTATACAATCATAAAAATTGTCTTAAGGAGACATTTAATTAATATCTATAAAGCATTCTAATTTAAGCAACTGTATTTCACTTAATTAGCATTGCTCAACTCTAGGTATTATCTTTCTACCAGAGTAYCAAGCAAAAGTATTACTGTTCTGGAATTGGCATAGCTGATTCTCAGTTAAATGCACAGAGTTCCACAACAAATTCTCTTAAGTATCAGAAGAAAACTCAGCCAGATGAGAATACAGTTTTTTATGTCAAAAACTCACAGTGAAAATGCTGTGAACTGCACATCACTATTAAAGAGTTCTGACATAACAGATGGGATGTCAGAGTAAGACCAACTGGTCAGTAAAAGTGAAAACATAGATTACATTTAGTTTTTTTTATTTGAAATGGGACTTCATCCCCAAGATCTTCATGGCATTTGCTACATTTCAGAAACGCCTAATTTAGGCAAGTGGAAGCTGTTGATTCGCTGGCCATTTCACTGACTAACTACTACTGCAATCAACCAAAACATTTTTCTCTTGCTGTCTATAGGTAGAATAATAAACATGTTAACTGTCAAATGAATAAGATTTATTAACAGATGAGACTTGTAGTAATCTCTGCTGCCCGCAGTCATTGTTCATTTATAAGGAGGAAGGAGAGAAATAGATACTTTTCAAGAGTTTCTTAAAAGTATTTTCAGATTATAGTTGATTTCACTCAGAAGAAAGAGAGAGGGTAAAATGGCAAACTCTTCATCAACAAAACACATAATGGCACTGTAAGTTACTTTAAAAAACAGTGCCAGTGAAATGACTCATTTTCTTTTCATATTTATGGAGGAGTACAATTTAATACATGTGCTGATCCTCTGGATACCTGCATATCAGAACATCTGGATACCTGGGGCTGGCAGGATACCCAAAAGAGGAGAATTCCTTAGTACTTCTGCTACATATGAAGTGGTAGACTGAATCTTCTCACATATACAATAGTATACAGTTGCTTAAGTTTGAAATTTCCAGAAAAGACAAATTAACCAGTGTATGACACATTCAACACTCAACAGTGGAGGTCAAAAGTCCTAGCAGCAGTGAGTAGATATTTGCACGTATCACAATGGTATTTGCAATTCCTCCAAAGCAATGGAACACACACCTATGATATTTTACTGTCTTCATCTTGTTTACAACTATCACATTAAAACAGTAAAATAACTTACCACTAGGATTAAAAGCCATGCAGCAAATAGGCTTTTCATGTGCAGGGAAGTGGGCCACAATACCATCACTGTCAGAGTCCTCACTGACAAGTACCTGCATAATATTAATAGAGACAAAGCAAGGTTAGGAAATAAAAATACACCTAAGAGAAGACACTAACTTACGGATACAGGAAATGTTTTGTAAGATATACACAGTGGTATGAATTAGAAACAAAACTGCGTGTGAACTAAACACAAACAACCTTCTGTATTTTTTTCAGATGAAGACACACGAGACATGCTCAAATAACCTACTATCAACTAGAAAGGATTATGCACTTTATACCTAGATTCCCTATTTATTTATCCTATTCAAATAAGGCAAAATGGAAAAATATTCTTGTTTTGCTACATGAAGTATTAATGGCTGCATAGAAGCTTGTAACAAAAGAAGTCTGTATGCAGTGCACCAGGAAGCTACATTTAAGGTTTCCATTGCCGTTGGCTGAAGCAAGGGTTGCGACCTCTCCGTAGGTCTATAATCGAGAGGGCCTATTACTCATAAATTTGTGACAGGGGCTCTCCTGCTCATTCAACTCTCCTGTGGACAGGAGCTCTCATTCCACCAGATCAGCAGCAGCGTGCAGTTGGACTAACGTAAGGAGGATCGGTGTAATTACACTGAAGAGCACACACAGTTCTTCAACTGTAAACAACACATGACTTTCTCTAAGCAATAACAACAACAACAACAAAATCACATAATAGAAAGAAAAACAAGAGGTAGCATAGAGTTATTCAAAGAAAAGGGAATATTTAACCATTACATAAATCACTATTTTCTTTGGGAGGATTCAAGGTATACATGGCAAATGAGTGGAAAACCAGACCAAAAACCCAGTCAAAGAAAGCGGTTTTGCTTTCCACCAGTTACATGGGTAGGAACACTACCGCTTGCATCCTGCTAATAAGTGGTGATGGACTTGAGGTATCTGGATTTCCAAACGACGCAAGAAGTGCTAAGGACCATGAGTGTGTATGGAAGCAGCTGCATTACAAAATATGCAGCTAACAAGAATTTCCTCCATCTTGAAATTGCCTCAATGGACATTAAATAACAGTATTACAAAGGTTGTCAATCAAAACCCCTTAAAAAAATCACGCTGTCGTAAAATACCTTCTTGTGAACAAAAAAGCAATTCAAAGGTAGGAGAGAGTTTTCACAACAGAGGGAAATTAAGAGAAAAGGGAAATAGCTGGACTGAGATCTGTGTTGCGCAACATCTTCTGGAGAAAGGGACAAAGGATGAGCTTTTGGTTTTTTCAAACAAAAGGCTATTTGAAGGTGATAAATCTATTTGGGCCAGTCAAAACTAAAGCTGACTAGGAAGACATACAAAATGACCTCCAAAAGGACACAGTATTACCAATGTCTAATGGTATGAAAAGGATAAGATATTCTTAGATTTATAGAAGAGAACCAAAAGATGTGTGGACAAAACATATGCAAGAGCTGAAAAAGTATTTTATTCCTTGGTTACATCATGTTAAAGACTAAATTAAGTAAAACAATGAGAAAGATCTGTCAGAAAAGCACTTAATAAAAGGGCTTCTGTGGTAAGCGCAAACCACCTTCTTAATAAGATAGTGCAAAATTTCCCCATTCCAAGTTGAGAATAATTTGTCTGCTGCTTCCAAAATAATCTGAAAGGTTTTTAATACTTCCTATTCCTAACAGATATCAGAATAATTTGAAGATATTTTTATGCTTCAAAAAGAGAAATCATCTTTAAATGTTTAAAGAAGTCACGTAATATGGATGAAGAGGCCTGCGCCTGACTTACTTTAAATGTTCAAATTACTTGGCACTGTCACATAAGCACAATTATGGTTTTGCTTTCCGTTGTCAGCATTTCGTGCTTATTCCAGAACCACTAACCAAAGGGTCTGGAGATCTTCCTAAGAGCTTTTCAAAGAAACAGTGTTCTTTTCTCAGCCCATATAAACTGCACTAAATAACTCTTATACATCATCTTTTCACAGCTTCCACTTTTAGGTAACTTGGTCTTAACCCAAACATTTCACTCTAATTAAAGATACCTGATAATGATAAAGTAACATCATAAACCAGCTTTACAAAAGAAATAGAATTTTTTTAAAATCTAATCTGTTAAACAAAAGTATTTAATCTAGAAATGTGTAGGTATCAACAGTATCTAAATCATTGCTAAAAACAGTTATATAGCATATTTCACATGCATCATCTTCTACAGACTGTAAACTGGATTAATTCAGCATGTGCTTTTTTTTTTTTTTTTTAAAACTAATGATAAATGCAGCACTGTTATCACCCCTACAACATAAAACCCCTATTCAACAGCCAAGCAACACTCTGGATGGTAAGACGACCTTTAAATATTTTTCCTCTGGAAATACGATACAAAGTAAAAATTTCACAACATTAAAAATTGTGAAACACCTCAGACATACCAATTTGAGAATACAATAAAGCCCAAATCTATTATTTGTATGCTATGCTGTTTCCATGCTTTAAAGTGTTTTTTTTCAATCACTGCTTAAAATTATCTTCCTGGAAAAACAACCTTTGGGGTTAATCTAAAAGGAGTTTTTAAAAATCTTCACTTTTCACTGTAAAAGCTGATTTTCAGATATAGCAAACCAGTCCTTATTTTGGCTGTTAYACAAGTCCATTGTTTGTGATAGAAATACAAGGAAGAAGAACTTATCAGCATAACATCCAATCAAGAAAGAAAGAAAAGCAACTGTGAGCTTGTGTATCCCGAAAACCCTCACCTGCCACCAAGCCTGGCTCATGCAGAGCTTTCAGACTCAAACTAAAATATGTCAGTCTCCTGCATAAGTCAAGTAATTAAAAAAAAACAAAACAAAAACGAAACAAAACAAAAACMAAAAAAAAACCCCMAAAAACACAACACACACCAAAACCCGAAACGCATTCATTACTCAAAAATCTGGAAATCTTTGGATAGTGGAGAATCTGAAACTCAGGTGGTGATGGTGCCACACCACCTCCTTTCTTGACATCCAGTATCTGTCACTCCCTACCCACTGTGGCCACAGAGTGGAAATACTTGCTTGTGAAACACACACATGGAAACACGCTTGTGCAAGGTAAGATGAAGTTGGGGAAAAAAAAAAAAAAAAATGTTCTTAATCTTTTTAAAATCAACATGAAAAAAAAATCCTTGTGGAACAGAGAGAAGTAGTACTTTTTTTAACTGTACTGCAAGATTTGTCATGTCCTTCCCCTGCACTTTTGCAGTGGACAGTTGGGGAAAACATACATCACTCTCTACAATTTTAACACTACAAAGGAAGGTGGTGGTGGTAAAACCCAAATCAAAGGAATTACAGCAGTTGACTTAACTACAACATCAACCAAAGCAGAGCCTCTTTGGAAATGTCCCTTCCAAACCTGCCACAAAACAAAAGCCTGGTTCACATGCCAACTTAGAGCTTGCATAGCTTTAAAATCATAGTATGATTTTCACCATTGTATACAACTTAAGGAAAACAAAATTATGCTGATATAACACAAGATGCTTTAAACTGGAATACATTATTTTCTGTWTTAGAGATCTTCAAATGGATATAACTGCCTCAGTACAACAGGGTTTATATAAATTTGGATAGATGAAATAGCACAAATTTCGTGCAGACAAGGATGAAGACTGGAGCTGTACAGTAATGAAGAAGTATTCAAGACCTCCACCACACAAGCATCACAAATTTTAGAAACCACTTCTTGCAAAGGCTGAAGTGGCAGATGCTATCTGCAAAGGTGCTGGAGAGAACGATGTCCGTAGGCTAACGAATGGCACATTAAATCAATACTGACATTGTACAACTGGTTCCTTTCGACCAGCTTATGGTTTCTTACCACTGAAAAGAACGGAGTTGGAAATTTTTCTTGGAAGTCAAAACAGTGGTACAAATTGCCTAATAATGCATGCAAGTGCTGTCAAAAAGCTCAAAGGAAGCAGCTCATTCAGCTTCCCGACACACAGGGCAGACAAAGCCCACAGGAATCCCGAGGCTGCAATTTTTTTCATCCCAAATAGGCTTCATTCTCCAAGGTAGTGGCCTCTAACCACTCTACTATTAAGAGTAAAAGACCTTACAAAGTCCCTCATTGAAAAAGGTTCATAAATCTTAGCATTACTCTTATAATTGCATAGTCACTGAGGTTCATAAGGATGCTCAAGTACCTGCCTTGCAGAGTTCCCCACCATTACAAACAGAAACACCATTTTAAGAAAAACGACCAACAAGAAACAAGCACTAAGGGTCTCCTACCAAGATGGCCTTGTAAATCTGCACTCAGCCTATTTCTGATGCCCAAATAGTATCTTTTCATCAAGAGAGCTGCAACACGATTTTCAAAAAAGCTGCCCCGCCAACAGAGCCTGTAGCTGGACACGCTGAGCCAATGCTGCAGCTCTCTCAAGGCAGCCCTATTAAAGTTCAACAGAACACTGTAGTTGATCGAAGATGAATCAAGTCCTCTTTATCTTACTCTAAAAAAGAAGCAGACAAAACACCCAGGGGATCATTACATTTACTATCAGAAAATAGTGTTTGCTTTGAGGGCAAGAGATAGCTGAAGCCGAAGCTTTTTTCTCCTATGCCTTATTTTTCTTCATTCGTTGTATTTTCCATACTGCTGAACAGAAGCCACTAGTAATTATGACTTCAATTATTTTAATCTTTAAAGGCAAATTACACCACTTATCCCAGTGGAGACATGTTTTTAAATAAAACATGAAAGTAACACAAATAAAAATGGACACAAATCTAATCAAGCAGGTCCTACTCTTAATAAAATTAAAAAAGAATAATCCCATCATCATAAAAACAAATAGGTTTGGCAATATTTATAAATATGACTATTATATAATATAGAGATCTTTGCATGTATACTTATTAAGATCTCCATTGATTTAAATAGCTGAAGTTAGTGCAGCGTCCGCTCCAGTTCGTATGCACAAAAACCAGCCCCCTCCATACCGACCCCCCCAATTAGCCTCCCCCAACTTATAGCTAAGGTCAAACATCAGTGGAAAAGGGCTAAAAGTGATAAATCTGTGGCATTAACTACTGCACTCCTTTTAATAGAATCCAGCATAAACTCAAAACAGCCTTGCGCTCAGCCTGAACCATTTATCTGAGACAAAAATGTCTTCTTGACAAAAAACAGATCTCCTTTAATAAAAGTAAGGCAGACAGTATTATGCTCTGAGGGAATCCTGTTGCTCTTTTTATTTTATATTTATATATAAAAAGAATTCTTCTGTAATACACGTAGATATAAAAAGTGAAGAAAATTGATGCCAAATATATGAGCATTAGAACATCAAATTAGCCTTTGTGAAAGCTGTTCTTATAAATAAAAGCACTGGTGTTAATGACCAGTGGAATTACGTATGTAGTTAAAGTTTTATTATTGAATACGCTTTATTCTTTTAGCTTCTTTTTGCTTTAGACCGAAGTTTCACAACAATTCTTGCTCCCGATAAGCATCTTTATTTGGTTCAATTGTTATCAACTCCTTACCAAATGAAAATGAACTTTTGAAACTGCAACAGTCTGCAGTTTTTTCTGAAAATTCCTCTTTAATGCAATAAAAAGTTAATAGGGAACAGAAAAAAGCACCAATCACATTTTAAAACATAAAAAGATCAACATGTTATCTTATTTTTATAAGTTATTTTTAAAATATTTCCTCAAATATTTTCATGCGTTTCAGATGATCTGTGAAAGCAACACAATGATATCTCATCAATCACATCACTATCAAAAGCATTAAGAATCAAGTTTTGTATTTTTAAATGACCACATATTTCTCTGTCAACTAAATGTTAGATGTTTAACAGATTTACATTCAGTCACAAAACTGGCGACTTTTGAGAAAGGTCATTATTGCAGACTACATGTGGGTGGCCTAGTTGATGAATTAATTAAGAATACAGAAACAAAGGTTGAAAGAAAATAATTTTTCTTTAAAACTCAAGCCACTAAAGTCTTGCACATTTAATTCCAATTACTGAAAAAGAGGACATCTGTACAGCTTTAGTTTTATCCATTTCAACTAATTAACAGATTCAAATAAATAGTCATTACATCTAACTGAAAAGTTTGCTAACACTTCATTAGAAGGAAGTTTAAACAAGCACACAACCTTGTTAACATATTTTGGTTTACCACAAAGTTACTTGGGCATCTTGATAATTATTTTTACTCCCTTTACAAATATATCATGACAGCCAACTTCAATAGTTCTGCATTCCTTTGCATTTATTTAATTACTTCATAATTCAAATTTTCTTGAAGTACCACCAATTTTGAAAGTAGGAGTTATCATATAAACAACTGCTGGGTATGAGATTTCACTACAACATCTACATTCATAAGGTTTATTAAAAATATTTTCCCTACAGATTTAATCCTGCAAGATTACATTAGAAGATTTCTTTGGTCTTTAATTGTATATTTTTCAGTGGTAAGCTAGCATTTCAACCTCTGCCATGGTAGCACCATACATTTCATGAAATGCATTGAGTTCCATCTCGCATTCATTACATCAGATATCTTTGAAATGGCAGATGTAATCAAAAATTAGTGAAAACTTAAAGCTGTAGTTAGTCCTTCTGGCTTATGTCCTTAATGTTCTTTAATCATCCACTGGCAGATAAATCTATATGTGCGTACACACGCACAGAGCAGCTCACTCCATCTTTAAAAACTGTGTTGCGATGCTCAAAGTAAATGGACAAGCACACGCATCGTTACTTTGCAAGCCTATATATATGTATGTATATATAAAAACAAAACAACCCTGCTCCCTCACTGAAAAAAGTGCTTATTTCTCCTTCAAAAGGACATGCTTGCTTGCCTTAGATTTACTGCCTCCTTTTTCCATTTTCTTTCTCATTTTAAAACAGATTTCTTCCTTTTTTTACTATATGTTATCTTAAAGATATATTTTATTACTTGGAAATTGTTTTATTTCATTACAACACCTGAATTCTAAGTTAGGCTGTGCAGGTAGATAGAAATCTTTATTGACCTGAAGGAGGTGAGGTATTCCTTTTACATTAGGAGTCCACTGATGGTAAGAAAATAACTCCTTTCTGCTTCTGAAATTCCCCTCATTTACGATGAGGCTGACAACCTCTGAAAGCCATGCACGCACACACAAATATTTTTACATAGTTGCTAGACAAATCTCTGATGAAAGGGATGCAAGGTTTTCAAACTGTTAATTCAGTCCAGAAAACACTTGGTGGGCGTTACTAATTCTTGTGGTTTCCCAGCCACTTTAGGAAGACTGATGCTTGTAATGGGCATAGCCATCCAGCAGCATCCCCATCCAGCAGAAATGAAATGTTCCAAGACAGGCATCTTCATCGTAGGAGGAAGCAGTGTTTCTTTGTACCCACCTAGACCTCTTATTTCCCGCCTGGAATCTGAAAACTGGGATGATAAACCAGTAACTTTAGAAGAATCACTGCCACACAGCATCAAGAAAACTGAGACTAAACTACACAAGGCATTTGCTATACCACTGTACAGCAATTACTTTCTCTAAAGCACAGGTGAGGCTGCACTCTGCATTAGTCAATCTGCTCAATCACTCTTCTATTTCAACCAAAGCATCAGTAATAAGGTACTTTGGATGACTACTATCAGCAAACCAATTTGCCACAGAAGAGTAAAATAATTTCAAAAATTAATACGAGGAAGAATCAACGTAGCTCAGTCATCCAGATTTCAAACCAGCAYGATGCTTAACTACGAGTTTATATTGAAGTGTATGAGCAATCACATTTAGTTCAGTGAGATTACTCGCACTGTTTAAAGGTCAGACTCGCTAAAACGCTTTCCTGAACTGAAGCTTCAATCAATTATGCTATAAAAACTAGCCAGGACTACCCAGCTAGTACAAATACGTGCCATCTAAACTAGCATGTCATTTCTTGCAGGCTTGCCTGCTTCTGCCAGCACACAAGCCCAGGATCCCTGCCAGGCTCCTTGGGACAAGTCAATTCACACAACTGCCAAAATCAGAATCTACCACAGTCAAATGAGGCTATGTGCGCAAAAACTTACGTTTCCACCTGGCAACGGAAATACAGCTGGAGTGATGGACAAGAACTCAGTGGGGATTGTGGGCACACACGACGCCCCTTACATTAGAAGGTTCTTTACTGGGGCAGTCTTGCATGACAGTCTTTATTTAGACAGTGTACAAAGTGTATTTATCTCTAATCAACCTTCTTTTTGCTAGATGCACATCTCAGTAAGAAAAGATTGTTAAAAAGTCTTCTGTACCACGAAAATCTAACAATGCAAAAGAAAGATTATTTTTTTTCCTGGAAAAAAAAAATGTAATGCTAATTCTGAAAGTAAGTCTCAGCACTGAAAATAAATTATTAATTTAATAGCATTTTAAAACTTCAGATCACAAAAATATGAATGCAAGACATACAAACAATTAGGATAGCTAACTTAGAGCCTCCTTCCCTAGAGATTCAAGACAAAAATTATTTTACTAGAACTGATGGCTTATTTATGTTACAGCAGCAGTATTTGGACAAGGCAAGCGTTATCATTCTTACAACTACTTTTCCATAGTGCCCTTTAGGCTTCATAGCTCCCTACTATTGTTAAGGTCAGAGGACAAGTTCATAAAACCTCTAAATCATACATAACAAGATTTAAAAAGCTAAGATATATCATTTTTTTCCCTAGGCCTATGCAGAAGAATCAAAGCACAGACAATGACCATCAGAAATAATGACCGCATTAAACAAGGCTTCATGAGAAATTTATGAAGCAAAATTTTTTTTTTTTTTTTTCCTGACAGTATATGAAGAGCCAAAAGACCTTTTTTTCCAGGAAACAAAAACAAACCCCAATGGTCAACAGACTTATTTTAAGACCTGACTCTGTAAGATCTTAAGTAATATACGTTCTTCTTTCCATTCTCCTCTTTTTTTTTTTCTTTTACTTTAATTTTACAGGAAAAGGCCTCTAATGTTATATGAACAACGCCCTTTCAATGTAATGTCACTTGGCTAAATACTTCTGAACTAATTCTCAGGAACAACCACAGCTCAAACTGCATACTGGTTTTTTGTTTGTTTCTTTTCAAGTAAAACATTTTATTTTCCTATCAGGTAAGAAAAGAAAGTAACTTGACTACTCGTTTGTCATTAATACCTCACTAACTTACCTGCAATAAGCATCATAAAGACAGGGGAAAACAAGAAAAGAGGAATGTTTTTTCTTTTTTAAATTCAATACATGTGAACATTAGGAAAAAAATTTTACGAAATGGTTACAGAATAATGAAGTCTGTAGGAGTCCTGCATAAACACTGATTCCAGGACCAGACACTTAAAAGTGAAATGATTGGTAGAAACAAAAAAAAGACATGGATATTTTCCTCCATCGTAAAGACAGTACAACACACCAATTTAAAGTTTGTGTGATAGCRGTATGGATTTTTCAACAAAAGATTTTGCCTGACATGCTGTACTGTATGTTATTAGTAAAACAGTACATACGCCTCACAAAACAGCGTCATGCTTGATTACATTTTAGTTCTGAAATTTATGTAAAATCATAAGCTTTTATACTTAATATCCAACTTCACTCATCGTCTTTTTTAAACTGGAATTCAACCATTCACYGTATTTCTAGACAATCACATTTTCCAGCCACATTATATATTAATAAATATCATCAGACTACATATACATTTCAACTGATCAGCATAAATCAATGTCAATTATGAACAAGTGTTAGAGAGACAAAATGTGACACTTCACACTTGATGTTGTCAAAATGTCACATAAATATGTTCTAAGGACAATATATATTTTGGCTTAATTTCAGTCCCAAATAGGACTTTATCACAGCTGTGTGTGTCTGTAAAAGTTTTTGACCTAGCAAAAATCTCATCTATTTTTCATTTTCAAAAGCATAAAATACATTTTCCTGAGATTTTCACAAAAATGAATGCACATTCTGTTTCTGTGCAAACTGTATTACCTGCCCTTCTGCAACTGTCTCTGTATCAATTATAGTGATGATTCCAGGCACCAGAGGACTTCGACGAATGTTGCTATGAGCTAAAATTTCTTCTTCAGTTGCTCCTGAAGGCAGCGTCCCTGTCAGCTGCGTAACTACTTTCCCAACCATTGTAAGTCCAGTCTTTATTGTCTATAAAGAGAACCAATAAATAATATTTAGGGCTGTTTTGTGGATCTATCTTGAATTTTTTCTCAACACAATTAATAACTATATTGCACACACCAGAAGCGCACAAAACAAATGTTTTTTAAGTGATATATAAGCTGCAAAAGGCTGTATGTAACAGAAGTATTCTTGAAATTGATATGATGCTTAATTTTTTTTCAAGTATTCACTTTTATTTTGGAATTAAATGCTTCCAAAACATTCTTGAAAAAAGAAATATTTTAATGTTGTCTAAATGTTACAGTTTTTTCTTTAACTTTGTTATTTACTTATTCCAAGAGGTACAGAGCATGGATAGCTAGAAAAATCAAATGATGAAGCCAAGATGGGTGCATGTGGAGGGCAGTGTTACATAGAGAAATACTTATAGCCCCTAATGGTTAATGCTGAAATAGTTATGTCTTCTGCACAAGTGCAAGAGACAAGGAATTTGGCCTTTGATAGATATGACAGATGCATTCATTTGTTTCTCATCAATTATGCCTTTTGCAGCATTAAAACTGAATATGGAACTCAAACCCAGCAAAATTAAAAACGCCCTTCTCAAGGTACTAGAAAGGATAACTCCATAGAAAGTACACGCATATCCCATTAAAAATAATGTGACTTTCCATGGTCTGCATGTTTTCCAGACATGGGTTTGAAAACATATTCATTGCACCAGCTTTTATTATCTAAAGATGCTGAAGATTGTTTTTATGTTATTTTATTTGGAGAAAGTGAGAGAGTACACACAGTAGGAGAGATATAGGTTAAAAAAAAAAAACAAAAAACAAAAAACAACACAATTCAAACTACAACTTTAAATACTTTCTCCTTGAGTCAAGGACTGTGCCTTATTTGCCTATAAAGAATTGAGCAGATTTATTGTGCAATATAAATAAGAAATAGCAAAAGAGATCAGAATGGAATGACACTGTAACAAGCCAATTCTTAACTAAAAAGACAAGCTAAGCTGCCTGCTAAATTGAAAAGGAAAAAAACTGTACAGATCACAGGCTGAAACCAAGAAGCAGCCACAAATCAATTGCAACTGCTTTGTTTAGTGCTAAAATCTCAAACTGCAGTGATTAGAAAACACATTAGTGTTCATCAATTAGCAGCCAAACGTTTGTTTTAATAATTCATAGGAAATGACTTACACAAAGTCTGTTAGTGTGTTGTCAGGAAAACCTCTGAAGGGCCAACAGAATTAGGCGCCACACTGTATTGATGGCAATATCTAGCCAGGAAGCCTGATTAACCTCTGAGATGCCTCAGCTGATGTACTTACCCCATTAATGCTAATGGAGATACTACCACTTAAAATCGAGCCATGCCTTTATCATAGGAATGTCTTTGGGGTTTAAAGTCTTTAGTAATATCCTGCCATTTGTTTCTTATTATTTCTTTTTATACTCAGATACAACAAATGAGAATAAAACAAATTTTAACAGTGGCAAATTCAGAAGACTGAAAAATGTAACATAAAGCAGATAATGATATCCGAGGAACAGACCTAAAATAGACCCAATGCCGTCACAAGAATGCATTTCAACAGACACTTTCCTTACAAAAACTGACAAGGCAGTTTTCTGGCCAATAGTTAAAATTGTATAAAATGCACTGGTAGTTTATACAGCAGGAAAGAGAAATCAGTATAGAAGTACTATATGGCAAAATACCTATGCAAGTTAAAAGACCAAGAATTGTCACTGACCTATTTTAGAAAATATCTTTAAAATTATAACCAGAGAAATTGGATGACAAAGTGCCAAGTATGAATTTATAGCTCTCTAGAAAAAAATTAACATGCTTATCTAGCAAAATGAATTACCGTTACATGTTAGAGTAGACTGTGACTGCAGGACTACTGAGAAGTAATAGGTGTACAAAGATGTGACCGAGGCCATTAGCTCAGAAATATCAGCGCAAAACCATTACGGCACTTACTTCTTTGTGCTATGTGTATATTTGCAAAAACTTCTCTGGTAATCTTTAACCTTTCCCATGCCATATCAGCTGTCCCCTCTATCCATTAGAGCTAATGACCTTGCTCTCACATAAGCTGTTAGTACTCATTAAGAAGTTATCAGGTAACAAGAGAAAACAGATGCAGCCTTTGCTAAATCACTTTACCACTACAGGATTAAAAGATACGGAGAAAGAATCAACTAAAGAAGTTATGAGGTGAGAAGAACTTGGTTTATAATTTGACGCTAGACATTCGACAGACCAAATACATTTTAAATGGAATAGGTTAAAGTTTGCACTGTCCCAGTTCCTTTGTCATTGATGGGAACCTGCCAGTGGAAACTCAGTGAAATTTTCTTATAAGTAAAATTAAAATACTTGATCCAGTTCCTTTTGTAAGCAATGATGCACACTGTGCAAACACACAAGTTATTTGTATGCTCACGTGTGCCCTATCTACTTAAAAAGACGACTGTTCACATTCATTCAAATATAAAGAAACACATATTTAATTAAAATAAATGTATGCACTCATACCTCATTTAATTGAAAAATAAGTACAACTTTAATCAGATGAGAAAATCAAAATGCATCATTCAGTGCCTGTTAGGCTGTTTTGTTCCAACAAAGGTCTTACATCCTTTTAGTGACAAAACAATACATTGTTCCTGTTTCTCATAATAAATACATTTTACATTATTTATTTGTTTACGAATGGAAAATCTATAGAAAGCAGAAAGAGCTATCAAAAAGATACGCCTTGGTAATCAACAATATGAAAGCCTCACGGTTAGTTTGAACAAAATGAACATACAATCAATTATAGATTCAAGTTCAAACTAAATGTTTGTTGAAATGCTCATGTTTCGCAAAGGTGTTTCCCTTTCCTGCTCTTGCCCATATTCTGAAAAGAGATAGGACAGGAAAGAAAAACCTATTAGGAAATCCATCTTAAACAGCATGGCAAGTTTGATCACTAGGAATACATTATGCTGGAGAAGGTCTGCCTGAGCACCACTTGAACAGAGTTGAAACATGACTCACCCAGGGACATGCTGAGACCAAACCTCTCTTCAACAAGACGTACAAAAAAACCAAGCAAGGAAAAGACATTCTTAATGTCTCCAATGTCCCCTTCCTTGTTGCATCCAAAATGGATAAATATGGATAATTGTAACAAGCAACGTCACATTTGGATGCTTATCTCAAACCAAGCACCTGAATATTTTCCCATTACTAATACTGTTAAGTAATAATGGGGTTTATTCCGAAAGATATTCTAAGTCCATTCTACTGTGTTTGTTCAACCAGAGTCAAAAGATTCTTTATCCTATAAGCAACAACATTTTCATTTTTCCAAACGCATCAATTTTTTATCTTTGCTAAACATTAACCTAAATCGAAATCTTGACACATTTTCTATTTCCAGAAATTTTCTGCTTGGCCAAATTACAGAAGTTATCAAAGCTTTTTAGAACATGAACAGACAAAGCCACCACACAAATGTGGGAAAATGAAAATAAGAGGCTGAGCTAGAAAAAAAATGCATGTGTGTTTTCCAGCAACAGCAGAAATCAATGCTCTTGCAGGATGCATTTAAGGAGAAACTGGAAAAAGTTCAATGTTCAAAATAAAATCCTTCTAGGAATTATAAATCAAATGGGAAGATGATGTAAAGGAATTCTTCATAACGTTACCAGAACAACAAGAGTTTTGGCACCAGTAAACAACACACTCCAACATGACCACGATTTTGACCTCGGTATTCTTGGTTAATGAGGGAGCTTCTGACTCCTAAGTTATTTGATTAAGGTGGAAATTTATTCGCTGCACCAAGTATAGTACACAGCAGTACATCACACTGAGGACAAATCTGTCGTTCACTACCAGGACATTCAAAAACATTTCTCATCAAAGGCAATACCATTAAAGTAAATATTCTGTACTGCCACTGAGACCTTCTACAGAGGATCTGAAAGGTAATTCTCAAAAGTGACCCTATTGAAATTACTCTTTGCTCTCAGCTTTATCTTTCTCCTTTACATGAAGGTTCTTTCACTTCCTTCAATGAGAAATTGGAACCCAAACAGAGAAAAAGCTGTAACCCAAGATAATCTGACAGAAAAAGAACTTTAATGGAAYCACTTCTGAACCAAAAAGCAGCAGTGTAGGGAACAGAAAAGGACATCCACTTTCAAAAAAGCTAATACCTCTGCTGATCAAAGCAAATGCACGACAAACCACTGCAAGCTGATAAGATGTAACAGCAGTAGAGGTTTATAAACGAAGACTTACTTAAGCAGGGAGTCAAGTTTATGGTGAGGTAGAGATGGACAAAGAGCAACAGATATTTGGAATATATATTTGCCAACAAGAAAGTCAGCATTTCAGCTATCAGAGATGAAAACTTGCTGGATAGTAAGCCAACATTCAATGAAATCAGTAATAAATTAAACATTTCAGATTGAATGTTGCTCACTCAGACATGAATAASAAATTAATACAGTAAGGCTGAGATATACTCAAGAGCCAAATCATGCAAATATTTAAAAGTATATTAGTATTAATCTTGTCTATTACAGTAACATCTAACAGCCAGTCGAGAGCAAAAGCAACGTGCTAGGCAAAATACAAAGTAGTATAGAGCTTGTGCCCTTATGATTATCCGTTTTCCTAACTTTCACTATTATCTCTGTACAGAGGCTAACAATCTTTTTCTTCCCTATGATTATAAACACATTTTATCTTCAGTAGCTATTCACATGATGCAACATCACTACTTCAGTGTTTGCACACATTCAGCTTAATGTAGGAATTTCTGGATTATGATCCTTGGCTAGTACTACTCAGGAGGTAAGGTTATCATCTTGGTCCTTACTGGCTTTAAAACCTAGTTATCCACAGTCTTTGGGGGCAAAGGCTATAACAGATGTCCTCCTTTTTTAGATTTTTTTTTTTTTTTAGTCTGTCAAGAAAAAAAAAAAGACAGAATAGTGCTTAGTCTTCGATGCCTACTGGAATGCTTTGACAATCATTATATGGTTTAAGAAAGCTTTGACCTGTTCTTCTTCAGTCATGGCTAGGCTTGGCTTTGGCAGTACAGTGATCCATTTGTAAGATTTTACCACATCTGATCATAACTGTGGCTGATCATGCTAAGCTAGTTGGTTTTTCAAACTTATCTGTGCTATAAAAAACATGTTAATGACACTGAGATTGAAGGAGTATGGGGAGATTCCCCCCCCCCCYTTTTTTTTTGCTGATGGTGAAAGTATGCAGAGATACAGCAAATTTCAGATGTCTTCAGAAGAACAGCAATTCAAGTTCTCCTCAACAATGTAAAAAACTGTGATTTTTCTCCTCCTCCAGCCACAGTAAGATTGTGTCCAAAGCTATGCTGATGGATTATGTTTGTTTTTATGTTTTGTTTTTACGTGAGATGGCATGCCCTATGTCTCTCTTTGTGGGTTCTTGTAACGGTTGTTTTCTTCAGTGACGCTGAGCTTTCTGTTCTGTGCTGTCATTTAATTCCTATTATTAGATTTGTTTTGTTGTGCATATCAGAAATGAAAAGGCTAGTGGTTACAATGAAAGCTTGTAATCAGCATGAAGTTTGCCAGACAATGCCAAAACTCACTTCGTGTGTGTGTGTGTGAGAGAGAGAAAGAAATTACTTGGCAAAATGTTGCAGGCAAGTCCTCAAGGAAGGGAGCAGGGTGGGGGGAGGGAAATAGTAAAACAACAGTTCTTCATACTCTTTGGCTCATTTAAGATTTTTCCAAGCCATGGTCTTCTTTTGATACTATGAAAACCCAGACATTTCTCTGAAAACAGAGGGATATTAGAATGTTATCCGAACTAAGAAAACTCGGCAATGGAACCTATATGTAAACAGTCATTAATAAACTCTAACCTTCAAAGCAAGCTGCCAGGTAATTAATTAGCTCCAGTACTACGCTGTCGTCCTTCAGATAGATTAAAACATAYAATGCTAGCGTGATTGAGTCCAAAAAGCACCAAGCACTTGTCAAGTCCGTTTTCATGATGCTAAATGACTAATAATTCACAATGTTGATTTCTAATCATCTAAACTTGTAATATTATGAATAGCCATTACACAAATCCATTTTACTATGAYTTTCCTATAACAGGGGTCACTGATATGAATAGCTGTTTATAATAAATAAAATTTAAAAAAATCAGCTCARAAGGACAGGAATACTTTGTGAAAAACAATGGCTACTCAGAGATTTGCAGGATCAGAACCATATGCATGGTGCTAATGCTAGCATGTTTCTTACTGTGTTTTCCTCGTTTGTGAGTGGGGGGGGATGGCGATGACACACAGTACAATTCAGCAGGGAAACCTAATAATTATCTTACATGATAACCTCTCCCAGCAGCAGATGATGTACTCACTTTGGCAGCACTAATGACTGTGGCAGTGTAAGACTGAATGTTGTCTCCACAGGCTCCACCACGGGATTGATGGCATCGGATCAGCTACAAGAAGACAGACAGCAACCAAGTAACTACTATTAAACTACACAAACCCATAACCCATTACCATAGCTCTTATTTATCATGTACAGTGGTGTGTTTTTTCCTACAAATAGCAAAAAGCCCTGCTGAGACACTTAACCCCTTTTTATAATCTTCTGGGTGCCACCCAGACTGTCGCGTACTCAACTCCAGTTTTCAATTACAAGATGAGTAGTCACTAAGAATTCATAAACTTTGAAATGGTGGGATTTTTGGTCTGGCAGCAATACCACAAATAAATTTAAATAAATATAATCAAAAGCTTTAGCCATGTATATGTAACATTAAATATCAGACATTCTAAGAATCTGAGTGTGGCTTTCCCCTCCTTTTTATGACTAGCAAGCAAAGAAATGACAAAGGGAAAGAGCTACTTGAAACTTTACATTTAATAGATTAAAGGAATGTACATAGGGCTTACTCTATATTGCCTTCCTTCAAAATTTATAAATCAAAACAAAGACTCTTCTACCTGCCATCAACCTACAAAAGCAGTTTTTGCCTTTGAACCCTAACTAACAACAGAATCTGTGCTTCTGACTAAATAAAATGGCAAAAAACTATAGGTATTTGTTGCTTGTATATAGAACACATTGCCTGTTTAACTATTTTACGTAAAAGAAAATTAAAAATCACTGTAAGATGTATTTGTTTCTACGGGCTTTCCTTTCCTGCTTATATTTAAGTATCTAAATAGTTAAACTAGGGAAAAAGGGGAAGTCCACAGTGAATATACCTGGGAACACACAAGCCATTTAAATTCCTTTTGTGATATAATTCTTTTGCTGATCAGTGGCTTATATTTTTGGCAGCAGTACTTTTTAAATCCCAGACTGACTGGTTAAGTTTTACAAAACCACACAGGCGTGGCATTAAAGGAAAGGCAGGCCTGAATTTGGAGAGGAATCAGTTGTGCTTGAAAAGGTGTAACAACAAATATGTTTCTAAAGTCTGCCTCTGATAATTTCTGGTTCAGCTCTAGAAACAGCTATCCCAGTCACAGGTGGAAGGGAGAAAAAACATCTGCTTTGAAATAGAAATAAGGCATTAGAAGCTGAATTTAAAGTTTTCAAACACTTCAAGCTTTAAATACACAATCACTTCTCTGGCCTAGGGCTGGGTAAAAAGAGTGATAACTTTTTTGCTTGGGATCTRTTCTCTTCTTTTGCCTCTAGAAATAATAAAAAATTACTCAACATTTTCATTTTTTTCCTGGAGCCTAACATTTTCAGCAAAGATGTTAAAAATTGGGCATTTTAATGCTATTTCCTATTGTACAAAGTGCATTGCTGTGTTCTTTCAGACAAACCCACTGGCTCTGTCCAGACTCAGTTTCCCCAAATAGAATTCAGGAATCCTCACTTGCCTACCGTTCAGAAGTGTCTATAATATAACGCAAAATGGGTTGATTATTGAGTGACCTCACTGAAAACACATGTTGATAGCTGTCTTCTCTGCCTGTGTTAATTACATATTTATGCCTTCCAAGTTCATGAGCTTAAATCAAATATGCAGCGTAAAGATATGACATATATGAATACCAAAGCACAACCAGTGGGGGTCAAAGATTCGATCTGCCATCATTATGCAAGTCCTCTTATAGATCATCTTTTTCACATGCCTTTTTTCTTAGACTTTTTCTTTTCTTCCCCCCCCCCCATACAAAAACTAGAAGGAAATCTAGAAACAGAGAAGTATTTTCTGAAATTAAACCTTTCCTTACCTTATTTTCTGCATAAGCAAGCCAACGGCTTCCAAGAGCAATAGGATTCATGTTTGGCCCTGGGCAAGGATAGCAGCCTGAAAAGTTTTAAAAGGCAACATTAAGAAATATCTTAACGACTTCTTACAAAGAATTTTATTTATTGCCAAGAAAACAAAAAAGTCTAAACAAAAATCTTTCAATTGCTAATATCACTCAGTAAATGCTTGCATTTTTGTTCCTAAAGATAAGACTGTGGTTAGATGAGCTATTTTGAACAGTTAATTATGTGTAAATACTCATTTCTCCTTATGTTTGCATTTTTTTAATGCCATTTTGATACAGTGGGGTGAGTGGGATATTTCAAAGTTTGACTGGATTGGTTCTGTATCTTCACATTTTAATTAATTTTACTTGTTTGATGTCTTTCTATTGGTCAACAGTTACAGTTAGCTTCAATCTCTTCTAGATTTTTGTGGTATGAAAGGGTGTATTGTGCTTTTGTTTTTAATAATTCTATATACAAGCCCTTAGCCTCTCAAAAGACTTTTGCACACATTTAACTTTACACAGTGAGTGAATTTGTAATTCCTTTAAAATCAATGGCAAATTTTCCATCGTTCACCTGCTTTTCATTACCTTTATATTCTCATTAAAAATAGATATACACACACACAAAGATGAACGTAAAATAGAGGACTATTCCTGAGGATTAAAAGGTGAAAATACCTATAATAGAAAGCTACTGAAAACAGCTGTAAATGAAAATATGGCAAGGCTTAAAATGAATCAGGCCCATGTTAAATGCAATTTAATACATAAAGTCTGAGTTAAAAACAAAAAAAACCAAACCAAAACAAAAAAACCCCTCCAAAACAACCAAGAATATCACACTATTAACTATTAAAATTAAAAAAACAGAATTTTAAATTATTGAAAACAATCAGATAATGCTTAAACATAAATGAAAAGCTTAAGTAATCTACAATTAAAAGTAGCATGGTGACCCTCATCCTAATTGCTATTACTGTCCTATTTCCATGTCCTGTTGCCCCTCCTTTGTTTTTCGTCATTTTAAATTAAGCTCTTTCGGGTGGACAGCTGCTCTTTCTACATCAACATGTAACCCTTGCCTGTATTTAGCACTGAAATCCTACTGATGTATCTGAACTTTAGTATTCTAGCCCTGACACTGTAAACGTCCATGCTGCGTGGTTCCAGCAGGCTGATTTCAGTGGGATCCTTTGTCAAGGTAAGAGTCTGAAAGTTCAGATACTAAAGTCATACGGACGAAGCCACAAAACTGTTTACTGATTAGGGCCCTGATAACAAGATTTAAGCTTGAGTGTTCAAATTTAAGCTAGTAAACTAAGGCCTTCAGCCACGTGCATAACACTATTTACTAGACCTAAATCCGTTCTGGTACACTAAAACATATGTATAAAAAAGAAATATTGCACAAGGGGGGAGAGAATGGGAGGAAGGAGGGGACTATCAAGCGAATGGTTAATCTCCGTTTTCATCAGTTCTTAGGCTAATATAGACAATTTAGTAATTCATATTCTCTCACTGGTTGGCCAAGAAACAAAACATTTAAAAACTTATAGACATGTGTGTCTCATTTAAAGGAGCCCTGTTAGTTGATCCTGTATCACAGGCATAAGGAGCACTGAGATCAGGCAAACAGCATTTCAGAAGAACACATACAACCAACAACTGCAATTTATTGCATAAAATCCTACACTACGTTCTGAGAAGCAACATTTAAAAAAAAAAAAAAAAAAAAATACAGCTAGCTAAGCTTCTATTTCCCCAGAGTCTCTTGTTTCAGACTCTTGGATACTGATCTGCCAACCACAGTGAGAAAAAGCAAACCTATTCGCCGCCTTCTTTTTGCAAATATCAGGGTCTTTTCGAACAGGCCCTCAGATTGTCCAGAACATTTAGTGAGGACAACAGACTTTTAAAAGTTTAATGGCATTATTTTCAAGGCTTGCAAAATGGTGAAAAAGGTGCGTGGGAGGGTGTTAACTATAGCATGTAGGTGTAAGTTTAAACTGACATTTGACAACACTTAAAGACACATTTGATGGCATTTTGTTGGGCACGTGCAGAAACAGCTGCTATACTGTTCATGCTAAGATAAACAGCTCCTTATTTCATTTTTTAGAGAAGAGCAGTGAGAGTATTGCAAAATTCGAAAGATCATAGCAAGCTATTTCAAAGGTCATAAAGCAATGGAAGGAGAAAAGCAGCAATTCATCCAATTAAATCCATCTCAGGCCAGGAAAGCAAAACCAAGTGAATATTTTGTAAGACCTTATCACTGCCTTGATCTCAGGAAGGAAAACGAATACTGAAGAGATGATGCCACAATTGTTATTGCATTCCAGAAGCGCATAAAATGTGGGTAGCCAGAGCCTCTTAAGGAACAAAGCAAGCAAAAAAAGGTTGTAAATACAACCCTAGGTTGTAAATACAAACGTGTTCTTCCGATGACATTATAGACCAGGACCAGTAAGGTTTAACGCTGACTTCTGCTTCACAATTCTTACCTGAGTCAGTAAAGACATACAGGTCCCCCAAACTTTATTTATTTTTCTTCCCTTTTATGTAAAAAATATATCATTAAAAGCTGTCAGATGATAGCCCTCATCATATAAATCTCTACAGTGACTTTAGAATCAGTCACTTGCATTTCCCAAATCCAACCTCATAACATCCTTGCAGCAGAAAACAAAAGGAGTATCAGCCAACAGATGCACTGTAATGACAAAACCCAAGCAATTCAACAACTCATAACAGAAAGAAACGTCTTGCTTGGAAAAGGGAGCTGTTCTCAATTACTTCAGTTCACTGAAGTAAATGAAGAACTGCAAAAACTATTATTCTTCAAATAAGAAATTAATCAAATAAGTAGTGTAAAGTTATCTTAGAAAAACTGCAAATGTCTTCACCAAACCCACTGTAGGTAGTTTGTTCCATGAACTAGACTCAGTCAATCAGATACAGCCCCACACACAAATCAGCCAATGCTAATAATAACCTCCACAGAGGTCAACAATTCAACTCGGTACTAAACTCTACTCTCAGATACGAAAAAAAGCATAAAAAAAGAGCTATTTCCTCCCTTTCTTTTCTTTGCAAGTCTCTGCATTTTGGAAACTTGCAGCAGTACAAGGATAAACAAAGGGTTATACTTTATGGGAAGGAAAAGCAAATTGTTTTTCTGCTTTCTAAAAAAACAGCTGGAGTCAGCAGAACATCATCTACTAGGCAAATGAAAAGACAGACACAGCGTGACCTATCAAGCTCGGCCATCCAATCATTACCAGCCTAACTCTCTTAAAGATTAACTTCTATTTCTACTAAACTTCAAAACAACTGAGGAAAAATCCATTCTAAGCAATAACAGCAGCAATTTTAGCATGTTTACAATAGGAATGAACATAATGAGAATGCAGAACTAACTGTCAAGAAGACCAAAGTTTCCAAGTTTTAATGACAGTATGGAGAGGTCATCCAAGAAAAGATCACTCGGGGAAAGTCCTTCCAAAAGTACAGCAAATCAAGCAAGTACTAAAAAACATCTGATCTTAGAATAAGCTTTACTGGGACTATCATCTGCAAAAATATAGGTGAAAACCTACTGGAAACTATTTAAAATGTTTTTAAGTACACAGTTACTCTCTCCCTCTGTGCTTTATAATGGCACACAGAGGAAATGCATTACTTTAAAGCTGTGAAAAGGCAAAAGTAGAAAAATACTACTTTGAAAGTCTGAATTGAAGTGCAAGTTTTTCTGCTAACTTGATTAAGTTCCTACGCCCAAGAACTCCAACCGGTGCTGGCCTAAGCAACACCGATGAATAAGAAACGGACTCCAGGCTCCCTCCGAACAGGGACTTGGCCAACAGCCGAGGATTTCACGGGCTGCACCCTGCTACCTCATATTCCGTGCCTTGGTATTCCCATTTCCAAGATGCAAGTTTTACCTACATCGAAATGGTACCATAGGTAAATTCTTTAGCATTACAATTTTAGTTTCTTCCCGTCTTTTTGTTTAATAACTGAGTTATAAAATTATAATCTGAAATAAGCATGTAGTTTGTGATTATTTGGATTCAAAGATGGTTTTAGCTTTCTTGCTGCTGTGCTGACTTTATATATTTGGTTTTACTGAGAATACAGGAATCCTAGAAGTTACTTAAAGTTCTCCAAAGAGCTATACATATGTTTGCTTAATGAGTGAGCAAAGAGAAGGCATGTTTACTTTACATTATTTTTCAATTACTTTTATGAAATCTCTACCACCCTGTGGAGATTTCTATCCATATGCCCATAATAAACAAAATCACCTCCTCTACTCATTCTGAAAACTTACACAAATATGCACTTCTCTGACTCTGGATCTTTCCATCGATCTATGCTCCTACAGAAAACTAAGGCTCCACTCCTTTTCTTAAATTGTTTTTAAAAAGCTTATCCTCTAGCTTCAATAATGGTAGTGTGAATACACAGACAGCAGCCAAGAAGAGAAAAGCAACACATTCCTCTCCTCCCACTTAGCTTTTAAACAAACAGCGCATTGGGAAAACACTGTTAAGAGGAACAGGGCCATTAAAAGTCATGTCAGCTACAACAGAGATCAAGCCAATAAATCACAAAAAATGCCACTATGAAGACTTGAACCATTTGTATTGGGGCAGCTCTTCATCAAGCTCCACAGCTTTTTCATGAGAAAAAAGCTTAAAAAAAGATATAGATATAGATATGAGCATATATATAAACTCAAAAGCCCAGTATGGGATGGAGAGTTGGGGGCTAAACACTGCTAGGATTCCCAATACCCATAAAAACTTAGCAGTTTGGTACTTCACATCCAAGCACACAATCTTTGGAATCCCAGAGGCAATTAAAAGTCTATACACATCTAAGCTTTCAACAGCTCAGTTCTTCAGGAGCACCAGAGCTGTGCATCTCTGTTACCCATGATACTGCTACAAGTCCAATCAATATCTTTGGATCTGTTCTATATATGCACCCTTCTCATTCATGAAGTATGGATGATGTATATGCTCTAAGGGACTCTGCATATATACCAAATATAATACATACCAACATGACCTGTTTGAAAAAAAAGATGCAATGGAGATGGAGGACCAGTACTTTAATAACAATTTTCCCCCAGAAGTGAACATTATCATAGTTAAGGCTGTAATTTTTTCACTTGGTCCTTCTTCAGAAACATCCTACGCAGCCTGAATGGCTCCATTAATGAAGAGCTAAAGATGATCTTATCATGGCAAAGTATTCAGACCTAAATATGCACTAGAAGGCAATGTTTCTCTCTAGAAAAATCTGACGCTAACAGTCAGAACTTGTCTGAGCTAAGTCAGAACTTATTTTCAGTTTACATAACGATATACTCACAACTGAATATGGCTCCTTACCCAGAGTACAGCTATATTTCCTTCTCAGACCTCACTAAAACGCATTGTAAAATGACACGCGGTAAACTGTTGCAAATTAACGTGCGAATGAATAAAGCTAAAAGGGAATGAAAAAGCCAAATCAGAAGCATCCAGAACATTGCTTTTCTTCAAACACATCCCAACATGCTTATCTTAAGATACTACTGGTTGTTTTTTAATTTCACAGCATATTGTAAGAACTGTTATTCTCCACACTTATTTTTATAGTCCAGAAAAATAAAWTAAAAAAAAAAAAAAATAAAAATCTGTTTGTGATATTTGCCAGGCTTTCATCCCCTCTATCTTGACTTTGTTTTTACTTTTTAATGAAAAACATTTTAGTAAGTTGTTCTTGTCTGTCTTTTTTTTTTCCCCTGTCAGTTTAATAGGAAAACTTCCTTTTTCCAGAATTTTCACTGCTTTCTTTTCCCCAGTTCTCTGATTTCCTCTGCACTGATACATACTCATCCTTTTTTGGTATCAGTTAAAAAAAATTATCCTCATCATTACTGTAACTTTTTTTTTTTTAATGGATATTCCACACCTTGTATCTGTGAGGAATGCATGCGAGTGTTGTCCAGTTTTATTTCAAGCTACCTCTCTGTGTGAGTGTTTATACAATATGTGGGTATGGGCAGTACTATTATAAAATCTTCTTAGGATTCTGTCTCTAAWCGCAAACCATGGAAGACATTGCATCTCTTGAGTGTGACGAATATGACATTGGGATAGGATACAGTCAGCAAACGCAAGGAACGCTGGTCAGGGCAGAGAGCTCCAAGGCTACCCTACATCCTCAGGCAAAACTAAGTAAGTGAAACCTTGCTGAGAAAGCAGATTACTGGATAAACAAAGATTTTTCTGTTTCAGTGTGTGGAGAGGTTCATGAAAGATGACATATGCCATCTTAAGTGTATAGTGTTTTTAAACACAGTTTTCTGAGCAAATTCCAAAGTGCGTAACTTTTCAACCAAAATTATTTGCCTTTAATCATTTGAGGTATTTGCCAGATATCACTTTAAAAATCTGTGAAGCAGTGGTTTTGTGTATTTTTAAATAAATAGCTACAATAACCCACTAAAGCTATGCTACTTTTCAGTCACTGGATGTAGCTTATAATCAATTAGTAATTTTTTTCTAGGTCTTATGAAATATACAGCACTCTATAGTAATGAAATTACAAAACTACGATCTTAAGTCTTGCAATCCAAAGCAGCCAGAAAACAGATCCATGACAGAGAGCACAGAAAGGTTATATACAATAAATAACGGGTAGAGTCATACCGTTGTTGCAAAAGCATTGTTTAYTCCAAGGAAAACAAATCATATAAAGTTGTTTTATCTAGTATTTTTTATTTGTTTGGGCTTTTTTTTTTTTTTTAGCATCACCAAGCAAACCAGATTTATTTATTTATAAACTGTATAAAGTAATATTGTTTATAAATTTCTCTGGGTTCCTTCTAGATGAAAGGCCCTATGTAAATGTTATTGCTCTCACACTGTCACAGACTTTCCAAAACTCTTCTATTGTTCTTGTACTTCCTTCTGTTTAAGTATCACCCATAAAAACTGAGCAAAAGAGCAAACCAGCAGGATGCACCCTACTGTGAAATCATGCTTGCCATCCAGGCCTCTTTTTTTTTTTTTTTTTTTTTTNAAAAATCATAGTGGCATTATCACTATTAAAACACTAAAAAAATCCCATCTAGAAATAAAGTGAAAAAGTAAAGCCACAAATGCTATATATACCATCATCACCTGCCTTTGCAGGGCAATATTCATAATACACGTCATGTTCACAACAGACCCAGCCCTGCAATGAGCTGCATTTTGTGCTAGCCTTGATCGGAAAAACAGAATTCCCTCACACAAGCTTGGAGAAGGACCGCAGATTTAATTTATGATCATCTTTATTATTATTGCTATTACTGTTGCTATTATTATTATTACTGCTACTATTATTATTACTACAGAGACCTCCTTTCCCTGTCAATTCTATCATGGCAGTTTTAAGTATTTTACTGTTACTCTATAGGTTTAAGACCAATACCAGAGCTTTTACTAAAAATATCTGTGGCCTTTAATGTTAATTAGGCTTGGTTGTTTAACTTAACACAAATTTGACTGATTTCAGGACAAACTATATCTTAATCTCAGGTTTACTTTCTTTTTTTGTGCAGAGAACTGGACAGTGATAAATAATATTACTACAGAGGTTGTTGTTCCTGTACAGGACAATGTCAGTATGATGGCTTTGTTTTGGCCTTTAACATTAAGGATTTGGGTGCTTTAGATAAAAATAACTCACACAGAAACAAACAGCACTTCCCGTTCTACATACAATTTTTAAAACTGTCAAAACCAGGAGATATGATAGATATACATCTTGGGTACCCATGCCTTGTTTCTGTCTTTATGCAATTTTTCTGTTGTATTTACACTTTCCTGCAATATAGCAAAACACCCTGTAAGCACCAAAGACATTCGTTTCCATAAATCTACCGCGTCGCCCTAAAGACCTTTTCAAGGAGTATTTCAACATTACCCTATAATAGTGATACACCGATTCCCACATTCAGGAAAAAAATGTTCTTATAAACAATGCTGTTAAAAAGAAAAAGCAAGATCAAATCAACATTTCTCAGGGAAGGCAGTTACAAATTACATGAAGGGGTGTGTGTATGCATATGTGTGTGTGTGTGTATATAAAAATAAAAACCACTTATATACAATTCACAGGAACATACTTGGCTTCTCTTCACTGATCAAGAAAACATTGTGAAACAGGAGCTCACTTCCACCTGCCTTAAGGACTTTCGATCTAAACTGAAGAGTCTCCCTCCACAGACACAGGAATCCTATCAATTATTATACCATGTGGGATAGCCAGGATAAATGCCACTCGCTGATCACAGTTGAGAAGGGAAACGTACAAACAGAACTTCTTGAAGAATGTAACTCTTCAGGCATTAAACCTTTTCATAAGACATCCAGTGTTTTTACTTCAAAGCAAAGAGATCAAACTGCTCCCTGTGTGCCGATCAGGGAAAAGGAATTCTAACAAAGCTAACAAAAACGTACAAAAAAGCCTAGATGATTTCCAGATCAGACCTGTGACAAACTGAAACCACCATATTATTCTTGCACGTGAATGTCAGTGAAAATAGGAATACCCCAACCAAATTGCAAATTAGAGTATCAAACACCATTTGGTTTTGGGTTTTTTTGTTTTGTTTTTTGGTTTTTTGTTTGTTTGTTTTGTTTTATTTTATTTATTTTGAGAGGTGCRGGTGGGGTGCATTTAACATATACTGAATAATTTTTGGCTTGTGGTTAGACAAGTCTTTTGAGACTTTATATACACAATAAAGTACTCTGACTAAAATCTGGAAAATTACCTCTTAAGGCTCTAGCTGTACAGCATCAATAGAAATGTGGTGCCAGCTAATGGCTGCAATAACTGTCTTCATCCCTAGAGAATAATRGATGGAGAATATATCAATATGAGGAGTGGAAGGGCCAGAGAAACTGAGCAGGCACTAGTTATCGGACACAAAGATGATGCCACATGCATGATGTTATCTGTGATAATCTTTACTTAGGGCCCAGGGGGTGGGAAGGATATTCTTTACAGAGAAGAAAGTATCCATCAGGCCATATTCATAATCATCAATGTTCCACTAAGTAAGCATTTTTGGAGAAGGGTTGAGGGAGCACTGATGTAATAGAAATCAATGAAATTCAGCTTTTCTGCATCTATTGTTTAGAGCAAAACAGGGAAAAAAAGCCTGTACATCACTTTCATTTCTGATTGTTCAGTTATATGCAGTATTCAGAAAAAGGCTCTGAAGGAAATCTTAAGTGAACCACAATAAAACTCTTAACTATTTAAAAATCTATTTAAAATCCACACCTTGACATTCACAGCTACCAAAGGTAACACATTCTTATTATAAGCATCAAATGAATTTTTTTAGTTTGGCCACGTGAGCGCTTAAAGCAGTGCAGGATGCAAAATTACTGTTTGGCTTTATCTTCCCCTTGATGCAAGTCCTTTTTAACGAAACAGAGTTGGCTCCAAGCATAAGCACAGTAGAGAAGAGTGCCGTATGAAAGTTACTGCCATGAGTTCTTTGCAGACTGATGCTATGCCTTTCCTTAGCAGACATTTAAAAATAAGAATACCACACAGGGTAGATTATAGGATATCCTAGTAATTTTTCTACAATATCTACAGTATGTTTTCCCTTCAAGTTTAAGCACCTGTCTTAAATTCACACACCAAGACTGGAGCACCTATACACTGAGTTTTTGTTACAAAAGGCACAAATAAAATGTGCTGGCTCTCTGCCATTCAAGTCAAATCAGCACATTTCCATCTAATCACATGCAGAAAAAGAGATTAGTACTATGTCAAATTTGCTCAAGAAAAATCAGGAAATGCAGGAGTTAAACATTCCAACAGCAGCATGAACTTGACCATGTTCTACATCCTGAATATTTTATGGTATATTTATTACAACAATATATTAAGCTACACATTCAACCACAAAAACAGAAAGACAAACACTACTCATGTGCAACACAGCTGCATTAGCATTTCTGAGGAACACCGAACTTCAGAATTCCTGACACTGTTTTTAATTGTACATTCTACATTTAATTTCTATGTATAAATAGTGAACAAAATGGATGAGAGCTTCCGCTTAATTATGTTTGCTTTTTAGCTGTCTCAATGAGGTTTTAAGGCTCCCACGCCACTTAGCCAATACTGATGGAAGATGTGATTTCCACATCATCACCAAATCTTCTTGAAAAAAAGATTTTCTTTTTCTACACAGTGGTTTACACAGTAATAGAAATGTCTTCGAAGAGCTAGTGATCCTTATTTAATATTTTTGACCTTTTATGCCGTTGCTTCTGACCAAAAGCAGTCAGATAACACAGCTGAGAATCTTCCTCATGATGAAAAATTCTCTGGGCAGCCAGTGACATTCTTACTGCCACTGTCCAGCTCAGTATGGGTCCAGATGGGACACCGGCTGACTGTCCTGCAAAGCAGGGGTGCTCCAATAATGGAAACAAAGAGGTCTATGAGACCTTTTGCCAAGCTTCCTTTTCAAGAATTTCTACTTTGCCAATTTAAACTGACACTGCCCTTTCCTAAATTAAAAAAAAAAAAAAAAAAAATTTCACTGTGACTGCTAGCACGTTACTGAAAGTTTTCCAACTTAAGCTGTCAGGAAGAAAAAAAAAAGGGGGGGGGGGGGCGGCAAAAAAGCAGCACAGCAAAAGAGTCCAGTTGCTGGCCAGTTGGCTAACTATCAAAAATCTATGCAGCTAACTAGGTAGCTCATTTACTCTGATGTGTTTGAGATCTGATGTAACTTAAGCCTTTAAAGTTATACTCTTAGGTCGAAGAGATTTCAGCACATACGAAATCTGAAAGCTTAGACAAAAGCTTTACTGCAGCCTTCAACATGCCAGAGCATAACACCCGCTTGATAGCATAAGCTATTAAGTGAAACAACTAAGCTTCAAAATCCTCAGGACAACTATTCACCAGCACAGGTCCAAGAAACGCATTCATCTAGGAAAAAAGCACACGTCTTTTTGCCCAGTCACACCCCGTCACTGGCCACAGGCAAGCCGGGGTGGCAGCTGCTCCAGCTGTTTGCTGGGTGCCRCAGCTTTCCGAAATGCCCAGTACAAAATGAGGGGTGTCTTTAACCGAGCTTTGGGACCCCAGAACTAGAAAGAAGTTTGAGAACATCCTGAGTTTCTCATATTGAAACACAGCACAGCTGGAGAAATATACTGTGAGTAGTGACATTTCAGGAATTCGGTTTTTCAAATAATTTGCTAAATATCTGAAAAAGCTTTATTTTATCCTCTTTAAATTCCACCGCTGTTTCACAAAAATGCACTGCAAATCAAAAGTTATGGTTAGGAATAGGATATCCCCGTTCCTCAAAATATAGTTCAGCGGATAAAACAAATTGCAGTATCTTTTTTAAAAAAAACAACAAACAACAACTGGAATTAGAAAAGCACAAGAATTGTCAAAATACACACTTAGTTGAGGTTTTTTATTTTTGATCTAAAATAAAGCAAGGCTCGTACCCTAATTCTCTTTGGCGGAATAAAAAGGAGGAGYGAGGAATAGAAGGACACAAACAAGTCTTTTCCCATTTGGCTCTCTTCACTGAACCCCAGCAGATTCCTAGGATCTTTCAGCCATGCACAGGAAGAAACTGACACCTATTGGCAACTTTAATATTACTGCATAAAGCTGCTTTTCTTCAAACTATTACAATAAATAGCTTCTCCTAACTAGRTTTTTCTTTAAATACAAAGATAATATGAAAAGATAATTTAGAACTTTTCCAAYTGTGACAGAAAATCAACCCAGGAGATTTCAGATTCTCCTTTTTAACAGTAAAACTCTGATCCTTCCAAAGTAAATTATGATCCCTCAGTAATCTACAGATTTGAAGAGGCAATTCTAATTGATAAACAGTAGCACTAGTCACTAGCTGCTTGGAAAGGTACTATTTTAATTTCTTCTGGGGTAAATACTTTCTCAGTGTTTAGCATTACATAGACAACACACASAGTCTTGGGAGCAAGGTAAATGACGTCCTAATCCTAACCACATCCAGTGACAGAGCAGAGCACAAGCAGTAGAGAACATACTATTTTTCTCTACTAACGTATCAATTTTGGAGAGCACCTTACCCATTACAATCAATTGCCTCCTACTGAGAGGCAAGTTGTAGGGTACAGAGGGATAAAGGGGAGTCCGACCAACCAGTTCCTTCATCCTCAAGATACATGTTAAAAAAAAAAAACCTGCCGATAGTTTTTCTACTACAACACTTTACTGAGCTTTGGGGCCTGCTAAAGTAAGGACACATTAAAAAAAAACAAAACACAAAACCACAAAACAACAAAAAAACCCAAAAAAACCCACCCAGTGTACCTGGCCCTAAGGAACAACAAAAAATGAGAAGCGGGCAGATGGCTGTTGTGTTTTCAAACTGCTGCTGCTGTGTACAACCCGAAACTCAAAACCTGAAACTTTTGCACATATTTGTGCAAAATGAACAAAAGAATTTTTCAGCTACCTATGGATGTCAGCGTAGCTGCTCTTCACAACAGTGAGAAATTAGTTACAGCAACAATAAATATGCAAAAGAGCCAAAGTAATACTTGGAATTTTTTTTTTTTTGAAGCAACAGACTTCCTGAAACTCCAAATGAAGTCATGGAGACCTGCTTTRAGGATTTAGAAATAAAAACAAAAAAAATCTGATTTATCTCACTCCACCACTAGAGCAAAAAGACTGAACCCAATTATTATACATACTTGTAACGAAGAATTTTTTGGTGAAAGTACAGCTGTCAAAGGCGGCAATTTTCTCTTGCAGGACTACAACAAGTATCCTGAAAACACAGAAGTGGAATGTGTACTTTAAACATTAAATGCATTGGTTTAAAGATTCAATATCTAAATGTAATTATTTCAAAAGCATCAATATAAATTCTACAGTGATAAACTGCCAGGTTACCAATACATGGCAGTTATTGAGGATTCTCTCTCATCCCAACCACATAACCTTCATTTCAGGAAGTACACAGATCTGATACAGAACAACACAGCATATTTATGATATACTTCCTGCAGTAAAAGCTCCATTAAAAAGAAAGAATGGAATTGCGAGGATCCTGAATTACTTTCAATGACTCAAATAACAATCAGATCAACAATCAGTAGAACACAAGCTAAATTTGAAATAATCCCATTGCCCATCTCATTGCAAATTTATTAAACCATTCTTATTTACTTAGGAGGGTTTTTTCTCCTGAACCAAGAACATCAGCACACAAATACAGTTGAGAGAAGCAGGATTTGTGTCAATTACCAAAATTACAGGTGTATGTTTATGTCTTCACTTGTACACATACACACTTCTATTGTAAAATACCTGTTTGTTTCTTGAAACAAAGTAACAAAACAAAAGCCACGTGATAACTACGCATGAAACACCGTGCTGTCTAAATTAATAGAGACCAAATTTGGAAAGTCAAGTGTCTTGAAAGCTTTGTAACTAGGATACGTCTTCTCCTACATTGATGACTTCCCAAAACCAAGTTCTTAAACTCTTGAAACGAAAGAACCACCTGGGAAGCTGACAAATAAAACAGATAAAATCTACCAGCTATCTGGAACATTTAGCAATATGACATAATTAATTAAGAATCTGATTATTTTCTCATTAGGAAGAAAATGAGACAGTATTTTTTTAATTAGCTGACAATATGGAGCATTATTAAATGCTGTTCTAATAGTTTTAATTGTAGAGATACGATGTGGCAAAAAATTAATCGCATCTCTCAATGACTAAAATACATACCTAATGCTTTATCTGAAAGTTATGATTGCATATTCCAGTATAGAATAATGTTTAAAAAGATGATGAATCACAGTCTCGACACATATCCTTGAGTAAAGGGTGATGCTTATCTCCCATCAGGGTGAAAACCAGCCATTAACTCCTTTCTTTTTTTTCCTATTTTTAACTCTTTAGCCACAAGAACACCTCCTTCTTATCTCATGAGAGCTCAATACGTGTAAGGCTCTTCGGTGAAGGACTACACTAAAATCAAAATATATACCTTACCCCCATGCTTGCTGATGTTTTCAGATACATAAATAAGTTTTAAGTCACAATTTCCACCTACAAAACTGTACTAACGCTCCTCCAATAGGCATGATTTATCTGTGTGTCTGCTATTTGATTTTGCTATTATTTTTACCAACACGTGCCAAAACCCTCAGATTGCATCTGTAGTTCCCAAGATAAGTCCTGAAGACTTTTCAATAGGCTGGTATAACACTAGCCGCTTTCTATTTGTTTAATACAGAAGCTGTTTAAAGCAATAAGCTCTGGTCGGTATCTCGAATTCTTTCAGGACTCTTTGGTTTATAACATTTCGTCCTGGGACTTGGTTGCTGCTCTGTTTACCAGTATGCCTCTATCTAGAAACAAGGAGAAGCACAAATTCTTGGAAGGGAGGTAGAAATCAAGGGACATTTTCAGACAAAAGTCTTTCATATTCACAGATTTGCAGACCTAGAACGGGAAGCACACGTACACTTTCAGGGTGAGCAGCTTACTTGCCAAAAGAAGAGGGCAGAACATGTAACTCAACAAGGAGGATTCAGATGTGTTAAGTCATACAAGAAATTCATGTAGGATTTTTTATTTGCTTGTAGCGCTCTCGTCGTGAAAAAGATGCTTCCCCACCCCCCTTCTGACTTATAAATCTCAATTTTTAAAAGGTATAAACTCTGCATATATAAATTAGTATTAGTTTTGGACAAAATAGTATAGTTAAATGACATATCTTCCAATTGCTTAAACTGCAAGAGAGAAAGACAAAAGAAAATGTATCGACTCTAACTTCTTCCACAAGGCCTAAAAGAAAGTTAACCGATGAATAATGGAAAGACTTTGAATGCATGTGCAAGTGTAAAGTATATCTAGAAAACCTATGTATATTTGACTGAAATATTTCCCAATCCTGTAGATTTTTGTTTTCTACCCTTTGAAGATGTACTGTCTTTCTGCATAAATGAAACCTACCAGATGGATGATTCTAGAGTATAAATACATAAATAATAAACAGTTTTCCCTTCTTCTGCAACTCAAGTTTTATTTTAAATTCAAATTTTGGACTCCATTAGTCTATAGTATGGTTAACGCACCATTAGCACTGCACTTGGCCACATTTAATGCATTTTCAATCTGAAATACTGAGCTTTCCTTGGATAATAACAGAATCTGACACATTCCAGAAAAGCAGCTACCCTGGATACAGCCACACAGCTTTGAAGTAGCTTTTCCATTTTTACCACTTAGGAAAAGAAACATTAGCACCTGGAAAGACTTTTTAGTTGGGAGAGACTTTGAATGATGATTTGCCTTTTGACTGTTTTTACAATTGGATTTTTCTTCTGCTAGGAGGCCAGACTGGAAAGATTTACTATCATCACACTATACACAAGGGAACTTTAAATTTTTCAAGGGACAGTTGCACAGATAAGTACTGAACTCCTTCTGACAGCTTTTAAAGGAACAGTGACCTATTCATAGCACATAACTCTCACCAACTCAACTACTTCAGTKAAACTGTTTTTTGATATAACAATCATACCACATCCTACAATAAGCAGATTGATGGGGATAAAAAAAACCCACTACCATCCTTTACTACTTTAAACATTTACACCATCAAAATATTCTCCTCATTATTAGATTAGTTGTGGTATTAAAGGTGTTTGTTCAGTAGTACTACTTTTCTTCTGTAACTTCTACTTGACCTAATGTAGTCACTAATGTTGAGATTTTGATGGTACAATGACAGACAAATGTCTGTTTAACAAAACCTTTGTGGCTTCTAGGGTTGGTGGAAGTTTTTTTTTTTTTTTTTTTTCCCCTTCCCATCTCCAACACTGCTAACTTCCCTTAGTTGCATGAGTTCAATACACGCTCATATCCTTTTATGGCCTTCACATCCACAAGCATGCTACCTACTGCCATACAAAATAGGCACATAAAATGTATCATTCTGACGTTTTGTTTTGTTCTTAAAGATTTGTACCACCTTCCTTACTGAAGGACCGTCAATTCCAGCAAACAAATATGTACTGCCAAAGAAATGCAGCAATTTCTTCATTCTGCCCTCTACCTTTAACACAGGAATCATATTCCACAACTTCCATAAGGTACCTCAAGACAATGACAAATAACTCTAATAGCTGGGTGGAAGGAAGCAATAAAGTAAGCAGCACAATCATGGACTTTGACCAAAGTCACTGCATCAAATTCTCTCACTAGGAGTGCCCAGGGATCATCAAGATCCTCATGGAGGGATCCTGGGTTTTCTCTTCTGTCTTGAAAAGATGCAGTAAACTACAAGGATGTTCAGTTTTGTGTCTCTTGGAGAGATGAAGATCTGAAGTTAATTCAGAAAAATTTGAATTCACGAGTCTATGGAAACGAGGTATTTTCAACCTGATGCTCAGCCTTCTAAGCCATTTTCTCTCAGAAATTAGGTGACATTATCCCAACTAAAAGATGCTGCTTTGTCATTTGACTCACAGGAACATTATTTTCTGTAAACCACAGAGTGCATACTAGGATTTTTTCAGATGTGCAGGAAGTCAATATATCTGGCAGAACAATAGAACTCAAAGAAAAGAGACAAACTCTATAGTACTCTATACTGTTTAAACTCTCGATGATCCCATTTCTCCATCTGTAGGTGGATGACAGAGGATTCCAATGATTCCTGCTCACCCTCATCACAACTGAAAAAAGCTTAAGTGATTTCAGATGCAAAACGTTTTGAGCTTCTTAAATGAAAGCCATTGGAGAAGTACATTGTCATACTCAAACTGAAATATTACTTGAGAAATGGAGAACCAAAGCTATGCTTACAGGAAAGTCAAAATAATAAAGTCAGGGAGCACATACACCAGAAATCGTATTCATTACCGAAATTTAACATGCCCTAACATGGAAAGAATGTATAGTAAACATCCTTACCTTTTATTGCAATGCAGATCATAAATTGGAGTTTTGAACTGTATGGACTTGACCATCTCTCCTGTTCGCAAAGAATAAAGGTCCACACAGCAGTAAGGTGGGCTTGTGCTAAAATGAATAAAAGAAGATTTTAATGGAAAGAAGGATTTTCTTGTAAAATTATTTTTAAATTATTTCAGCATCCCTATGTTATTTAGCACACTAAATGAAAAATTCAGCAATATGAGCAGAATGCTGGAGAACAAAGGGTCAATATAAGCCTTCTACATTAAGGGAAGGTGGGATTAAAATTGAATTATGATATCCACAATGGTCAAGAACCTGTACTGTGCAAATAATTACCAAGCACTAAGTTTCTTTTGTCACAAATAAGACTTTGGAACATCAGATCTGACCAGCAAGCTACAAGCCATTTGACAGGCCTGAAGTTTTAGACTACATCCTAGTTATTTAAAAATATTCCGCAGAGTAACACTTCCCTAAAGGGAGTACTTATTTCACTCTATGCAACAGCTGAATCATATGACTTGATTTGATAGAGACACATTACACAGAATTTACGTTTCATCTCTGATGGACTTTTGTTTGAACTATATAGATCTTTTCAACTGCTTTGTGTCACTTTTATCATTTTAATATAAATAAAACTCTAAGGCCATTTCTTAATAAAAAGGCTTGCTTTCTTTTGAGAGGGAGAAAGTGCTGAGTGTTCCGATAGGGTTGAGGAAGGTAGTGGTGGAAACCATTTTACAAGCTGAAGAGAGGCTTTGATGTGGCAGTTCTTTTCCATAACACCTTTTTTCCCCTCCAAGAACGCATTAAAATGTTGGCTACTTCTAGGTCAACGAATACGAAGGAGCACAAATTGCCAGCTGTACAAACATATACTAAGTATTGGTAAAAGAGGGTGTTTCCCCTTGCCCATATCTGTTTTATTTTACAGAGTTGAACACAATTCCTGACACAACACTTGCTTGTCTTTTGGATCTGCTCAAGCTGCTTGAGAATTTTCTGGAGAAGTGGAGCACAAATGCCAACTGTTTACCTCAAATGCCTCAGGATAATAAAATGGTACATACAATAAGTATGCAGCAGAGAAACAATATCTGCACAGAAAAACAACTGTTACAGAAATAATAGAAAAAATAAGTTTTGACATTTTGCCTACTGAAATTCTTCCCAAAATATACATTTTTCTAGGCACATACCTAGGCTAATAACTAGAGGGTGCTATTTATTACTTTTAAGCACTTCAAAGGCCCTTCAAAAACACTTTTAAAACAGCGAGACTCAAGTCTAGTTACTTTACATTAGAAGCTCATTGCTGCTAGAAAATGCAGAAAACCACAGCAAGGTCTACGTACAAACTTTTTTTTGATTTAAGTACATTTATTACCTGCAGGAAATTATTATTTTGATAAAAGGGTACACAGAGTCTTATTTCAAAACAGAAATCACAGAAGTTGATATAGCTAAAATTATATTAGCATAATTGATACTGATCACTATTTACATATAAGCCCATGTTGAACAGTTCCATTTTGACTGTTTGACTTGACATATAGCTAACTACATGTCTACAACTCAAGAGCATGTACCTTCTAATACATATCGCACCAACAAAATTATGGGTAATAATCCTGTCACTCAAATGAATAATTATTATGTCATACCTTCCTTTTGGCTGATCATGGTAAGACCGTTCTACCAATGCTTTTTTAAACTGCACTAGCTAAAAACCAGTAACCTGAGTTCAAGTGCTAATGATAAAGTAGTAGTATGGACTAGGTCAGAAGTACCCTGAAATTCTACCTAGCTCAATTCAAAAATCCTCCTTCCAAACGTTATCTTTCTTTTCATTCCATGGTACACTGCAATCTATGATCAGAAAATAATACGCATGTTATTTTTATTCTCTGAAATTAATAAAAAGACAAGGTCAAATACATTTGAGGATGCTCCTAGGACCTAATCAGCAGAAACAAATGGCAATAGCCCGAAAAAGTCACACTTGTAGTCCTTCCTTGTTCCATAACAACTCAGCATTACCACAAGTCTTCAGATAGCCGAGGATGCTTTCCCGGGAAAGTCCCATTTTTTGGCCAAGTGCTTTATCCACCAACTATGACACAAAAGGGTGGAAGCACAAGCGCTTGCTCTTTCTTTGGCAACCTTTTCAAAGGTGGAAAAGTAAAAAAAAAGTTTCTATCACTAGAAAAAGGCTTCTCTCTCTACCATTTCCTTCTGGTTATTTTAGTTCCTCTCCCTGTTAAAAGGAATGGCTGTTACGAACCTCATTTGCTACTGAGCACTTTCAATTCACGAGACACAATGTTCATTAAATTACCGTAATTTAAATTTATAAATTCTACTCCAAAAGCTGTGTACCTAAACGAGGAATGATACAATGCTGAGATCTGTAATGTCAAGTTCTTTTTTGATCAGGCCTCAGTAACAACTCAATAACATGTTTTCAGGTTGGGGGGGGGGGATCAAGTATTTTAATTTCATTGTTCAACAGAACCACATATAGCGAGGATTCTCCAACACTGCACAACTTCATTTCTTTTCCAAAGACATTATTTCTCAACCATCTTAAAACTATGAGCCTTTCGAATGGTCTTTTGTTACTCTCCTTTATATCTCCTCAGCTAGCAGCAAGATCAATTCTTCTAGAACAGGAGAATGAGGATTATAGACACAGATCTATGGATTTCATTTAGCACTTAAAGAACACTAAGAATACCTTGATTAGCCTACACTACTCACAAGCAGGAGTAAGAGCTATCCTTCCCTCCTCCATTTCAGTGATGTCAAAAGCTCAGGCTCAGTGGTTCTGTGCACTTTCTGTCCCAGCCTCTGATATGCAACGGATTCTATATTGACCCATTTTAGCGTATTAAATCAACAGAAAAATAACACTTTGTCTTTTCTTTCTCCTCTAGAGGGAATTCTCCCCCAGGTTAGTTCACCGAAAGGGCTCAGTGAAAGGTCTAACAAGCATGAAAGCAAGAAAGGAAGTAAGAAGCACGTGAACTGAGCAGTAAAAGATGTGCAGTAGGGCTACAAAAGCTAGAACTGGCTTGCCACCACAGAGTTGCAGCACAATGCAGCTTTTTCTGACACTTTATGACCTCCACTGAGCTACTCCTGATTCTCGATCTTCCTGAAACAGGGAATTCAGGGATTTCTATGGCCCACGTTGCAGAGGAAGCCAGACTCAATTACAGTGTTCCCTTTATATTCTTAAATTTAAAAATCTAGACTGAGTCCTGGATATAGCTTTTAAAAGCCAGACATCTCAATTTCTTTTAACTCATTATTTTAAGAAGAATTTGAACCCAAACCTGCCAAGATCAAAAGCAGAGGATGAATGTGTTTCCCTTCTTCCGTAACATACATACCACATTATTTCATTATTCTGCTTTGTTACCACATGGCAGGAAGATTTACACTAAGCAAGATGCCCCATTTAAATATACAAAAAAACTACTGTCTTCAGTAAGACAACACATCATTATCGATAAACATCCTGGAGTCCTTTGCAGGATCTCTAGAAAAGTTTACTTAGGCATAATGCTTTGTTCTTAACAATTTTCGTCACTAAATTACCAAACAAATACACAATCAAATACTAAATATGCAAAATGACACCACCTATGAGAACAAAAAATAACATTTAGTGTAATCAATGTAAGTATATTTAAATTTCAGCTACAAAACCAGAAGTATCCAAACTACCACAGAACACCACCGAAACCACCACAGATTGCAAGACGGAGCCCCACAAACTTGCAAAAGCATCTCTTGACAATCGGAAGTTCTCGAAACCTTCCAATTGTACAAAACTAAAATTACCGCATCTTGCTCTGTTTCAGGAATAGAGTAATGAACATTCATTTCATCAGAGGATCATATAGACATTGTAAGTAAATGTGCTTGAAATATACTAGTTAATGGCCTATCCTAGGCTATGCTAACAAACTACCATCATTTGGGAGAAAATAAAACAAGGAGACTTCTAGCTAAGAAGCTTTTCTTCTGATAAACTGAAGGTTCATGCAAGTCTCATTGATGAGACGGGCTCCGATCATATTTCAGTGCACCAGTGATGATTATGTAAAGGGGAGAGATTAAGACAGGAATGTGAAAACACTGGTTTTTGCAGTTTGGTAATAACAATAAGTCTGTCACAAATAAAATTCTTGCACGTTACTCCCACAGATTATCAACACATTTTTGTTATGTATCCTGATTGTTAAAATAGCTGCTTAATGCAGAGATATCTTATATATTAACTTCTTTAAAAGGTAATGGGCATAAATTCACCAACAACTTCAAAACGTTGGCATTAATAAATATACAAACACAGTCAGGCTCTTGTATCTTCTTCTATTTGACTGCTGCAGTGCAGGGATGGAAGAAAAATAACAGATGCCTTGTACAGCTGGCACTTGAATACATCTGTGCTTATGCATCACGACATAACTATCACCTCTTCACAGATTTGCTAGCAATGAGTCACACCATTTGTAAGAGCTCTGTGTAATATGTTTGCATACAGAGACAAACATACTGTACAACACGCACACACTTTTTATAAGGGGGAAAAAAAAGGGGAAGACTGATGGAACCAACACGAGGCCAAAATTTTCAAGATTTTACTCTGCCTGCTCACAAGTGTTTACTTTCCTCCCTGCTGCCTCTCCCCGCTCTGCCACGTGATGAACAACATCCCGCTCGAGCAAGAATGGACATCAATTACAGAATGGCCTCATGAGTCCA
>JAYKAV010003321.1:1589075-1641996 GCA_035582835.1 Phoebastria nigripes | reverse complement strand
AACAGACTGATGGCTGTAGGGAGATCTACCACTCTATAAATATGCTTTGCACATTCATTTAAAAAACCTAACTAGTATAAAGATTAATTAATTGTTCCTAACATTTTACTTAAAATTGAAACACCAAAACAAGTATAATTATGTTTAAGACATGTTTCTGTAGACAAAGAGCATTAATTCTCTCATCAAAAAATACAAAAAAAGTATATCAAGTGTTTACAGGTGATACTATACAGTTATCTGAATTGAGTACCCATTATGCTGAACTTTGCTTTCAAGCATTTTCAGGATATCCACTCATGTAATTCTATGATGTTTTTCTTGTACAATGAATAAAAATGCGGATACATGGATTCCTGCAATCCCTTCCCAGACAGACTCATACATAACCATGGGTGAAGGCAAGCTATTTCCACTATACGGTTTGTACAGTATCATACACTAAACTTGTGATTAGCTGGATACTGACAGAAACAGACTTCTCTGCTGCAGCCTCTACAACAAAAATCCTCCTAGTTCCTAAAGTTTACCATAGCTCTGTCAGCAGAAAAGATGCTGCAAAATGCCTGTCATGCAAGGCATGGGAAAAGATCCAGTTATTGAGAGAGCTGACAATTCTACATTAAATAAATGCAGATCAAAACATTAATTTCAATGTAGTAAAAAGCCAACCTACTAAAGGGCAACACAGATAAACATTTCCTTGCCAATTTTGGACATTGCCATCATCTGCAACTTCGGGTGAACATTCAGATGCTATTGCTGATGCAATGAGGTTACTCTCAATCGCATACCATAGTTCATATGACAGGCAAAACCCCTGACCAAATACAGGAAAGTTGTTTCCACTCTTGGGGCTGTATGGAGGAAGAATCTGAAAATACAAATTTTCTTCACAATCCTGGAGCGATGTTTTGAACTGATAGAGGTCATGGATTTTTTCAGTTCTGAGTACTTTCGACAACCATTATGTTCACTTTTGTTCAATCAAATCAATAGCTCCTTTGCTTCCTACCTGTAGTCAGGATGTCAGAAAGACAGTGTTGTACATCAACAAGAGGAGGAAAATTTAAGACTAGGTTTTATCAACATATTGGTATTGTCGTAACAGATACTACAAGAGCAGTACCATCAGTTCAAGGAGAAAAGTAAAAGAGAAGGGGAATCCTTCAAAATAGTAAAATGCTTAGCAACTTCCAAATTACTCTTCAGTTTAAGCAGCAGATGGCTCTTCCCCCATTCTGCATTACCAGCAGTACGTAACATGTTTCTACTGTTGTGTCTTCTGCCCATAACAACTCATCATCAGAATGAGACCCAATTCTCATCATCAGAAGAGACTTTCTAGATTTGTTTTTTTAAAATTTCAAAATGCGTGAAGCTAAATAAAGCCATACAACAGCCTACAACCTACCTTTATGTACTGCAGCATGTTGCATTACATCGCTTCCTTCTATGGCATGTGGCATGCCTGTCACTGAAGTGTAAAATACAGCACAAGCTGGCTTTTCAGCTGTGGCATGCTTTTGCAGAGAGACTAGAGTGTGACACACTTTCCACTTCACTGAGACATACCACATGTTACAAAACATAGCTGTCCCATCATATTTCGAGTTAGTTAATATAGGAAGATTAGCGGCATCCCAAGAGATTTGTTTATCTACAAGCTATTGGCCATAGCTATCACTACGGAAAAGTACGTCTGGAGCTCCACTTTTCAGATCAGAATAAATTTTTCTGATATATTCTGGACTAGATTTTCTTCTTGTGTGTAACCAGAAAGTCCTTTTATACAAAAGGTATGACACTGCACTGGCTACCCTTGATCATTCTATGAATATATGCTTAACTGGAAAAAATTCTGTAAATCTTGGGAGACCATAAGCAAAGATTAACTTCCAAGTAGAATACAACTGCATTTCTCTCGTACCTCTATCAAAGATTAGTATCTCTATGATCAGCTGATTAAGCTTATAATCCGGTAGATGTGTTTCCTCCAAAAATACAGAATGAAATAAATTTAAGAGTTGCCTTGTCCTCCTTCTTACTGTCAAATGAAGCAGAATTCACCACTGAAATAGATGCATGCAATTTGTATTGTAGTAAATCCTAYACCGATCTTCAAGATCATACAAGATGGACCAAAATAAAAAAAAATGTAGAAACTTTTTGCATATCAAGAGACAGATGCATATCACAGCTTAATAAAAAAGTATCAGATTTCTGGGAGCACAATACTGAGATTAAACTGATGCCGAAATACCTCAGCCACAGCCAGATTTCACCAAGAACCCAAACAGAGCATTTTATGGAGCTACTCGCAGCCTTATAGCCCTAGATTTTACAAATTGCCAATAGGTATAAAACTCCAAATTAATACCAAAGTTTTTTTCTTTATTCTGAGGCATTATTTATTGACAGTACTTTCTGACCAATGGCATATCAGATGATGGCATAGTTAACATAGATGGCGGTTGATTATTGCAGCATATGTACACTAGTTCTATATATTTGAGACATTGTTATATTTAACAATGCCAGAATTCTACCAAAAACTAAAAACAATCTAAACAGAGTCAACAGAACTCATTGTTCTGAAGCACACTACAAAGCTTCTTCAAAAACACAGACCAAATCTTTGCTCAGCTATTGCAAGCGTGTCATGTTCCTCTGCAATCTGTGTAGGTTAAAGATTCCGTCTAGCGTGTGACTGAATACTCAATCATCAATATTTAAAAGGTGTTTTTACCTGCAACTGTTAACATCGTGAAAGTATTATGAAGGTCCAAAATATTTTATCCTGTTGATTCTTGTAACAAATTTCTTTAGATTTCAGATTTTTTTTTTTTCTTTTCCGTGGTTTACTTTATGATTCATGGCTCTGACAGGCCTACTGGCATCTTCTCATCTCACATGTAATCACCACCACCAAAGGCCAAATTAAGCAAGCAGCTCCACGCCCGCCTGCCCTGTCATCCCAACCCCCATGCAAACCCACTTTTTGGATTCAACATTAAAGACAAAACCCTGTACCAACCTGTTTTATCTGAAATAGGTTTGCCATTGGTGTCATTAACAATAAGCAGAAACTAATGGCATTGTGCAACACTTCATGTATTAAGTAGCCTCTCTACCTTAAATTGCATAACAGCAAGACATCTTTCAGTTGCTTACAAGTCTACTAAAACTTAATTGTTTATATGCTAGTACATGGCTCGAATTACAGTTTTTGAGAAGCCTGAAAATAATTCCACTTCCAAGAAAGAATTAGAGGGCTTTAGAGTGCAGATGACTGAAGTTGAGCAGAGAAGCTTAGATCTTATGGTTAAGGCACTTGAAAAGCGCTGTGAACAACAAAGCCTCTATGAGGTTCTGGTCACATCAGGTAGGCCAAAACTTTCACAAGTGCCCATTAATTATATGTTCTTATGTCTGTCTTCATTTAATTTATGACTTGACATAGCAGACCATGATCTTCAGACGTGCAGTACTTTCACTATAACTGAACTCACCAAAAGCTAGTTTGAACATATGAAATAGTACCTGAAAGTTAATTACTCTGAACAAGGAGCCTCGTGAATAGCAAAACCAATAGTCTGCTTTTCTTTAACCTGGTCTTAAGGTTGAGATTCTATATGAATTGCTTAACATCAAGAAAAGAGTTAGCTTATGTTACAGCCTTTCTCCCAGTGAAGCCACCGATACAGCCACCTCCTTTACTGGACCACTTTTCATAAGATTTGGAGGAATTTCATAGTTAAATGCAGCTGATATTTCCAGGAGAAGTTACAATTGCTAAGGAAAGGCACACAGAAATACTGCATTCTCACCACAGAGATAGTCATCTAATACAGCAGATGCTGAAATGGGAGATACAGTCCTTCAAACCGTGCAGGCAAAATTGATTAAAACTTTTCGTGTTATTTTATTAATGCCTCATCTGTAAAATGAGATAATTATACCGTACAAATATTCTATTAATAATTTAAATCACAATTAATTTTAAAAAGAAGTTTGTGAGCAACCATCAAAAAATGCGGTAAAGGGGTCTCCTCAGGTGATATTCTGAATATATTAACTAGTCAGAAAGTAAAGAAAGAATGCATTAAGCAAGATCTTTTTTTAAGAACATGCCTTACAGCTTTTTCACAAAGGAGGAGTCTTCTAAATCTCTATTTTGAATTACTGAAGAAAAATTTACTGTATTATGCATTTTAAATTATTTATAAATTTAAAATTTTAAAGCTAACAAAATATAGTCATTCTCCTTCAAAAATAGATCAGAACTAGAGAAAAAAAATACCTATATGAGGTTTTTTTAATGGATTCTACTTATTGTGTTTCAATTGTCTTTTTCCTCACTTCAGAGATTTAAAAGAATCTAATCCATGCATGAATGCTTGAGCTCAGCAAATTCCCTTGACTCTTCCTCTGTATATTAAATATTATTGAAGGAAGGAAAGAAAAGAAAAAGGACAAGAAGGGCTCCAGACAGACCACTGTAAGACAGAAAATGGCATTTAGTAACAGATGCAAAGTCCAAATACCATCAAGTTGTAGTGAATTACACAAGTGGCAGCAATTGTGTAACAATACAGATAAAAGGGCTGTAAGTTAGTGCAGTTGGTAATTAGCTGCTCAAACTACAAGCATGAAGTGACAGTCGTTATTTAGGAAAAAACGTATTAAATAGCATCTTCTTTGAATTGATTGAGAACTCAGTATCTGAAGGTGTTAGTATCCTCAGAAAAAGAGAACAACTTAAATCATCCTGAAATGTCTAACTTTTGCAATGTACTTTAAATCCTTCTTCCAGTACATAACATAGGAATAACCCTAAAACACATAAGAAAAGAAAATATAATCCTGAACTGTTCTCTGGGTCTATGTCACTTTGATTTATAACAGTTATTTCTAAGACAGACAAAAACACACAGATGCAAACAATTACTCTATTTTTGTAGGCAACAAGTGAGGTGGGTGGTAACTGAGAAATTTTGAAAAATCCTGTCACAATATTCCGTTTTTTCTTAAGTAACCCTCATCACACAACAAACGCTCGCCACATCAGAGACTTTCCAGGGCCTGAAGGGCCGCTTTGATTCCAGACCGCTGCAGGCATTAGCGGGGACGTAATTAGGGTAAAAAGTTCAACCACAGTTCCATGTCTAGAGTGCTGCCAGAAATAAATTTCCTCTCATTCACTGGTTTCTACTGTACCCTCCCTGAGAAACATATTGAAAACACATTTATCTTTGTAGAGTTTGTTCCTCTTCTAATTAACTTTATAGCGTTTACAGTATTTAATAATTTAAAGTGGAATTTAAAGTGGCCCTGGAACCAGCAGCTTTGCCTGTAATGGTGCTGTGCATTATCTTTTCCCTGTAGTGCTTCTTTTGACAAGTTACTCAAGGAAGGTATGYGCTCCAGCTGGTTTTATCTGGCTGTGCATTTAGCAAACGGCTACTTCCTTCCCTCCATCTCCTCCCCGTATCATTACACGCACGGGGGGCTGGAACAGCAGTAAAATGAAACTATGCCTCAGCTCAGAAATCTGCTCTCCCAAACCTCCACACTATCCCAAGGATCGCTTAGAAAAGGTTTATCTTTTTACAGCTTAATAAATCAAAGCTTTAGAAGGTCAAAACTACCCATAGTTTTCACCAACTGGTCAAAGTTTGACCCCAAATACTCATTTTCTTCCTTCCAGKTTTGATCCAAGATTAACAGTTTATTATAGTTCAAAGGCTATTTCTTACTATAGTTCACTCAGACAAACATTTGGTATATCAGAACACCAGATCTTTCCTACCCTCAGTATTTACAAATGGAAACACTACCTTATTCCATTAAAGCTGGATCTCCTAGCATTTTAATCTGTGAGAAAATTCACAGAATTACCAGTAAACATTACTTCAACATTGCAAAAAATAGTTGAAGCCCATTAATATAATTATAGGAACAAGTTACAAGAAAGAATTCTGGGATCTGAAGAGCTCTTTTTAAGATGAAGAACGTTGCTATCTTTAGCACATAACATAACAATCAAATCCAACATCACTAAAAGGAATTTAAACTACTTTATTCAGGGGTTGCGTCTCTCAGGATCTTAAAAGCTACCACACAACCTGTTAAGACTAAACTGATTTTTCCTACAATAACCAGAGAGGATAATGTTTTTCATCTGCTAGAACGGAAGGAAATCTTTGCAAGGCAGTTGATAGGACGGGACACTTTGCAGTTAATGATGCTTTACAGTTTTTCAACAGCACAAGAGCCTTTGGGACTCAATCCCTCAAAGATAACAAACGAGAGCACTTTACCCAACTTAAAAGGTTCTACTATACTTTAGAGCAAAAACAATTAAATTTAAGTTTGCTCTCTAGAAATTTAAACTTATACATCCTTGACAGTCTTCAAAAAATAAGGCTGGGGAGAAAAAATATGACCGAATTTTGCGTAGTCTTCAATAAAAGACCACAAATATTTAATGAACTTCATGAAATCTATTTCATGGTGTCCAATACAATTGAAAAYGATAACCATCTGTCCAACCCATTTTTATGTGTGATTTGAAAAAAACATGCTGTATTTTATCTTGAGTGGATACACCCTTTATACACTCAATTGCATGATTCAGTCTCTGGCATAGCCAGGTGAGTCCACAGCATAACCACTGCATTTGCAATGGCATTCCAACAAAAATATTCTGGGGACAGTTACTCCGAGCAGTGTGAGAACTGTGAACAAGAACTTCATTCATCACAGCTAATTTCCTTCTCTTGGGTGATCCTTCCAGAAAGCTTTGCTGTTTGTCTCTGACAAATCATTTCACAGCTAGCTAATCTTAAACACTAAAAGCCACAGACTCTTAGAACTGGACACTGGATTTTAGCATAAAGTAGTTACTTTGCCAGATAAGGAACGGGATCATGCAATTTTAAAATATTAATGTGAGAAAATATTAACGCTTTAATTGCATTGTTTCTATTCTTACTCATGTAAAGCTGCTTTCTACCTAAACCTTAACACTCCCATAAATACATTCCTGAGTTAAACTTGTGTTAAGGTTAGTAGGTTTTAATCTACAGTAGCCATGTTAATAAAGCATGCTTCCTGAAAATCTGCTGCCATTGATTTGCCTTGTAAACTGATCAGCAGGGGAAAAAAATGCTGGCTAGCCAAAGTTATACATTTTGTTTGCTCCAACTACTCCTCCTTCTTTAACTTGCCCTTATTTCCTTTCTCCTCCCATGATTAAAAAAAGATTACCTCTTGCTTCTCATGCCCTTAAATGACCACCATCCAATTCTTCAAGTCATCCAAAATTTTCCATCACTTGACATCATTAAATTAATATGTCTTTCTAAAAATATATGCTAGAAACCTAACACATGCTACAGGCTGGCTGCATAGGTTACTGATTGAGGTCCTCTACTCTCCATAATGTAGAAGGCTGCAAAGTCTACTGGCCTCAAACTCTTACTTTTTAATCTTCTATAACCAATCTTTCAATTCACTATACTCGTATCGTTACCTGCCTATATGCATATTGCACAGCATACATGCCTACATAAGATTTTGGCATAAATTCCTAATCTTTTATGCATCTATATTTGGCTATTTGGACAAAGGACAAGCGCACCAAAGTGTCAAATACTTTTTGTAAGAGATCTGGGTTGCATTTCAAGGAGATCTTCAAGATTTTTTTTTTTCCCCATCTCCTGCTGAATGATTCATTAACAGAAGATGAAATATTGCTATCCAGAAACATGGTTGTTGGGACAAATCACTTATAGGATTTCTACCTTCTTTGTTTTACTCTGTTAAAAGAGGGATGGGCAACAGAATAAAGCATTATAGCACGTGAGTGAGACCACAGTTCATGGCTAACCAGCTTCAGCAGCAAAGCTAACCTAAGAAATTCCTTCCTCTGTGCTCATTCCCACCTTCATGCTACAATTGACTACGTTCTCAGTTGCACCTTGCAATTTGGCATGCAATTGTTCGTAAACCAGGTGACTGAAATAATCCGTATCATTAAAAAATAAAATTGGAGCATTATTTTTTACTTGGATTATTTCCGTCATCTCCTTTACTGTATGGTTCTACAACCAGCTGAAGTGACACAGCCCAGGGATGCAGAAAGCAACAGCACAGAGGCAGCAGCACAAGTGGACAAGGTGAGTAGGAATTTTAAGTTCTTTGCTGCTAGTCAGTGAATCACAGAACTATGGTCTAAAGCCTACCCTGCTGCAAGCCCACAGTTGTACTGATACAATTGTTTAGCTAGAGTAGTATGCATTTCATTACAAGAATTTTGTCCCTTATGTATGATAAACTGCTTAGCTAATAAGGAAAACAAAAAGAAAAACAAAAGAAAAAATCTTTAGAGTAGAAACAAAGTTTGGTAACTCATAATTAAGCATGATGGGGTAAACGCTTGAGTCATCAGAACACTTGGCATTTGAGGAAAGGTAGATACTAGGGTTTAAAAAGTATTTAAAATGTTCTGTACTCAGGAGAGGTGTTTCATATGTAAGACACTGCAATTACTCATCTCTCTCTTCCCTGCCCCCTTCTTCCTTCCCCAGCACCTACACACACTTTTTTTTTTTTTTTCTCCTGGCATTGTCACTTCTGTTTTGTTAGCTTTCTTGGTACCTATATCATCTACTGAAGGGCAGATTTGCAATCACTCTCAGAACCATGATTTCTTTCCTAATAATCTAACATAAAACAAAATTATACTGGCCAATTTCCCCTTAAACATCTCCATTAGCTACAATGAAGCATTTACATAAATTAAAGATATTGGTACATTTACATTCGACCAGAACAAAAAGCATGTCTAACGTATCCTGGACCTCTCTGGTGTATTTGAAGGTGTTCTGCAGATCCAGCGTGTTCCAAACTAGGGTTTCAATAACCTACATGGGGAAAACAGGTATATATTCCCATTTAACATAATTGGTCTTATCTAGTTATCTTTAAACTGAGTAGCTCCGAACAGCACACATTGACTAGTTCTGCCATGCAGTTTTGCAGCCACCACTACTACTTTTTTTTTTTTTGGGGGGGGGGAATTCTCTGTTCACTTTACAGATTACTAATCTTGATGTTTCACCACCTAGAAAATTCATTAATATGTACCAAAAACCATCAATTCATTTTGTGTGTGTATAAAGATTTGTTTATCTTATCACCAAGAACAAAGTAAGCGTGCCTCTACAAAACTCCACAAAAACAAAATTTATGCAGATGTTCTTTCCTTTATGGTTTTCCTTTAATTTGCAAATCTTGTAATCTAAGACTGAAGTTGACCGAACCAACATCTAAACCAGCATTGCAGTATCAGCCAAAAACCACAATCTGTTTCCCATTTATGTGTCAACACTGCATCCTTCTTGGGGGCTGTGAAAACTATTGTTTTGAAAAGATTATATAGTGAAACCATGCTAGATATTGCAGTCATTCTACTAGATGGAAAAATTTGACTTTTAAAATACAAAAATGTGTGTACCAAAAGCTAGTCAGAAACTCAGATACCAGGCAAAAGTTTAGAAAATACAAATTTCATCTTCCCTGGTAAAATACTCATTGTCGGGAATACAAGGATTGAGATTAGTGGCAAATCTCTCTCTACAGAATTTTTACATAAAGCAGGTGCCAGAAATTAATTTCAAAGTGCAAAGTCTAAAATTTTAGATACACTAAAATAAATTTTTTAAAGCAGGTTCTCAACCATGACTGTCACAAAGAATTTAAGATTTAAAATTAAGAAATATTAAACTGAACGTTAAAGACCTTAATACTGATATTCAAAGGAATGGAAGTTTTATCAGCATATATTATATCAGTGACTACTGTATTAGGTTACATTACAAAAGAGATGCAACCCACACGCCAAATTACGCACAAGTTGATTTCTAAGTTAATACGTTGTTAAATCTGTGAGAGACATACTAAAAATTAACAAGATATTTTAGACCTGTCAAAAATCTGTAATTCAGTAAAACGTTAGGGGATCTCCGGGGTAAACTACTGTATTACTAAGTTACCAAAGAGATCTTTCACTGTGTAAATGGCAATGAAAAAAATTCCAGGAATGAAACAAATCTAAACGTTGATTTTAGGCAAACATTATTTTGCATAAAGCACTTCTATGTCCATCTTTGTTTCATAATGAAGGAAAGAAGTCCTAGCATATTATCATAAACAAAATTATTCATTAATTTTTTTCCATTAAAGTACATGGTACATTAGAGGGATAGCAAAAAAATACTGAAGTTATTTAATGTAAGTGATATTTTTGAAGTTATTAATTCATGACTACTTGAAAATTCTTTGGATTCCAGATTGACAAATGTTCTACATTAAAAAGAAAACCTTTTTATTATATTTCCCTCATTATAGTGTATTTACTTTACAGCTAAAGGAAAAGAGAAGAATTTCCTGATGGTAACCACTAATGCAGACTAGTGGTCAGAACCAGGAAATCCCAGCTCCTAACTTGAACGTGTCAATATCTCATTGATATAGTCCTAAAAGATAAAATACTATTAAATGACAGTGCAGTGGATCTAAATAAAAACTATATTCTATCAGATTTGTATTACTTTAATGGTTTAGCATCTTTAACACTTAAAAAACTTGCTCATGTAATTTTCATACCTGCTGAATTCAAATTTCTCAAAGACTTCTATGCGTTTGAAGATATGTACGTGAGTCCATAAAAATCACAAAACATATCAACACATTTTTAAGTACGATCATTCATCTATCATGCAGAACTGCATACGCACAGTATTAATAGCTCTTTAACACATATGTTTTCTTATGGTCAAGAACAGCATGTGATAATTTACAGCAACTCCTAAACTGTAATGAAGAGTTAATAACCTACTGAGGTTTTATCATGTCAGGTGTAAAATGCATTTATTCTTCACCTTCCATCCAAAAAATTAATAACTTCAAAACTTTCTACAAGAGCTACTGAAAATGGATTCTATATAAATGATTGCCAGGGAAAAGAATTTAAATTAAGAGTATTGCCTCCAGATACAGCAGGGTCCAAAAATATTCTTCAACAATAAGTCATGGTGCCAGCCACCAAATCTTCCAAAATGTTAACCGTGTCCCTTATTTATTAATAACAGATAACAACAAAAACTTATTTGGAAATCTCAAAATTACTGGGGATGTTCCAGGAAAAGACTAACAATAGCTGCAAATTTGAGCAGAGCAACCAGAAGTTAGAAATTTTCAAGAATTGCTAGGGAAAATCCAAATGATGATCAAGGCTGAAGTCAAACTTCTTCCCCAGAATCATCCTCCTTGGTAAATAATTCTGACAGATTTTAGACAATACTCTGGGTAAAATTTGAATGGGAGAAAGCCCAAGGACTGTTGGAAGTAGCAGAAGCACTTCAGGAGGTCACACGTTTCTCCTCTAAAAAAGTGACAACCTGGTGCCCTAGTGAGGATGGGGATAAGGGCAGGGGGGCTGTGCTGGCAAAATTGTTTTCTTTTGAGACTACATCTTGCAAAGGTAAGGACATTGCCYCTATTGTCATAACGATGTCCAATCTCATTCAGTTTATATTAAAGACAGACGATCTATCAGTGTAACGGATTGTGTGTCGGAAGACTTGGATTTCACTTCTGGATCTGCTCTGGACTAGTTGCTTTTGAGAAAATCATTCAGTCTTTTAGACACTCCATTTACCTTTCTGTTCAATAGGAAATATTTTAGTGTCAGTGYGACATCATTTCACTGATTATTTCACCTGCCATTTCAGTAGACAGAATAGGTCTCCTATTCCCTGCACATTTTCAGTAGTGTGCTGACAGCTGCAGTATTTCATGCCATAGCCAGCATAATCTCCAAAGTAGGTGAGGAGATGACTGTAGTGAAAATATCAAGTGCTTTAGAATAAATGCTTTAGAATAAATGTAGTATTTTCTTCAGATATATGATTAAACAAGGTGTTTTATCTGTCCACAACCATTAAGATACACAAGAAATGATGTTAAGCACAAAACCTCAAGTTAAGAGCAGAGCTGAAATTGCGATTCAGGTTCAGAGGCCATTCGTAACACAGCTATTTTAGTGTTCTACACAAATTCTTCTTTATGCATAACAATCATTACAGAAATGAAATCAAATGATTTATGAATGTAACAGAAGAAAAAACAAGTGCGACACTTGAGCCAATTTAAAAGGAGCGTGACTCCAGTTGAGGGCAAACTATCAAAGAACTCTTAACCTGAAAGCTACTGACAAAATAGGCGATTTGCAAGGACTCTTTCAAAAATAACTTGCAATGAACAGTAAATGTAGAAGAGTGTTTCAGGATTTTCTGTTGAAGGTTTACCACCATGAGCAAACTGGTTCTTTACTAAGAACCTATTTATTAAATGGGTAAACGAGAGCCTGCAGCACAGTCTTCTTTTTTGAATGATGTGCTAGTCTTCTGGTCACAGTGGAAAGCCCGATTTAAAATCTTCTATTTGCAGATATTTAACTACTGATAAGTAGTAACACAAACCTAYCTATTCATTTGAAAACATACGAGCTTTTTTTTGTAGAAAAGCAGAAACTACCAATAATCTTTGAATTATTTCCCATTAACTGAGGAATACAATAACAGTGAAAATAATGATCCTTATAGTTTGTTCATTTCTCTGATATCTCAGCTTCTAAAGCAAGGGTATGAAAGAAAGTTTTTTTCCATCCAACATATCCTTTACGTATGTAAATACACTGTTTGGATTAAGACAGAAACTCCTACAAGAGCAGTATTTGCATCTCCAGTTACATGCACTCATATTTAGAAAAAGTTATTCATGAGATTACATACACTTACAGGGCAGGGAAAAAAAGAGAAAAAAGTCACTATAAACAGTTTTGCAAGTTGTAAACACATCAATAGAAAGACATTTCACTTCTCTGCCCTACATGGTTTTTGTTTTAAACATTTAAGGCAGGTAACATTAATACATACAGAGAAATTTCCAGAGACTTGATAGTCTTCCTCCACATCCAGTGTGATTAAATTTTTAATTGAAAAATGTGTGGCACAGAATTAGTCTTACTACTCTAAGAAGATTTACCTCAACTGTTTAGCCTTTGAATTGCTGTGTAGAGGATTACCCTTGAAAAGCAAATATTCTCCTGTAGGTATAGATATAAATCCTTTGCGTTGTCTGAATCAACATATCAAACAGACATAAAATATCTTAAGGCCCTTTTTTATAAGAGGATTGATACAACAATACTGTCCAGAGAGCACAAGACAAGACTGTTACCTTATTTTTCTAACTCAAAGAAGTAGATTTAACATGTATTTTGCTAATAAAGTGAGTGGCTGTAACAATGAAATTGCTTGGAGCTTGTAATTCATTTGTATTTGACTGCTGCTTGAAAGCATCTTTTAATTACTTTTTAAGACACAGAGGTTGCTTTAGACACTTCTCAATAATAATTCTGACCAGGATTAATATCAGAAAAGTCTAATCATAAAATTGTGATTACAGTGAGAACAAAATAAACTTAAAATACCTCTTCATCTATTTTATATCAAGAGTCTCTATTTTTTTATTCCTTTTAAAAAGCTTAAGTCATAGGCAAATGTGTGCTAACACACTGAAAAAAAATTTAAAAGCACTTCACAGTGTTATCCCATGAGCAAAAAGGGAATAGAGCTTTAAAGATGTAATCTACTGGGTTTTTTTAGATGACATTACAATTTATATATAAGACTTTATTCACAAAAAATATTCTTACCCAGAAGATCCAATGCTTTTGCACACACCAAGAAGAGGCCGCTTCTCGGAAAAATTATCGCATTTCTGAGCACCTAATAAGAGGGAAAACAAAAAAAGAAAAAAGCAAATCACTATGTACTGTTTGTGTTTCCTTTCAAAGTACAGCTGTGCATGTTGTGGGGGCCCAATATATTGGAAGAATATTGAATATATAATACAAAACTCACAGCCTGTACAAGATTAGTGATAGAAATACAAATAACAGGCAGAGTCATGGACACTGGAAGAACTGTTCTTGAAAGAGATGGCAATGAGTAACAAAACAAGTAGCAAAATCTGGCCAGGGTTTTGGAGTTATTTTCTATTCATTTCTGTTGGGGTTAAGGATTCTGTAACTGTAACAAGTAACACTTGCTCACTTTTCATTGTTGTATTAAAGTAGTCTGTAATAAGGCTGTCACCAACTCTGTGTGGGTTTCACACACTGGTTTCCAATTTCTTCTACTGAGGTAGAAGTGGAGTATAAGAGTGTTAACCATAAGAGCGCAGCGTTAAGAGCAGCCACTCTCTTTAGCATGTGACAAGCTGGGCTGCTAGCGTTTGCCCAAAGCACAGCCATGCTTACAGCCCATGCCCTGTGCCTAAGAAAATACAAGATTAAATTCAAAACAGTCTTCAGTAAGTTCCGCCACCAAGCGATTTAAGTCTTTAAGAAAGCAACCTCCAGCAACTTCCAGCAAGACTCAGGCTATGCCTGCTGTTCACTCAAAGTGAAAACACAACTCTAACAACAAATCCAATCTACTTTTAAGATTAGCTTCACCAGGTAACACCGGCATAGCCCCAGCAGCAGAGTTTGGCATGGGCTCGTCCTCTGCTCTAATTCAGCTGCTGAGACAGTTCTGCCTGCCCGGGGATTCATGCATGCCGCCACCGCTGGCACCAGAGCTAGGCAGTTAAAACCAGCCTTTCATCTTCCCAAATTGCAGTCACACCTTCACTCCAGAACTATCAAATTGTTAAATATGTTACACTTCTTAAAATTGTATTTTAAAAGTTTTGAAAACTTTGCCTTATTGCTACGTACACAGCTCAACTAAAATTGAGTCAAAAATCTCTCTTCTATTTGTGAACAATGTTTTACTAAATTCCGGGGTATGTTACTACCCAACTTAAATAATAGAATAACAACCAACACCACTAGTAAATTTCCTCTGTTTTCTTTCACCCTTTGCCTTTTTAATTATCTATCTATCGGTACGTATGTATGTGGTGAATAATGGAATTTTATTTTTTCTCTCCATTATACAGCAAACCCTTTGATCTATAAAGAATATTAGTGATATAGTCTGTTCAAAATTTAATTCACAAATACTGGTGTAGCAGCACTAAATCAATTATTTAGAAAGGCACAACAATTAACAATATACATTTTCACATAACAGTCTCTGTTAATTATTAATAACTCAGGTACATGCAATTAATTTGTAACAAAAACTGTTCAGTACTCTCATCTGTACAAGGATAAGTCTTCCCTCCTACACATTTGGGTATTTATAAAGTCAAACTGGTCACATCAATAATTTCACCATCAACAATAGCTTTACAAGTAACCTAAAACAGCCAAATGTATTTTCCTTTTATTCCTATTCTTTCAAGGGCTTTTGTGAGTCATACCTGTACTGTATGTACTGACCTGTAAATTGATAAATGAAACATATAGTCTTCTTAAGAATCTGGCAACCAATTTGTTTTCTTCAATACAAGTAACAGATGAACTCCATTTGTTTCTGTTCACTTAGCTAGTCTCTCAGCATTAAGGGTGAAATGCTGACTACCAGGAGTTCTGACATTGATTTAAGTGGAGCCAGGATTTTACCTTAAGTATTTAACTACTTTTTTTTTTTACTAGGATATATTAGAGATAYGAATTCATATATTTCTTTATGGTCTAGTTCTAAGTTTAACGACAAGGAAGGGGTAGCAAGGGGAAGAAAGGTGGTGGGGAGTACAGGGAAGCAACTGCACAAAATCCCAAGGAATACCAATTTTTAATACCCACGATACAGATTTGCAAAATTTGTTCAATAGGTGCTTAAACTTCCGATTTCAGTCTGTAATGACTGAGGCCCTCATTTCAAAAAGAAAAAAAAAAATCCATTTTCTACTTCAAATATATACTTTCAGAACGCAAATATTAATACTGTAGAAAAGGATCATTATTTTGAGGACTTTGCAGGGCACTAAATCAGGTTAATAGCAGTCCCATTCATGAGATTGCAAAAAGCGACATGTGTTGTTCTCTGCAATGCTTAATGGAGTCAGCAACCCTTTCTCGTTCTGCGGTGGGATTTAATCTTCCAAGTTATGGTGGATTAATTTTTATTTGTAAAATTGTGTTTATTTGCATGTGCAATATACTGACATTGTACACACCTGCTCCACACACAGTGTTTAACAAAATGCAGCAGGATGATTGAAATGAAAAACAGCTAGCTAAATCCCTCAAATACAAAAAGTATTGAAATCCTGTTGCAAAGTCTTTTTCTTAAACTCCTTTTATTCTAAATCCTTTTAATTCTGTCATATAACACTACAGCATTTATAAAAAGCTGAAAATCCTGACAAATCACACAATTAAAGTAATGAAAACTGTCCTTCCTGCCAACAAGGCACCACCTTATCTACAGCTCCATTTAGCTAAATGATACATGTTTTTTAAAAAAACAACTCTAACCTCAGTTAGTATACTTAAAGCTGGAAAAAAAAAAAAATCTGTGGCTAAATGAAATTTCATACAAATCAACATTTAGAACCTTATGAAGTCAAAAGGTTATCCACACATAAACTCAAAGCAGCTTATGTACTGTACTTCTGATGAAACTCTGAATAGATACCTCTTGGGCCTACTAAGGCCTCTCAATAATGCCAATAATAATAGTAACAACAACAGCAGTAGCAGCACACCTGTTTGAAGAATAAAAATGAAACACCAGTGATTTTCACAGGAACTCAAAAGCTACTCAAAACTATGAAAAGTAGCCTTGTTTCCCTTGAGTAAGAAATACACTGTATAAGTGTCAAATTCTGACCTATTTAGCAACAGCATATATGCACGATGGAGTATATTTTTCTGGTATGTAATTCCACTGATCAAGTTCCATCACAGCCATTTAATAATGCAGTGCATCTCCTGTTCAGCTAAACCCCTCTTATTTCTATTGTTACTTGAAAATTGTGTTGCATTTGTGGTCCTGCCCCACGTCAGTGTAGTAGCCGACCAGTATCTGGAAATGCATTAGGCCACATGGCTCGCATTCACTACGTATGGTTTTCACTCCCTGTTTTGCTTCTTCCTTTCGGGGGGGGGGGGGGGGAATCTTTCTTAACATTTCTTAATCACTGCTATTTTGTGTCTGCTTTCTTATTGAACACAAATACAAAAAAGCATATGTGCTACTTGAAACAGAAGAAGTGAAGAGGTTCGAGTCAGTCCTAAAAATAGCATATGAATTCTTTCCTCAGCTTCAGGGTAGCATCTATAAACACTCCATTTCCTGCACAGATAAGCTCTAACTGCATTACTCAATATCATGCCTGATCAATGGTGCTGCGACTGCTGTCCTCATCCCAGTCCTTCAGGTGCTCCTTTAGGATTAATGTTCTAGACCGTGAGCATCATATTATTCTATCTCCCTTAACTCCCAGCATCACCCAGACATTTCAAGTTTCAAAGTCTCTCTCCAATACCTGCATCATCATACCTGTTTCTTACATCCCCCAAAAGTTATCACCCTAGAACCCCTTCAACTCCAGTTGATTTCCATATCTACTGCCTCCTCAGCCCATTCCACCCTCCCATTCCTGAGATGACAAGATAGCAATGTTGCAAGAAGCAACAGTGGCTGGAGAACATTATCTTGGCAGTTCTGTCAGAGACAGAGCTATGCATGTTTATAGAAAGTTGTTTTTTCTTCTGCAAGCACCATAGTTTTATTTTCTGATAACTACGTAGCTTCTATATGGAAAAAAAAAAAAAAAGAAAAGATGACCTTGAAACATTTGCTAGAGATCAATGTTCTTAGAGTCACACATTAATTGAAGACAGATAAAAATATTTTGATTGAATCTTGTTCGAAAACTTAAAAGACGTATCAGTCTAATGTGGTGAAAGTTTAAGGTCTAATAGTCTAAAGCATTGACATGATGTGGCCAGAATTGAAGTGGTGGGATACAAGTCAGTCCACGCAGCTTCAAAGAAATCAGTATTTTAAAATGTCGTGCTCCAAAATTCTTCCCTATAATAGCTATAAAAGGCTTACTTTCTATGCTTGAGAATTCTGTTCTGTAATTTCTATAATCCACACACACTAACATTCATTATACCATAACAACCCACATAACAGTTACAAAACACCAAAACTTAAATGCACACCTGCGTGACCCACTTACACCAATCCAAATCTAGTGACCAACTGCTACTGCTTGTTCAGCTTGTAGGGCTAGTTCCTCTACTATACATACCATGCAATTATTTTGGCCTTCAGGGACTTAAAACCACTAAGCCACCCAAGTGGTTGAATATATACAAAACTCACATCTGCCTTCCTTTAGAAAGCAACCTAAATATTATAGTTCTTTTAAGTATACCTGCACCTAAAGCTGAGTCAGCTTTTGAGGTTCAAATTTTATTTTACCAAAATCAAAGATGTAAGCAGTACAGAGATAAATCTGCTGCAAAATTTAAACTTTTAACAGTTTTAGATTTTCAAATGTAAAACTACTGTGTCCCAATTAATTTTAGCTTTTCATGTTAATTCTAGTTTTCAACCCTTCTTCCATAAGGTTCTCTTGGTTCATAGTTATTTTAAACGTAGTAGCTCTTACTTCTTTCTTTTATTTCCTTTCTTATTTGCCTTTTTTTCCCTTATCAGTCAATTTGACTAAGCAGTCAAATTCATTGAGAGATGCAGGACTATTATATCATCTTTTCTGCAAGCAGCATAATCTAGAAAATGGCGATAAATTAATTCAGTTCACTGGAGGAATTTATTTTCATAATGCTGAGACATGGAAATAGGTTTTACAGACAATGACTGATCTAAACTTTAACACACAAGCCTGTCATCTCGTACCCTTTAACCATGAATTACCACACACAATGCTATTCCCGCAGCTTCTCCTAGTTTCTCGATTGACTTTTAAACTACGCAAGCGTACCTTAATAAATGGGATAGCACAAGGCAAAAAGCAGATGTTTCGCCAGGGTCTTGTAAAATGACCTGGGATAAGTAATGAAAAATGGGAGACCGTAGCGCTAACTGACTTCAGAAAGCAGTAACATTCTGATTTTGTAAGAAAAAGAATAGCAAAGCTATCTGAAGTAAATGTATTATTTCCTTAGCACTATATATGCAATAGACCTCAAAGTGAAGTCAAAACACAACAAAATTTTTAAAAATACTAGAAGAGTTCTGAATCTTTATTTAGTGACTTCATATGTCAAAGAACATACAACTACTACAGAAAAACCTAAGTAATATTTTCAGCGTTTCCATAAATATCACGGAAATGCTAATCAAAAGAGAAAAAGCACAAGACAAATGTAGGAATACCCAAGACAGAATACTTAATAAAACTCAGTATCATTTCAATTCTACAAGTATGTATCCATGCAGTCAGTTACCTCAGAAAAATGAGCAAGGCATCATCTAGAGGAAGTGGTGAAAAATTAGAAAACATGTTGAACAAAGAATACGAATAATTAGGTTAGTGTGGCTAAATAGAGCCATTAGGTATTGTGTGAGAGGAAGCCCAAGACAAACTAACTTGAGCAGTAGTGAGGACATCACAAATTTGAATCATATAAAATGGAGGAGGAGGGAGTTAATACACTCTGATTTTTGCTTGGTTCTCTCACTATCATTAACTACAATGATGTTACCATCTGTGGYCTCCTCTTCACAGAGAACGGTAGCTAAATTTAACTGACAGGGTTCCAGCTTCATTTTGTTTTGTATCTACCACTTAATACTTTCTCCCTCCTAATAATCACAGTCACATAAATTTGTCTTCAAACACATCTTTCTTCCTTTGCATGCTTGTTTTATCTTAAGAGACAGAGAAATCCAGAACCCAGCAAACCAGGCACCTGTATACATATAAATAAGTACTAAACTCAATCACAGCAAATAGATTTGAAAGCGAAGAGCTAGGCGAGTTAAAAACCCGTGCCAACCAGATGGCTCAGCAGATAACACAGCATGTGGCACACAAAGTGCCAGGACTTAGTATTCTTATTTCTAAGACTGACAGCGTCCAGACAGAAATGTTCTCATATTCTGAATATTAGCTATGCAACTTTATCTCCTCTCTTAAGCCCAAATTTGGTCACCCTGTAAACCTTCAGTCTCCAAAAAAGGCCATTTATATTGCAAGCTGTAGAAAATAATCAAAGACAACAGTAGATATTCTCTGTCCGCAGAGAAGAGTCAATGTCTACATTTTTCAGTGTTATTTACAGAAATATCTCAATTCTTTATGGACATCTTATCCAGGCTACAGACCAACCATGCCACGGACACAGAGACATCAAAGTGCTGCAGTGCTGGGCCAGGTCAGGTCTTGCTTGGTTTGTTAGCTTAGACAAAACCCTGCATGAACATTGCAGTATAGCTGCCAGGTCAGAACAGTTCCAGGAGCCATTTAACTGCTCTAGCATGGCACAGAGCCTGAACTAATAAACCTCACCGGATCTGAGTTGGCAGCATGCAAGGCCAGCTCCAGATACTGCACCACGTTCCTGCTACTAGGACCACTTATAAACTGCTAAATCAGATTTGAGGAGGTCTCCTTTGCAATAAGCCTGCATGAAATAAGCCTGTATGAAATAATTCTTTTGAAACAATGCTTTATTATCCTATGAAGCACATGATGCAACAGAGGATCTAACATCAAAGGACTATATTATTTTAACAAAATAGTTGACAAACTATTAAGTTCTGCTACTGTAAAGTCACCAAGTTAAAACCATGAGCTTTCCTTTCACACCTGGGAATGAGCTTCTTATCACAAACTAAGATCTGTTTCTAGGAACGTGCCAAATCCATCCACCAAGAGAGTCCTATTTTCAATAATTCCATTTTTACAGCTTTACAGTAAAATAGTGTTTGAGCCTACTGATGGTAATCAGCTTCTCCTTTACAAATTCCTTTTATTTTGTTCAGAATCATTAAAGCTCATGTGTTAGTTATCTAAGGCCTCTTATTACAGCTTTACTTTTATCTGATTCCAGATACTGGTCAATGATACATTCATGTACTTTTAATCAAAGATTAATTTAAACCAAGCCATGTAAAAAGAGACCAAAACATGTTTTTAAAAGGTTTGACTTAATTTAATATGAGCTAATTTGAATAGTTTTCTAATGTAACAACTATCATTGTCAGATGCTAAATATATGCAATTTAGAGACAGAAAGAGAGTAAGTGCTTGAAGGAGTTCATAAGCAGTGTAACTTACTAGATTGAAAAATCAGAAAGCACTACTTTGCTATCAGAAAAAACAGAACTTACAGGTTCTTCAATTAATTTACTTCATTTTCATTTCCATTTCCAGTTCTTTCTACTCTTTTTTCCTTTGAGAGAGGAAGGGGCATAGCCATCCAATACTTAATGACACACATAACAGGAAAAAACCATAGCTCATCAGGAATTATGCAGTGTTCCCATAAACAGAATAAAAGGCACAAAATGCTTGTGAAGTATTTTGCTTTAAATTACTTTAACCTATAATAGTTACAGAACCACATATACTCATACTTTGTATACTCCTCTGCTCAGGAAATTACTGAGACAATATAAGATATGTCCATTAAACCTTTAACTTTCTTCATTTACTTTCTTTGAAACATGCAAAATTATTATAATTTACTATTTTTGTAATTAACATTTAAACAATCAAATTTTAGGCTATATTTTTTTAGTTCACTAATTAATTCATAATATACTAGTAAAATCTGTAATCCAGCAGAATCCCAAAAAACCTCGGTCATACTAGAAGTACGTTCTTTTCACCTGCGAAGTAAAACATGGCAACCAATTTAAACTAGAAATACTACTCAGCAGCTGTACAGAATACCTTGCCCAGCTGAAGTTACAGGGAGAGAGGATAAGCAAAACATTGCCAACACCAAAAATGAGCCAGGACACCAACAGATCTTAGGCCTTTAAGAAGTCTACAATCAGATGTTGTGTTTAGATTGAACAGTGTCATTTTTTAAAGGGATTTGCTTGTTTATGCATAGTTGCTTAAATTTTGCAGCAAGCTCTTCCAGGGGGTTAACTCAGAATTTCTGAAACAATCCTGTTACACAAACTAAGCAGCTTTTCTTAGAACTTGATAAAACAGTATTTAAGCAGTAAAAGAGAGGAGGTGCCTATCAGTACTCAAGGGATCATGATAAAAGTTCAACCACTAAAAAGGTCAAACTGTTTGAATAAAGTTTACATAAAATAAGCAGAAGGGGAACAAGTCAGAAGCTAGTACCAGCCCAAAAAACAAATTCCATTTTCTCGTTACTTTTTTTGGAATGGAAAAGCAGCCTATTTTAAAAACATCATAAAAAGCTGCAACTGCTAAACTCAATACATGCACTAGTAGACTATTTAGATCATTTCACATCTTAGAAAAGTTTAAATATTTTATTTATGAATAAAATATTTATATAATCAGAAAATAGTATTTTCTCTTTGTACAAACTATATTACTTAGATCAACTACTTCTTGCATTGTTTCAGTTTCAGCTCCTGAATGGATAACAACAACAAAAAAAGACATGCTACCCTTCTTCTAAAGAGTTTAAGAGTTTAGAGGGGTATCACATTATGAATAGACTTTACAATGCACTATAACAGGAGTTTTTAATAAACATAAATAATTTCTAGATCTACTGCTATCAGCCACTGCCTCGCTATAAAAAAGTAATTTCAATATTATTTTATAGCAATAAAATATTGATAATAAATATTTTCAAATGGAATCGTTAACATCTCTGGACTGATCTCTGAGGACAGATATACCTAGATATCCTCTAAACTACAAAGGAAGCAGCAGCAAAACTAAAATCTGAAGATGAAACTGGAGAAAGCACTGGATTACATAGTCAGAGGAAAAAAAGAAGTAAGTAATAATTGTAGAAAGCTATTATGAAGGTGACAGTTTAAAATGAATGGAAAAAACTACATATCGGGCTATAGCAATGATTTGGACAAAGATGTGTAAAAATAAAGTTATGTTTAACCATATATATACACACACACACATATACACACACACACACACTTACTGATTTGTGGAGCTGGTAAAATCCGTGCAGCTCGAACTGGACCATGGCGGACAGAAAAGAGTTCCTGAGCTTCACCACTGATCTGCAAAACATATGGATTATGAACATATAATGTAAAAAATATATATACTTATAAAAATATCTATATTTAGTAGGTAAGAAAGTAGGTAGAAAGACATTGTACGAAAGGTAGGTAAGAAAGTAAGTTGGTAAGACATTGCCTTTCTAACCAACCATCTGCAATTTCTCTAAATGAGAATATCTTAAAGTCTTGAATAACTCAAATTATAGCAACAAAGATGGCCTGCCTCTAGAAATGCATGCCTTAGACTGCATGAATGAGATACTAGCACTATCTACTATTGATGACTATACATGTTTTAAAAGAAACGAGACTTGAAAGTTGAATGCTGACTAAAATTAACAAAAATTCAAGGAATCTGGAACACAAGCATTTATTCTACACAGCGCATGTTGCAAAGAAAAATGCTAACTAACCAATGATCAAGAGTGGCAAACATTGGTGGCAAAGGATCAGAGTATTTGATACATTGGTACATTCATTATTCTGCAGGTGTGAAAATTATGTTTAAAAATAGGAAGTCAAACTAATTAAGTTTGTCACTAATGGCAATCTTGAAAAGATTAAATCAGAAGCAGTTAAGAAGAATTTCCAGACTTCCTGTAAATGGTCAGTCAGAATACGTTTTCATAACTGCCTGGTAATGGATCCGATATGGAACGTCAAACTTCAGGAAAATGGCAAACATTATGGAGCTCATTTCCAAATAACCAACAACTTAAAACAGATGTAATGAGACTAAGAACATAGCCAACATGTTGGCATAAAGTTTTGCCAAACAAGCAGTTTACAGTATCAGAAGTTAATACAATTTGGAACAAGGTTCTTATGAATCAATAAACTATAAATCCAAGTTAGCTTTTTGAAATGTCATTTTATAGTTGTTCCCATTTCGTTCTGCACTTCAGATCACACATTCAAAAAGTTAAAATACTACTACTGTTTGACCAACAAATCATAAGTATAGTACTTCAGACTCTTAGCTTACTTCCAATCTGAACCCTGAGCCTCATTATTTATTATCACTGCTTTAGATAATGTGGGCAGAATGAAACTTACCCCACTGAAGCATAAGTCTTTCATAAGATCACTTTGAAAACACTATTTACTACAGAGGTAGCCCATCATTCCGTAAACAGTAAGTAAACACAGAATGTAGTGAACTACTGCTTTTCCGTATTACGCCTGGAATAACATTCAAGCTACACAGATTTGGAGAAATAACACTCTTAGCCATTTCAGATTTGCAGACAGCTAGCAGTTCCACATTGGTATGAATCCACATTACTGTCAATGATGCGATCAGAATTATTCCTGATGGACACAACAGTTTTAAAACTGTAATCAATATGAGAATTAATCCCTTAGTCTACCCTGCTCTTATTTTATTAGGCAGATGTTCCAATCATAACAGATTCTCCTCTTCCAGCTAGCAGCATCATCTGAACAACATACAACATTGTAGTACTCCAGCTTTTGCAAAACAAGTTTAATTCTCCCTCTGGGACCGCTAGAGGCCTCTGATCTGAAGAACTTGCTGACCAGATTCTACACAAGACAAAAGAATGATGATCAGAAATCAACTCAGAAAAGGTTTGTGATTGTTTTTAACAGATCATGAGTTTGGAAGACAGTGTGGGGGGAAAAAAAAGCACATCGACAACATCTGCATGCAGAAAAGACAGCTTGGAAAAAAGTAGAGCGCAGCTAAGCAGAAAATGAGAAAAATTAAAGAAAGAGAAAAAGAGAGAGTAATAAAGAGATGAAAAGAGATTAAGACAGCAGCACGTTTTCTATCCATCAGAACACACCAGCTCTATGAAAAGGGAAAAGAGGAAATGGAGAATAAGAAAAATATAAGACTTTGGAACTATTATTATTGGCAATTAAAGGTTTTTTCCCCCAAATCATGAAAATGCTGTTTCACATGTGTATGCACATCAATGGCTATGAATGAAAACAAGAGGGAAAAGAACTAGCACAACAAAAGTATGGAAGAAGTGATTCACATAAAATAATCCAACCCAATTCAGTCACCTCCTCCTACTTTTTAACTATGCCAGCACATCAGCTCTAACTCCAATCTACTTCAAGTAAAGTTATAGTCCCAAAAGTAAGATACACTAAGAAGGCCAAGCCTTCTTAACTCAGTTTCTGCTCTTAAATATACTGAACTCCAGAGAGCATGTTTATTTAGCCTGTGATGCCAAGACCTGGTAGAGCTTAAAGTTGAGCTTTTGAAAGAAAAGCCTAAAATTTACAAATACAAATGAAATTTATTTGTACTTCAGCACCTAACATGAAAATCCCAGCCCAGCTCTTTTCGTGCATATAATACTTTTACTTTTTAATAATTAATATTCATTATTTGAAAGATAACTATTTTATCATTTTATACTGGGGGAAAATTACAGAAAGAAAGGTTAAATGGACTAACCAAAGCCAGAGGATCAGACAGTGACAAAGACGAGATTATAGGTAGTTAGCTCCTAACTGTTTTGAGACCACTGTAATGGGTAATACTGAAGTGTAACATGTCCTTTCCTCTCAATCTGCATACAATTCCCACACCCCCACCCCCCCCAGGAAAGGTGAAGCTGTGTAGAAATAAGAAAAAAAAAAGCAAATAAATGTTCAGATAGCTTCAGCCGGTTCAGCTTCAGATAGCAGGTTATATGTTGCTGACTCCTGGGAGCCAAAAAGGAGCAAATTTTAAGATATACCTCTACTGCAGATTTTGTAATGAAAATACAAGATCCCACCCAACTGCTGGCATCTCATTTGTAAAGAAAAAGTCAAATTCAGTAAAACGCACAAAAAAGTTTACAGAAAATCTGGACATGACGCTACAACATGGATCAGATTAAAACACCAATACAATCATAGCTCCATAAAATAACAATTTTCTTAAGGGATTTCTTTTAAATTGTATGTCCTTAACTGTTCTCTAGAAACAGGAAATCATAGAAGGCATTGGACTTTGTTGTACGCCCTGAATTAGTAAGAGCTTGGTTGTTCCTCTGGTTTGCTTGGCATTGAAAAATGCATTAGGGCTTTAGAGTTCAAGATTTTCTTTGACTTATAATTAACTTTTTTTAAACACCACCACCAGCAGAAGCTTCTGCTATTTGCAGTCTTATAAAATTCTGAATTAACTGTGGTTGATGCTAATGCCCTTCATTTATCTATATAAAACATAAAACTTTATTACCATTGCTGAGGCCACATGTATCAATTTTGACTGAAAGCCCCATCTTCAGAGTAGAGAGATTATATAGTCTGATCTTCCTGCCAGTTCAGGCCTTATCTCACTCCTGAGGCAGCCAACATAGACAGCCAATCTTTTCTGTGAATGGGACACTTATTCCACTAGGAACTAAAGTGGGACAAGGAACTACATTAAACATAAGCCCAGCCCCATCGCTAAATGGCTAACAACTTTGTCACTGCCAGTTTGGGTGAGATGTGGGCTGGCAAGTATAAGAGGCTCCACATCCCATTACCAGTCCCTTGAGCTACACAGTCTCGTAAGCATAGACAAAATATAAATAGATTTCATGAACTGAAAACAGAGCTTTAAATTCTTCAAAAAGCACCTGTGAAGAAACGAGGCTGTGGCTGCCATTTTGGATTTGATCCAGCTAAGTAGCAAGTCCCTGTGGCAGCTTTCAAAGCTCTTAAAAGTTTTTCTTTCCCATTCCAAAAGCCAAGAATATTTCCAAACAGGTTTCAAGAATTGAATATTAAGCTATAAAAGCAGCTTCAGGTACTCGTTCTATGAAAGAGTGAATCCAAAATGACGGCTCCAAGCTGGTCTGATAGAACATTTCAGCTTTCCCAGCGCCTGGTATCAAACCACAAGCCCCAGACCTACATGGAAGGCTGCAAGCAAAGAACACGCCGATTCAAAACCCGGCCCCCAATGAAGTCTTCATCGCTCTCTTCCAGTAATGACAGATTGAAAGAGGAAGAACCACCCTCTCCTCCACTTAGACGTCTTGAGCTACTGCTTAAAATATGACAGACCAGAAATCTGGAGCACTGGTTAATTTTTGATGACAGAGCTTTATTGTTTGGAGCATACCAGTTTGCACCCATAAAAAAACAGAACAAAGGAAGTTTTGTTCACACTAAGGATAACKAATAGTTTCCAACCATAGAAAATGGTTTTCACATGGTGAAGAAAAGAAAAGAAAAAAAAAAAAGTCAAACATAGACCAAACTGAAACAAAGTTTGAAACGCAATGTTTAAACTACTGTGCAACTATATAAAAGCAAACTGCTTGTATATTAAAAAACTGTCACAGAGCACAGGGAAGATATCAGGGTTTGGTGTTGTTTTTTTGTTTTTGTTTGGTTTGTTGTTTTGGGGGTTTTTTTTGTTGTTGTTTGTTTGTTTTACTATTCTGATATATGTTTTAAATATGATCTAGATTATCATGATATGATGTTATAATATGACAATAAGCAACTGACAGATACCACCACAAAATATTGACATAATCATGTTGGGTTAAAGGCTACTACCAGTCATCTTGCTACTGAGAGAGTAAGAAAGTAAAGTAAGCATTTTAGTTTAGAAATTCAAACAGTCTGCTTTTTCATTCAAAACAAATCTCTGTAATTATCTAGAGATTATAAAAATTTAGATGCTCAAAGAATGTTACAGACATTTACTCTAGTGACTGAATTAAATATGAAATTGCACGTAGCATTTAAAATTATGACAGTGCTAAGTGAATTTAAAAAACAATGAAAGGTTAGAAATGGTTTTGGTTACAGTTTCCTCAATGTTCTCACTTTATTTGTCATACATTTTGAGGAGTTTTAGCATGATCAGGCTGCAGGCTCCCTACAAAATTCTAATTTGGGGGACAGTTCTGCATTGTTTTTAATCACTTCATTTCTACAAAAAGACAAGAGTGACACAGACAATATTGGAAGGAGGCAGAATTTGGGTAAAAACGCCCTTCATGAGTCTTCATTTTACCTTTGACCCCATCTAAGGAGAGCCACACGGAACACCGTTTGGACTCCCCTGATACCTCTCACCACATCCTTTTCAAAGGTTGTTGCACATGCTTTTTTTCCTGGATGTAGGGTATAATGTAAGCTTAAAAAAAACTTCCAACAGTTCTGCAGTCACTTAATGAATGTAAAAACAGAAAGCTTCTTACATGCTGCTAGCATCTGCAGTGTAAAAAACCAAAGCCTCAGAAAATGATTTGCATAGATGTTTTGTAAAGTCCTTAGACATTTTTCAGGGTTACTAGGTCAGGTCATTACTACATTTTTCCAAGTGGCTAATACAAGCCTGTCCTGGTTTTGGCTGGGATAGAGTTAATTTTCTTCCTAGTAGCTGGTATAGTGCTGTGCTTTGGATTTAGTATGAGAATAATGTCAATAACACACTGATGTTTTAGTTGTTGCTAAGTAGTGCTTACACTAGTCAAGGACTTTTCAGCTTCCCATGCTCTGCCAGGTGCACAGCTGACCCAAACTGACCAAAGGGGTATTCCATACCATATGACATCTTGCTCAGTACATAAGCTGGGGGGAGTTGRCCAGGGGGCAGTGATCGCTGCTCGGGGACTTGCTGGGCATCGGTCGGTGGGTGGTGAGCAATTGCATCATGCATCACTTGCTTTGTACATTTTTTTATTATTATTATTACTAGTACTATTTTACTTTATTTCAATTATTAAACTGTTCTTATCTCAACCCACGAGTTTTCTTACTTTYACTCTCCCGATTCTCTTCCCCATCCCACCAGAGGTGGGGGGAGTGAACAAGCAGCTGTGTGGTGTTTAGCTGCTGGCTAGGGCTAAACCACAACAAAGTCTTAATAGCGGTAACCTCCATCAGGAGGAGGTCTGGATAGAGGAAGGGTCACAGCTTACTATGGTGGTAAGTGATTAGTCCTTTTCCCAGCTCTAAATGGGGAAGAATTACAAAGGGACTAAGACAACCACATCGAAACCCCAGCAGACAGGGCTTTTGATGAACAGTTGAGAAAACAAAATGGAACTGGCATGTCTGACTTACCATATACATCCATCTGTACATCCACATACACACACCATCTGCTATACAACTGCAGTTTTAACAACTTAAAAAAATCATAGTATTATTGACAGCAGCATTTAAAGAAATTTAAGGTCTGGCAGTAGAAAAATGGCAGTGCATGATGCCATCCTTGTCCAACGAGTCCTCTGCATTCCAGAGGTCTCTACACAGAAGTCACCTACCACATGGGCTGACACATCCCGTCAGTCTGTGGCAGTGTCATTATACCACAGCCTTTAAGTATTTTTCACTAAATATACAGCTGTGCTTGTTATTAAATGGTCCCGTTGGTAGTTCCTACTTCATTCAACTCAAGCTTGATCGTTCTTTTTTAATTGTAACATGAACCATTAAATTGAGATGATTTTTCTACTTCTGAGGCTTCCAGCATACAATGAAAAAAATATTATCTGCCACAAAACCAGCCAACATGCGTTTCCCTGAACAGGAACATCTAGAACAGATACTTGGAAACCACACTAAGCAGAAACCAGTTCCAATTGTATTTGAAACATGAAACTGGGAGCAAGGGAAAACCAAATTCCAAATAAAACACAAAACTACGCTGCACAATTATCAAATAGGAACTTCTAGTCATACTTTTGTATATTCCCAGATTTCTCCCCACTTAGCAAGGCACATTTTAAGAACACTTTTAACCTTCCCACCCCCATTTCAAAAGAAAGATCAAAGGAAAGTCGTTTGGATGGACACCTTCCGCTTCTTATGCAATACAGATTTAGACACTACACTTCAAAACCCCAGCCGTTACTTCAGCACCCAGCAGTCCAAACATTGTTTCAGTCCTTTGAAGCAGCCCTAATGGTATCTTCCATTTGCAAGTAACACTTCTGTAGTCAAAGATCTTACTCCAAGGAGATGTTAATGTGAAACCACTCAGACTGCAAAGAGACACACACTCCTGGAGGCAGACTGCGAAGGTGTTTAGAAGTCAATGTAACACCATTATGGAGAGTGTCAGCTTAGAAGCTGTCATAAACACTTCATAATCACTCAGACACAAACCGGACTGCCTGCAACACATTACTTTATTAAGTGCTGAATAGAGGTTCAATTGTACGAATAAAAAGCACAATGCTACAGATAATAGCCTTACTGAGTAGATTTTCACATAAATGTCAAATTGTTGCTTTTTCAGATTGAAAGTTTTTTAAACTAGAGAGATCCGTTTTTTTTCTTAACTGGAATAACATTGCTTAATTACAAGCTAAATACTCAGCAAGATCAAGAAGAAAGGTTTGTATAATATCAAAGGACACAAAAAAGTGGTGCCAAATAAACTCTGAATATTAAGTCAGTCACGTAACTGCCAGATTTTATTTTATTCAGACTACGTTAAGCAAAAAAATGAGATGAAGAAACAATAACGTGGAAAAAAACCAGGTTATGTTACCTCCAATTTTATTGGATATATAAATCCTGCTCTGAAAAGATATTTAAAATTGATGTTAAAGACTGTCAATCTGAGAAACTCTCCAAGACCATCTTATTAACAAAGGAACCATTCCAACATTGAAATTATACTAACACATACAAATTGCACAGGTCAAAGCTGTACCTCTCTGGATGTGATCTCAGAATTTCACATAATATACAAATGAAGGGCTGACAAAGTGGTGCAATATCTCTACAGCTGACATTCTTAAGATGGATGGTAAAATATTTCCACATTTGGCATTTTTTCCATTTCACTGGACTTCACCCCCACCCATTAAAAATACCTCTGCAAAAAATGAACAGCACCAAGAGAAACTGTCCTGCAAATTCATTTCTCTTATTTTTCCTAAAACATTAAATACTATCAAAATCTAGGAATTATGAAGAAGTGAAATACATTGGGGAAAAAAGACAACCGGGCTGTATCATCCTACTGAAAAAGAAGGTAGGTGTTCTGTGGCCTAACTTGTGGCTAATTCAGATGCAAGAAGAGAAAGAAAAAAAAAAAAAAGAAAAAACCCACCCACAAACCCAAAGAAAACCCCTCTTTTCCACTAGGAAACATGGATAAGCTACCTTGTACTACCTGCCTGACAGCACCAATAAGCACACTTACTCCACATAAACCCGGATAAACAAAGTAGTTTAACTCGTCATTTGTTAGTAATCTCCATCAAATTACTTCATGTTTACTGCAGTGTACCATGGGGTAAGAGTTTAAACGCTGACAGTTAATGCAAAACAGGTTACACTGAGCTAATCTGTGCACGTACCAAAGAACTGAGACTCTCTTCTTTCATTCGTGCTTTCCTTACACACATAAGATCCCATCTCAAAATGAATTTCTCAAGGGCATTGATACAGATAGCTGTGACAGAGACACTCTTTCATTCGGACACAGAAAGTCACTTAAGAGGGATGCACAGAACTCTCCCCTAACCACAAAGCAAGGGCATGTTACATACACACACACAGAGGGGGAAAAAAAAAACCAACAAAAAAAAAAAAAAGGAAAACAAAAACCAAAACAACCTCTGCTAGACACAAAGCTCTTCTTATCATAGAGTGGCCAGGACAAGCCTCATGTCAACACCACCTACTTCCATTCATTTTTCAGAAAGCACATGTTCATTTGGATAAGAACATTTCAGCAGGATAAAGCAAGCTCTTTTATAAAAATTCTTTAGCTTAAGTCTATGTGACTACTCACAGCATCTTAACTAATAGATCTACTTGTGCTGTAACTCCTGGTACCACTGCAGTTGTATTTCCTCTCTTAGCTCAGTAACTTAGTGACACCTAATGTTTGTTTTCTGTAATACACTTTGAAGAACAAAGCAAAACCTTTCTGAACCATTTTAATAATCTGATTTGTACACTAATATAAAACTGATCAGTCTTCAAAATAGTGTACAAAACTAATTATACACTGTAAGCCCATTTTTTAGTATTCAAAGTCATTCCAGTGTAAGGCAGATTTTAAGAAAAAAAAAAAGAGTGGACAAGCTAGCTTTGCTATGTTGTACACATTTCTGCTTTAGAAAGATAAAATACAAAACCAATCCAAAGATATGTTTTGCTCCACTAAAAATAAATCATGAAAGTTAGAAATAGACGTAGTTTCTCAGGACATACAAGCAGATGAAATTTCCTGTATTTTGGTTTAAGTGTTCCTAAATTTTGGTTAAAGTTCCTAAATTTTAGTAAAAAGTTACTAAATACTGAAATTTAGTAAAGTGCACTAGGTCATACTTCATTTCTATTAAACCCTCCTTCAAATGCAAAAGCTCAGCAGTTTTTTTTCCTTCCTGAACTCCAGCTAACAATATGCAATCAAGAGGGGAAAAGCCAGCTCTCCCACACTCCCGTGAAACTCAATTTAACTTAACTTTTGGTGTACAAGTTAACATTATTTTCTATTATACTGTCTAAGCTACTGGTATATAAACACATGTCCTAATAGCTAACCACAAAGTAATAAAAAAAAAAATACATATTTCTAAAAAACCAATGTATTTTACAAAGGGAAAGAACTCCATCCTCTCTACATTATTTTGAAGGACAAGGTGTTATGAGCAATTTTTTTTTTTTTTTAATTTAAGAATTTTATGACCTACTGTATTAAACTTTATTCTATAGTTTCAAGAAATTTGGGGGAAATTCCCCAAATTAAGACCATGTGCTCATAAACCACTCTGAAACACAAACTGCAGGGTGTGTGTATGACAGCATGAAATCAAACCCATATGCACACATAGACTTTAATAAAATTAAAATTGCAAATCATGTACATGACAAACATGTGATTGTAAAATACTATTAATACTGTCACACTTGCATTCCTGGGACAAACAAATTATTTTCATATTTTTCCACCCTTATTCCCTTCTGTAGGTTAAAAATATTTCTGTCCTTTCTGGGATACAAACTATTCCATAGTGTCAAACACTACTCCCARTTTGACTCTGAAAATTTACTTAACAGAAATAATTTGTAAAAAGCCCCCAAATCTGAAGGTACATGAATTCAAGTGTTTGATCTATGCTCAGTATTAATCTTAAGATAAGCATATTACATACAAACCATATGACATCGATGGTAAATGTTGGCTCCTTCCACTTCAACAGGAAAAATTTGAAGTAAAATATTAAAGTAATAACACAACATTACAAACAAAAAAGCCTCTGGCACAGAAGTGAACTCTGTACTTACAGGTACGCTCCAGACTTGCATTCCATCACTGTATCCGATCATTAGCAGTAACGGTGGTTCATTCCCAGTGCTATGTATTTCGTGAAACTCCATATTCCTTGATGTATCTAAATTGGGTTTAAATATCAAAGCCGTTATTAACAGGTTAGGATCAACTATGGCTGGTGTCAATTATACTAGATGGTGTTTTCTCAACGCATGTTTCCGTTGTCATAAGTCAAAGCAAGCAAAGTGGTTTAAATTTTTATGCTGGAACAATACTGAAATATATTCTTTTAGGCAAACATAAGAGATTTGTTAAAGTTTCACAGAGAGGTTAGAAAGCATTAAAATTTAAAGTGATGGAGAAAAATTTTCTGGATTATGATGTGGGTTGTCACTAAATAGAATTACAGAAGGTTTTGAGCTCTCTCCAATGATTAACAAAACATGGCAAACTTTTCAAATAGAGAAAAATTTGCAAAGGACCAACAAAATAAGCATTAACAAATACAGAAATTACAAATGCACAGACTGATCAAAACTATTTCTAGATACTATGTAATTAATCTTTACATCAACCTTACCAAAAGAAGAAAATCCCCAGGAAGAAAAGTGCTACAGGACATAATAATCAAAATACTAAGCTTTTCTTGAGTAAAGTCCTCTAAAACTACATTTTCAACCATGACAGAATGAACTGCAAGCATGTAAGTGTCAAAGAAAGAGAGGAAATATTTAGGATGGTGAAAGAGGATGTATCCAGGCCCAATCAGATTAGGCTGCATAAAAGTAAATTTAAACAGAATACGAAGGATTCTGAAGAATATTCTAAAGAGTTTTTGTTGTACTGTAGAAAAGAACCCAAAGAGGGAATGCCTGCAATTTTTTAAAAACAAACATGAGGAGAACAAACCCACAAGCAAACAAACCTTAACTAGCCTAAAGCTGGACATAATGCCATGTACAGGTTGATAGGTCTTTTCTAGTTCTAATAACCATGAATTTATGAACTGCCAGCCTCTGTGCCATTTCAACAGCTGGAAAACATATAATCTTCCCTATTAACCTCTTGGAAAGGCTGAAAATTCCCCATCACAGCTCTGGCTATGGTTGCTATTATTTCATCTGAGACTAGAATGAGCCTTCACCATAGAGCTCTAGACAGGAAAATAAGATGGCAGACAAGAAACAGCAGTTTGCTGAAAGACTTAAAGCCGGTGTTCTCCAGAAGGCAAGTCCCTTAGTTCCCCAGCTATGACAAGCACACATACCACACACCACAAGCAACTCCAAGATGTTCAATTAATTCTAGAACTAACTACCTGATAGCAGCATTCAACCATCTCTCATTCAGTCCCTAACCTTCCTTATTCAAAAAAAAGGTAACTGGGATAGACAGGTAAAACAGCTCAGATCTGAAGGGGGGATCTACTTGATGCTCTGAGAAAAAGCTTGTAAAAATCACAATTTTTTCTTAAAAAGGTTGGAGATCCATTGCCTGCACTAAGTCAGTAGTCTTTGCCAATGATTTATTAAGATACACTGGAAGTGATAAACAAGAACATTTTGTGGCTTTGCTCTATTATTTCCCTGAAAGACATCATGGAATCCCTTGCTCATTTTCCCCAACAGCTCTTCCTTTCCAGGTTACTATGAATTCTTCCACACCACTGAAAATACATCTGGGACCTGGACTGGATTAACAGGTTAAATAACCTGGCTTTGTAATCAAACAGTAGATTAAATAAATTCAGTTCTATGCTTTGTTTGCAACTACCTTAAGGAAAGGAAATGGATTTTTTTGGGGGGGGATTTGCCTCTCTTCCTAAGCGAGAGTCAGTTTGCCTTTAGATGAAGTTGCAAGGCCTATTTGTTTTATTTAGTAGGTATTGAACAAAAGTGCAGTTATTTACTGAGAATTTAGTCTATCTAGAACAGGGAAATGAAATACTTCATTTTGAGTCAACAATGCTTACTGATAAAGCTGACTGAAATTATTGTACATAGACCCAAAAATCACAAAAATAAGTGAGATAAAATTAAGCCATACCATTTAAATCTGCATTTTCAAATCTGACCCAAATGATCTTCTCCTTTTCTTCTGCTGGCGGGGTACCACTGTAGGCCTGGATAAAAAGCAAGAGAGTTGCAATAATAAAGTTTAACACCTTTTCTTCCACCCTCTAAGGACCATAGGAGGGAATGTAAGTTAAAAAAGAAAACCAGAGATACGTGTATCTAACTGTCACCAGTATTCCTGTGAGGTTTTGTTTCAAAAATGAATGGTTCCATGATCAACATATACCATACTAAATATAACTCAACAAGCATAACATCACTTACTACTGTAGAAAAGACAAGACATATGTAACAACAAGTCTTCTGCAGTAGGTTAGAAACGCCACGTGACTTATAGCGATTTAGTCAAGCCAAAACACAGTGGCTTCTACAACCTTTAACTTTAGCAGTTGTACACTACTTCTAAAAGCAATGTTAGAGGTTCTCATGCGAGGCATTTTTATTTTTAAAATTCTCTTTAATTCACTTAAAAGCTTTGTAAGCAAGATTGAGGAAAGAAAGAAACCTTTACTACATAGTTTATTTTACTGACGTGTTTTAGTTCTATTTGTGACATCTTTAATATAGCCATTTAAAAGAGAATAAACTGTAATTCCAGTAGAACAGATCCATGTTTCAATTCCGTGTTCTACAGATTCCCATAAAAAGATGAGATACAAAAAGAAACTGTGAAGGAGACGTGCAGTGTTTCCAAACTGCAAGTTTTACAGTTCTCAGGAGAAACTGTGGTAGTAAGAACGTGAGCTACAGTAGAAATACCATCACTTCCAAATGAATTATAACAAAATACTGTGCAGTACTTTGGATTAAATATGAAAAGAGCTTGTATAATCACTTTATACATGCCAGGAAAGCAATAACATGAACTAAAAATACAAATTTAAAAAATAAGTGTGGGTATTACTTTTCAAAACAAATCACATTCCATGCTTCCAAGTCAAACTGATTTGTAAAATAAAACACAGACTGTATCCTTTAACTACAGAGGGGAAAAAATGGGGGCGTGTGTGGAATGCAGCAATCTTTTAAATGAAAGTTTGACTATTTTTAATTTTGACCGTGAGTCCAAAATGCATTTCACAAATTAATATTAGTGAGGGGAATTTTTTTTATATTGTTATTGAGGAAATTCATGACTAACTAACCAAGATAATCCTTCAAATAAGAACCAAGATAGTTTCCTGAGGCTACAGACAATTAGCTGCAATGCTTCTCCACTATTGACTACAGCTTCCCAAAGAGTAACAAAACAAAATTAGTTTCCTTCTGCTACTGAGAGGCCCATGAGCAATACAGAAGTGACCATTCCGGTTTCATGCTGCTGCTACCTGTGAAAACTATAACCAAGAGCAGACATAAGCATCACAGTTGTTCTCCAGAGAGGAATATCCCAGAAATGAAAAGGAAAAAAAAAAAAAAAAAAAAAAAAATTTAAAAACACAGAGCGAGGACTCCTGTTTTGCAAAACTCAGCACACTGGAGAACAGGTTAGGCAGAGCTCCACAGTCCCACAGCAGCCAGGACACTCTGAGGCAAGTTAAGGAAAGAAGATAAAAAAGAGGGAGTAAAGGAGGCAAAAGAAACTTTCTCCTTTTCAGCCAATGACAAAAGTTAAGGTGACAAAGTTTGTCTACCAAGTTGTTCTAACATCAATCCAGCCAGGGTTCATACATAAGTTTCCAACTACAACCCAGAAAAAACATATTTGTAAGAGGCAGAGCCAGTATTATGCCCAGTCTCTCCGCTCCCCAACCATTCTATTGCCAAAATTATCATAGGAAAAGGCTGCAATCTTCTTCCTGCTATTTTATTGTAATTCTTCAACCTCTGTGTAGCTAAGTTTTTCATTTAAATTATAACCTATCAGAGGAAATCTGTAGGCCCATTTTTCAGATGGTATGCAGTCTACGCTTTCAAAACCCTGGTCTCAAGATTCACATTCAAAAAAACAAAATTTTTTTTAGTTTTTCAAGGATATTTTGGTCCACCTGACACACTCTTCAACTGCTGTACACCAAAAAAGTAGTTTTGAAGATCTACACATACCTGTGGCACAACATCTTGAAGAAATGTAACAACGCTTTCCATATATGACTGTTCCCTTGAAAACAGAAGGAGAATTTTTAACTACCACTGAAGTTCAGAAACCGTTATGAATATATTAAGACATATCACCAGAGAAAAAACATGCACAGTCTTTAGCACAAAGGAAAATACTAATTATGCAATGCAGTTACTTAACATACTGCCAGAAACTCTGATAATATAAATAGCAGCCTAAAAGTCTGTAAAAAGCAAAGTGATACCTGTTTATGAAATAACTGCTTGGGGGAAAAGTATAAAATATAAGAGTCAAGAAATAAACCATGTTCTCCACATCAGAGTGGCTGACTAAAGTAGAACAGGCATTTGGAAGTTATTCTTCAGCATTTTTCTACTTGATTTGGCTATTACAACATGAAGGTGAGAACTTAAGCTAAGGGCTGGAGCTCTCCTTGTGGTGCAAGTGAACTTCAAGACCTCGTATGCATTACATACAATGATGAAGTAAGAGGTAGCGCTTGGGGGCAGGAGATGGAACTAAACCCTAACTAAGAATAGTAAGGAGGTATTTTCAGATAAGATTTTATAGCTTGGGAAGCTTATTCCTTCTTGGAAGTTCGTTAGCAGCAATGATTTAGAATAGCATATAGTGCAAGATACATTTGTTCTGATAGATTTAAACTAATGCTTTTATTAGCTTATCCCTGCATGAGCGGTGAGTCTCTTGTGTAACTGCTGAGCAACGTACAATGTGGGTTGACTATATTAGACAGACGGTGTTGAAACTACACAAGAAGTTTGTGCTTTCTGTAATGAGTAATACTGAAACATGCTGGCAACAAGAACTTCATAAAGTCTGAAACAATTTTTAAAAAAAACAAAATTAACTCTTTAGGTAACAGCTTTATAAAATGGCAGCCCATAAATTAATTTTTATACTGGTAGTAATTTTTCCTGTGCTAACTCAAGATTTCTAATAGCAACAAAGAAAAATCATAAACTAGGAAATCTATACTCTTGATGTCCAAAGGTACATATGCTTTCTTGGTGCTTTCTGAAACTGTGCTCTGTAAGATTCTTTTAATAGAAATTGGAGTGTTTAGTATTTAAGAATTAAGTACTCTGCCCTATACACAGCAATACAGAAGATACTTCAAGTCAAATGCTGCAACACCTGGATCAGCTTAACTGGTTGACTCCTCTCTGAAAACAAAGATAAATCTAAATCATAAAGTTTTAAATTTTAGAAAGCTTATTCCGACTCATGACAGAACTAGATTTTGTTCAGCAATCCAAGGATTACTGCATCAAAGTTTGTCTTACTGCTTTAAGCTGAGGCCTTATAAATGAGCTGTGGTTCCTGGTGCTGATTCTTCTTTGATTTATGTAGGTCACCAAAACTGTCTTTGTATACCTTCAGAGCCCTTTATTACCTAGCAATAATACTTGTCTACAGGTATAGTATTAAATACAGTGTTTGAAGTTCTCATGTGAATGCCTACCAGCAAGAGTCATACTGTCTTCATTTTTCAGCTCATGAAATGAGTCCTTCCCCCCCCCCCAAGTACATCCTGAAACAAAGCTGATGTTTGGGAAATGTTTTATTCAGTGTTATGTACGCTAAATCTCTCCTGAAGTTGAAAAACTTCCAAGAAGATATCTTTAAAGTGCTTAAAAACAACCAAAACAACAACAACAAAACCCACCAAAAAAAAAAAACTTCCATTAGTAAGAATCTAGGAGCTTAACATAAGCAGCAGAATGCTGCCGCAGGCTGCTCAACATACACAAACTCTCATCAAAAAGACTGAAATTTTTGAGGTGAAAAGATATACCTCAAGAACAAGCCACCATATTTAATAAAACAAAAGAACAGATACTCTTATTCTTACAGTGTTTTTCTATTACTGTATTTTTGAAGCATACTTTGAAGAAATGCATTTGTTGAGAAATTCTGCAACATAAAAAAATGCTTATTCTATCACATGGCTGTAAAAGAAACCTCTAACACAACTTTTTGTGTTACAATGGTAGGTTTCTTGTGCTCCCTGCTAAAAATAAAATGAATCTTGATGTTGAAATACACAGCTATCTCCAGTGGCAAACTAATAGCCACTGAAACTGATAGTACAAGTGAACATTTCAATACAGTGCCATTTTGCAGCAACAATTCAGCAGTATAAACATTCCCAGGAAAAAGGAAAAACTGCTACAAAAATCCTTTAACAAAGACGAGACCATAAATCTTCTAGACTGTCTTACTAAGCTCTTTTGCCATGAAGGTATTTCCATGTGAACACAATGAAAATAAGGATGCCCAAGCAAAAAAAAAAGGTCTCTTATGCAGTCTGACTGGAGAGAGGTAGCTTCTTCCTTTATTCTTGATTTTGTTCTCTTAAGCAAAAAAAAAATTAGAATCCACAATTCTACTTACTGAAGGACTTTAATGACAGGCTTATATGTTTTAATGCATCCACCCCTCTGACAAGGTATTATTAAAATGAACAGCAAGAAAGGAACATGCTACACGTGTTCCTTCTAGCCTAAGGAAGAAGTTTGCAATAATTGATCTACAGCTAGTGTAGTGTTTGTACAGCAAACAAAATTGTGTAAACAAACAACAAAACATGGCAAGATAAAGTATTCATCTTTAAAATGTACACTTTGAAGGTTTTGGTGTATTAAGCTAAAAGTATCCCATTTAGGGAAACAGTTTGACCTGCACAGTCCTAGCAGACAGGAATGCAACATCTGTTTACTTTATCTTATTGGAAAATACTCAGTGCAACAAAACCGTACTGTCAACAAAAGCCCTCACAGCTGGTTTTGAAAGAAAATTCAGGCTAGGTTCTTCTTCTACAAGAAGATAAAAAAAACATTTCAAATAAGGGCTATTCTTCTAGAACGTGCTTACGTGACAGCTTGTGGGCGAACAACCACTCCTCCAGTACATCGACTAGGGCGGCGTGGAGATTCTGTCGCCATTGTTTCTTTGCAGATACCTGTAAGGAACACATCTCTTTTTAATAATAATTTGTATCAGGATTACACTAGTTCTCGACATATTCTTCATGATAATAAAAACCTCTTGAAGAAGGAAACTTGACTTATACAAACCTGTAAGGCACTGTGACCCTATACAGCACTCTTAAAAAAGAAAAACAAACCTTCTTTTTTCAGTATCTCAATCACTACAGCTCCTGCAATGTATGCGAAAGCAAAGACGAACACAAACCTACATGATGAAGTGGAAAAATTTCTTCAAACCGTACATTAAAGATAGAGGTACAGGTACATAGTTATTATCAGCATTATTTAAGACTATTATTTACTAATGAGCTGTTGTCTTAGAAAATAATKATATAAAAATGACGTATAATCACAATTGCAGTGTATTGTACTCTTGAAAATCCATAATGGCTTACATTAAGGCTAACACAAAAAGCGTGATGGAACACATTCTACTTTTTTTATGTCAGCTTTTTGTGCCACCCTCAAGTTTTTCTTAACACTTCTGTTCTTCCATGTGAAAATTCAGCAAAACATTCCTAAAGGCAAAAAACACTTGAGGAGCATCACAGATCCCAGCCACCTCTTCAGTCCGCCATTCATCCGCCCCACTGTCCCCCCTGCCCCAAACCAAGAACCAGTACATAAAGTGAGAGAAAAAGCCAAATCCCCAAGGTGGTATCGGTTATCAGCATCATTTCATGTTTGGGCAGTCTTTGTAAGGGCCATCTCATTAAGTGAGGCACGGATCAACGCTTAGCCCCAGAGAAATTAAGGACAAAACGTTCAGCAATACAACTGGAAGTTTGACACACATGCCAAGCAACCTTAAAAGAAAAAAAAATGGCACGTAAAGGAAATCATCTCTTCATATTACGCCCTCATCCAGCGGGACACCTGTGCCAGCCGGCGCTCGTTGCCCGCCCTGAGCCGTGAGTGCCGTCACCTGCACCACAACTCCCAGCACCTGAGCGCTTGCAACACCGGGGCTTTGCCGGGCGGGAGCCCTCCCACGGGCGGGAGCACCGGCCCCAGGAAGGAGGCGGCCGGAAAGCCCTGGGCACCCTCAACCACCCGCTATTGAGCAACTCCAGAACAAAACGCTCCCACCTGACCGGCCTCTCCCCCGGCCGCCGCCCCGGGAATCAGGCCGCGGCCATCCGGGGAGGCGCCGAGACCCGCCGGACGCCCCCTCTCCACCCGCCCCGCGCCCTCCCGGGCCGACCGCCGGTGGCCCCCCCTCAGGCTCCCGCCCGCCGGCCGGCCCCTGCCCTGCCCTGCCCGCCGGCCCCCTCCCTGCCCCAGCGGGGGGGGGTCAGGGTCCCTGGGCAGGCAGCTGTCCGTTCCGGGGGGTCCCGTCCCCCCCTCTTGCCCAGCGCACGGCTGGGCTACCAGCTAATGANCCGGCCCCGGCCCCGCCGGCGGCCGCCCCGTCCCCCTCACCTGCCGCCTCTGCCCTCCGCCCCGCTCCTCACTGACAGTGTTTGGGACCCCCACGGGGAATGACACCCAGCGCACCGCGCGCTGCTAGCCAATCAGACGGCTCCGAAGGCGGGCTGCTCCCCGCTGCCGGCCAACCCCCGACGCCGCTTCCGAGAAGAGGGCGGGGCGCGGGGGACACGGAGGGCGGCTGCGCCCCAAGCTCGGTTGAGACGGCGAAAGGCGGCCGGCGCTGCCCCCACCCGCAGCTTTGTTTACATCGGGATCTCGCGAGAGCCGCCGCGGCAGTCCCGCGCACGTGGGCGGAGGCGGAGCCGCGGGCCGATGCGTCACGCGCCGAGCCGCCAATTGGCGGGGAAGGCCCCGCCCCTGCGACGCGTTCGCGAAGTGTTTACCTTCCGCGCGGCCGTGCGCGGTGACGCAGCGGCGGGGGCGGGCCCTGAGGGGGGCGGGCGCAGCGTTCGGCGGGGCGGGCCGGGCCGGGCCGGGCCGTTTGCCCGGGGGAGGTGAGCGGGGCGGAGGGGGCGGCCCGGGCGCGGCCCCGCTCGGTGCCCGGTCGGGGGGCGGTGGAAAGGCGCAGCGAGCAACACGCCGGCAGGCAGAGAGACCGCGCGGGGCGAGGGGCCTCGGGGTCGAGGCCGCCCCTCAGCCGGCAGCGCGGGGCCTTCGGGAGGAGCCTCTCCCCGGCCTACAGCCGCCGGCTGGTGAGAGGCGGCAGCCGGTCTCCCTCAGCGCTTGCTGCGTTGGCAGCGCTCCCCCGAGCAGAGGGGTGTCTGCGGGTGTCCGGCGCTGCGGAGGTTCCCGAGGGCGACGCACCGCGCCCTGGCTGAGCAATCGCCTTCGCAGCCGGTCGGGTTTCCACGGGGGAGCCTGGGCCTCTGGGGTTGGGTGACCCGTTCTGGGAACCCACCCCGACTTCTGTAACCAAAAGCCATAATCTTAAATATCAAAAGAAATTAATGACTGAAAAGCGTAAGGCAGCACACTTCTTCACAAAGTGCCTATTATCAGAGAAGAGTAACCGTTCTTTGTCCGCTCATCCTGACGAAAATTCCACACGCCGGCCTCTGAACTGTAAGCTGCCCCGCAGGAGAATTGTCCTCTGGAAAAAAAAAAAACAGGGCTACAGGCTTTTTTTTTGTTAAGGAAAGTGCAACAGGGTGATGCAAGTCAGGTAYGCTTTCAGCTGCTTCTTGATGCAGAACTGTGCCCCTGCGCATACTGGAGCTTTATTTCACAAGAAGGAAAAAGTTGGTGTAACTCAGGCTTGATTTTATGAAAAGGAGAGTGCGTTCACGTGCGAGCTGTAAATTCCTACACTTCCCCGTCTCGGCTTTGATAATTAATTTCCATGAAGTCAAACGATACGGAGGTGGGCAAAGCGTACACAAGGGTAAACTGCTGCCGGTTTGCATCACAGTTTACATCCACTGCAGAGGGGCTTTGAATGTTTAATGCTTACCATCACTCAGCAGCTTTCCCAGGAAAAATTGCAGGTTTTGTCTAGTTTATCAAACGTGAATAAAGCCGACGTCTGCCCCTCCAGCCGGAGAAGCCCAAGTCTAGAACTGTTGTGAGGAAATGTGGGAGAAGGAGGCACACATTTATGAATGCAGCAGAATTTGATGAAAATTTAGATTTTGCTTCTATATAGAGCAAAAAAACTGGGAAAATTGCCGTAGTCTTTCTTCTTTGGCATATTTGCGTTATGAGCAGCAATACAGATCCTCATCTAACGTGTTACACTTGCATCTTTACTGTGACCAGTCTTTAAAAGGCTGAGYATCATGAGGTTAAATTGAAAATAGGTAATTACTCAGTTTGTTGCAAAGATTGTTGCTAGGTAAGTATATATAGCTGCTGTTAGCCTTTATATACTTCCCCCCAGTATATGGTGTATAATTTCAACATCAGTTATAGCAAAACTTCATTGTTAACTGTAAGTTATATCCCATATACACAGAAATAAATTCTTGAAGGATCCAATTTGGACAGACCGTTACTTTCATCTTGTAAGATAGTGCTGCATTCACAGGATGGATGAAAGAGAATTATACATTTTCAGAAAGCGCACGATTCCCTCTAGGATTTCCGTAACCATGGTAACATATATAGATAGCAGGCCTGATTTCAACCCATGTTTTATTGTTGCAGCAGTAAAGAATTAGATTCTATAAATACTACCCTAGCTACTGGAATAAAATACTGGCCTTTTACTTCCCCATTAAAAAAAAATGTAGGTTTTATATATATTTCTACAGTTTAACAAACATTCAGTATCAAGTGCCAAGATCAGTTCCATAATAAAACTATGCAGGATGTGTTGCTTCATAAGCCACGTAGCCACAGTGAAGAAGGGGAGAGTATTAGATTTTAATGAATGCAAAATAAATACAACTCTGCTCAACCGAACTTAAGCTTGAAATAAAAAAAAAAAAAAAAAAAAAAAAACCAAAAAACAAAAAAAAAAAAAATCAAAAGAATGTTGATGTGAGAATCAAATCAGTATCCAGGTAACTTTTAAAAAAAAAAAAAAAAAAGGCACCCCCATCAAATTTTCACGTGTTTTATTTCGGTGAACATACACATGGTCCACATACTCAATGAAAATAGTCATAAAATAATTTAAGAACTTATGTTGAAAGGTATTAGCAGCACCATCAGTATTGGAATAGCAGAAAATTCATGCCTCCATAGGGCATACATTTATGCCTGGATAAAAATGCCATCATTTGTAACAGGGGATGGGAATGGCTTTATAGGATGCTTTTGGGAGTCGGGAGTTTTAAAACACACACTTTTTTGCTAAATACTTTGACGATTAATGTTACAAAAAATACAACTAAATAAGATACTGCATAGTATTTTAATTAACATAAAGAAATCGACATTGAGCTGTGTAAAGCAGGACTCAACATCTCTGCTTCCACGTACATTTCATTTCTGAGTAGAGAAATCTAAAATTKAAAAACAAAATATAGACCTAGTGTATTCTCTAAAAGACACACTGTAGGTGGAACATATAGTACTACGAAAATACATATCTTCCATTCTGTTTAATAATTTACTTTAGTTAAAAAGTTGTGAAATTCCCATCACAAGAAGCGTATACAAATTCATGACTTTAGTAAATTAACAAAAAGGATTATTTTTTTTTTAAAACAAGGTTTAGCCCCGCTGTAACAATTATACAAGGAAGAAAAGAGACTACATTTATATGAAGGAATACAAATTTACACACATTTTACAGTGACTTATACCCTACACATCTACAAAATTCACAGTTATAATACAAGCAAGTACAAGGCTGGGATAAAGCTGTTTGATACCAAAAAAAGGTTCTACTTTAAAAAAAGATAAACAGGAAGAGTTTCAGACTTCTGCACCGACTTTAAAATTCTAATCAGACCAAAATACACTTCCTTACACAAATGCCCTTCAGCAAACGCAGACTGCTTTCCTGGGCGGGTGGAAGAGCGAATTGCTGAGCTTCTTCTGGCCCCGCAGGCTGCGCCGCATGGTCAGCTTGTTTGAGTTTTTGCGCTGTGGAGTTGCGGACATGCCCTCTGGTTGGACACTAATGTTTCGACTCAGGCCACGTCTTGGCTTCTTCATAGCTGGGCCAGAGTTGGATTCTTCCAAAGTCCTTTTAAAGTTTGCTGTGGGTGTCCTCTCTGCATCTTGGGCTTTTGTTTGGCCATTAGGAGACACCTTGAAGCCTTTTTGGTCCGTGCCTGAATTTGCGGAGTTGGAAGGGGAGAGACTGACTGACAAACCATTACTGTAGGATTCATGTATCCTCAAAGCCAACGCTTTGCTGCACTTCTCCTCCTGCGGGCCTGAATCCTTCAGGGTTGCTCCTGATGAAGGTAAATTGCTTTTGGCAATCTCGTTTGGCAGCTCTAAATATTTTTCTGAGATCATGTTGCTATGCATGAGGGGAGGAATAGGCTCAGCAGCATTCAGTCGTGGCCACGGGTCATCTTCTAAAAGCTGAGGGAAAAGAAAAAAATATTTAGGCATAAATATAATTCTTTCACCTGCATTATTCTTTGAGCCTGGAGACAGTGTGTGACAGAACTTCTCTAACCCTTATCAGAGACAGGAGAATCCTACTCCAAAACAGAGGCGCGGAAACAAATTCAGACTGCGGATCTGGACTTGGTACTTTGTGTGCACCAACTTCATAAAAGCATTTGTTTCAATCATCCAATCTGCAAGTGTCGCGTAAGGGCAGACGTCATCTTTTCATTCAGAGGGCTGTTCAGACTTACTCAGCCTGTGTACCTTCCTTTTTGCTGCTATAAAATGCTGAGGAATCTGCACGCATCTGCTGTTAATTTAGGAAGCCATGTAGAAAGCAGCACCTGCTATCTCTGTCCTACGATTTTCATCGGTAGCATTTTCCAACATGCAGACATGACTTCCCTCCTTCAGACATCGTGATACATGCACCTATACTGCCTTCTGAAGATTTTATACATCAGATGGCGAAACACTATTAGGGCAAACCGCAGAAAAACTCTTCTGACCTTTGTTACGTCTAGAATTCTTAGTTACTCCATAACCAGATTATCAGGGAGATTGACAAACTCTTCCTTTGTAGGTGTCCTGATTGCATACAGAAAGGTGGAGCATTGGACAAAGCTATTCTAAAAATGGAGTTACTGTTTGCTATGCAAAGTAACACATTTTATTGCCTAGTTTTGTGCTCTACAACTTGTAAAGAAAGCAACTCCATTCCTCACAGCACATCCACTCTCTATGAAGCACAGTCATTCTGTACGTTGAAGAGAAGCTGCTTAATATCATGTCCTGAGAACCAGGGACTTTCTGAACTCTAATCCTACCTTCAGCTACTCATCTCTTCTGCAGCCTTTGATAAGTGTTTTTGCCTCATTCTCAGTTTTACCAACAGGAAAATGGGGACGATACTTGCTTTCACTATCCACAGGGGGATTATGAAAATTAGTATTTATGCAGTGCCCTGAAGATATGAATTATGACCTTATTAAATATTTAATTGTGAAGAAATCCCTAGTTATTCAGCGAGTCCTTCAAAAGTAAATTCCAAGGCCACGTTACTCCACATACCATCAATGTAAGGCAAATGACAATGACTGTTTTAAGAAAATAACGTGCTGAAAACTCAAACGCACATGCAGCTGAATCAGAGGAAGTCAACGTAACATCTCAGATGAATAAATAGATGCTTTTGAAGTCACAACCCAGAACAACCTCAGTTCACCTTCAAGAAGAGATCCATGACTGCTCAGCACTTTAGAAAAATCTAATACTAAGGTTTAATAAAATGCACTCGGAAACAGAAAATAATCAGAACTGTTTCTAGCATCTAGATTTGGTTTTCCACTCCCCTCTACTCCCCTGTTGCTCCCCATGTGTAGATAAAACCATTTAGGCAATACTCTCTTACTACATATAGCAACCCAAGAGGGAAGACCTTTATGGATGGTATTTTAGAGTTTATTCTTCAACTCGGTTCTTGCAGAACCCGTAAGAAAGCTAGATGACACACACAGAGCAGCTCTGGTGAGGTTACTTAATCTGCTCAATTTAATTTTTGAAATTGTGTCTCTAGCCACAACTTAGGTTTTATGTTTTTATTGTGCAAGACACTTAACACTGTGGCTCTTATTGCCCACATCTGTTGCTTGGTATGAGTAACTGAGATTGGATAAGGCTTTGGAAGCCAAATGAAGTCAGAGGATGGACTGCTGAAGAGTGATGTAACAAAACAAGTAAAATAAAACATGAATCACCAACTTCATTTCTCAACAATCTAGTAAAAATCATATTTTATCACTGGCCTCAGGAATACTTGAATTAATTTGGTATTATTAATTGTTGCCAGAAGGATATGCAATTAAGAAATACTTCTGTTTAATTGAGAAACTTTGATTTGTTCTCCATCTATTTCCAAAATAATTGTTTTGGAAGGCAGCAGCTGTTAAGAGTCAAGGCTATCTGTGTTTCTTTCAGTCCTCTGAAGGTAACAGGCAAATATCCCTTCCATTGCCACCTCTGGTTTTCGCTGATGTATCCTCTCCGGGCTATAATCATTCCACATCCTCCAGGAGTTCAGACTGAGCTGGGGAACCACCTCTCGCTTCTTTACAGAAACTGTGATGATCCCATTTCAGTAAAATTCAACAGTAATTCTGTAAGAAGATTAATTACCAACCTAAATTAGATCATGTATTTACCTGCAGCTTTATGTATCAAGGTATTTATGTATCGTTTTGCAAATGGATCTTGTCACCTACTGCCATACTTTCTTTTGTGTAATCAACAAAATGGGACTTTTCCCTCCTATGAGGTTGACAATATCCCTAGGATCACAAAGGATGATGAAATAAGGGCTTTTCCTGAATCTCTCRCAAGTTATCACCATCAGAAAAAAATTCCAAAATGCATATTCTGAAATAGTTGTGTGGCTGTATTTCATAAGAAAACTGGCACCTTGTAATAAGGCTACCTTTATTACAAGGTAGTAATGAGGCAAGGCATAAGAAACCATGTATTCGACCATTTTTGGGGACAGTCCCAAATGCCTCAGTTATGTTTCACGTAATTTTAAAGAAAACGTTGAGCCAACAGCACTCCTGCATGCACTGAATTTTACCCAGAAGGCTCCCATGGAGTCAGATGGCTATATAAATGAAAAGCCTACAGTCCAGCCATGACACAACCAAAGTTTATGGAAATATGTTTTTCCTTCCATTGTGGCTCTTATCTAACTGATTAAGCTCTTTGTACTATGGAAAAGATAGTATTACTCAGGATGGTGTAGTTACCAAATATACTTACAGATAACTACACAAGTTCTTGCTTTGCAAAAACACATACATGGAGACACAACTGCTAAGACATTTCATTTATTATGATCTGCCTGGAGACATCTGTTTTTTTCTGAAGTATTTCAAAATTATTCTGACAGTACAGTGGTCTTTTTCTGTCTCTTCTTTTCAACTTCCTTCTCACACTTCTTTTCTTCTGATATTTACAGGTACTCTGTGAGGACAGTTGGATGCTTGTTATTAAAGCAGAAACCTATGTTACATTAGTACTTTTAATAAAAAAACAAGTACTGAGAAAATAGGTTCTATGTTTTTAAATTGGTGACACCAGTTCTATTTTAATCCTAGAGGAGAAAAACTTTTGCATTAAAATAGAACTAATTTATACATATATTATCAATGCAGACCTGTAGCCAGTCAAAATTTTCTTTTGGGTTTTGCACATTAAGCAAAAAAATAAAATAAGGCCTTATCTACATGGCAAACACCAACATTGTTAGTTGTCTAAAGTTTTGATCTCTTCACTCTTTGTGACCACCCGCTGCAATTTATCTAGATTCACACATCACAGTTCGCCAAATCTACTTAGATGGAGAGGGGGAATCTTAAAGAGAAGAAAAAAAAAAAAAAAAAAATATTCACTAAGTCCTTATCCAGAAATGCTACTTCCTGTATATTTTGCAGTCAACGTAGCTCGACGTTTATTCAATGAGTACTGATAACAGATCACACACAGAACATATGGTACAACTTAAAAGTTTAGGAGTATTTAGAATTCAAGTAATTTTTCTCCGCTCAAGATTTTGCTAGATTTTAAGCTCTTTTCATGTATTTTGCTACACTGGACAGAAGGGAAGGAGATAAAAAAGGTTAAGTTTGCCATTTTATTAGCAGCTTGTTTCTACCAAGGGAATGTTAAGGACTCCCTTTCTAATTTTTGCTTTCTTTTTACTTTGCCCAAAGGACAGTTATCCAAAGATACTGCAGAACATCAAAGGACAGTTACTTAAATCAGGAGCAGCTGGTAATTACTGAAACAAACATCGACTCATAACTACACTCTAGTTCTTAGAGGGGGAAAAAAAAAAAAAAAGCTTCTGAATAGCTCTGCTTTATGTTAATAGTTAAAACTTCTAACCTGAAGAAAGACCTTGTATTATAATGTCTTTTCCTCTAACAAAGAACATTAAATCAACCAGAGGAAGATAATAAAATCTCCCAATCCAGAAAGAAAACATTCTTTACAACAATGTCTGTTTGAATACATTAACCCATGGGTTACCTTAAAAAACACCAAAAAACCCCACAACCAAACAAAACCAAAACAAACCACACCAAGATTAAGAACACATCCACAAGCAGTCTGCAATTCATCAGCTGTGCAAGCTATACAAGTATGTGGCAAGGTAGGAAAAGGAACTGTAGCCCAACCTTATTTTCTAAGGGGATGCGTTGGGTTTTTKTCTTTTTTAAACCTCTGATCCCCGCAGTCTGATTCCTCTCTTTCAATAGCCTACTTCTGATTTTGTGTGGGATCTTGGAAAACTTACTTTTAAGAAACRATGCATTTAAAGTTGTGTGAACTATATGCATGCAGTTACTGTAATCATTTCTTCTACATTAAGGAGGAAATACAGATCAACAACTACTTATAAATGATCAGGATTTTAAGAGTTACAAAAACATTGTATCCCTAAATTCAGCAATTCTGAGAAGTTCATACTTTAATACTCCACCTTTGGCATTGCAAAGTCTTTTAAGAAACATTGTTAAAAGTTCATCTATTTCTCCAAAGCTTTGTACACGGAAGTCTTGAGGATATGGCTGTCAGGTTACTGTCCTACGACTGAAATGTATTACCTAGCCATACATACTGCCTAGTCCACTGCAGTTAAAAAAATAAAACAAACAAAAAAGCAGCATTAAATAGCGGTTTAAGTTGACAGGCCAGTAGTTTCTGGAAGTATTACTTCAATCACTGGCAAAGGTCTGACGGCACCGTTGCCCCAATCCTACACATCACGGTAAACTGCGTAAAAAGAAATTACTACTAGGGGAAGAAAAGGGAGATYGATATGTATTTAGTGGGCTCCGCGCTCAAAAGTGGAACATTTAAAACACTGAAAAAAACTGTTACCTTGACAGGTGGGGTGCAGCAGCGGGAGGGTGTCATGACATTCATATCAGGGCTGCTATAGCAGGGACTCTCTGCCAGGTTGAGATACAATTCTTCCTCATTTTCCAAGTTGCTTTTGCTATCCTGCAACGGCGAGATGCAGATTACGATGGCACTAGTGTTATCTGCACGAAGCATGCGTTGCCTCCACCGGCCTAGTGCTCTGTTCACCAGCATTTTGGCACAAGACTGTCGGTGCTCTCCCTTTATGTTAGAAGAGAGGGACAGACAGAGAAAGCAATCAGGTCCACTTTACTTTATAAAAGGAAGATGGAGAGGTTATGTGGCACAGCCTGAAATATGTATTTCTATATATCATGTGCTGAAGTAGCTTGATTCAGAAACACAAGAGGAAACATTAATTGAAACGTGTCTTTCTTCTTAGTGAAATATAACTTTAAAATCAGTTTACGGCAGAATCCACATATATATGAGTGCTTTAAACCTTTGCATAAAACTGATGCAATGGCTTGCATAAATAGCCTGGTCATAACACATCCTATGGTCTTTCCAAAAGTCTCTCAAAGGGCTTACAGGGTATTTACTATCTGATGCTCAGATGCACCACTATATAAGTTCTCGACTGTTTTGTAAAATAAACCAGAGAAGAATTTATTTCAGACTTTGTACAAATCATGTAAAGACCAATAAACAATTGTCTGCATTGTAACATGCGTCTTAATGCGAAATAAATTTCATTTTCAGACAGTATTTTGTGTAACTTCCTTAGAGAAGGAACATGTTATCTTCTTTATTACTCACAGATACCATCCTGGTAATCAAATTTCCCAAAAATGACAACCAAATAATTTAAACAATGTTAACATGCATGGTATTTGACAGTATATGCAAGCACAGTATCAGCCACGTTGTAACAACTTACATGTTGTGGCAAAACTATGAATATGCCTAAACAACAATGCCATTGTTAGGTACTTTTCATATATGCCAGACTAAGCAGTTTTTAGAGGAAAGTAGTATTAAATTTCCACAGTGACTTATAGCCACTGCTCTCACCATGAAGTATTTTTTCTCCTCGTGATCCTGGCACATGGAGATAGCATCTTGAGGTGGGATCATGTTCCACAGTCCATCACTGCCAAGGATAATATATTTGTGCTTCTGGGGATCAATTGTGTGCACACTAGTGTCAGGTTCAGGAGAGACAACAAATTCACCACTGTAGAAGTCGTAGCTCCAAAGATCACCTAGCGAAGAAGAAAATGTTTTTGAATTGTTACATTACACATGAAAATATGGATCTTGGAAACTACGGAAAAATGTTCGCATGAAAACAATTACCACCAGTCTCAAGTCACCAACAGTAATACAAAGTAATTTCAACACAATTACGGTTCTGCTGCTGTCACTTTCCCATCATATTTATTAATATGTAGCAATTTAAATAAAAACACATTCAAACCAATCTATGTTTATAGGAGGTCTCCTACTCTCTTAAAACTAAGATTTTCAGAAAAAGGGGAAATATAACAGATTAATACCTAGAAAACAATGAAACCTCAATATCCAAACTAAAACCTATCTGAACAACTAAAGTTCTCCTGAAACAGAAGTAAAGCCTTACTTTGTTGAACCCACACCAAGCTTGGAAAAATCTGCCTTTCCAGTTATTGGTACAGTTTAAATACTGGAGACAAAATCCTTACCTCTTGTACAGGGTATCACGGCACAGTTTATAGAACTAAGTTGGGGTTTGGGGGGGGAGGATCACATAATACCCTTTTTCTCCCCAACATCATATACAGCATTAGACTTCAATCTGCATCATGATGGTATGCTGCCCTGCACACCCTGAAAAGCCCTGCTCATAGAAGAAAAAAAAAACAAAAAACCACACCACCCCAAACTAAAAAACCCCACCTTTTCACACTCAAGGGGCTAAACTGCCCCCCCGCTTTTAAAAAAAAAAAAAAAAAAAA